>DF239047.1:0-128271 GCA_000507305.1 Breviolum minutum Mf 1.05b.01
AGCAATAGTAAGAGCAGTAATTGCAATAGTAGGAGCAGTAATAGGAGCGGTAATAGCAGTAGTAGGAGCAATATACTAGCAGTAGTAGGCCTGGCAATGGTCAGTCGTACAGTACTGGCAAGAGCTACCACGCACAGACCACTGCGGTGACCCTTTTTGAGCGTTTGGGGCCCCTGGCGGCTCAAAAAGGGTCGCCAGACAGTATGACGGGAAGCAGGAATAAAAGTAAAACGTGGTTGAATTTTTGGAAGACGGAGAACATTTATGTGAAACGTAGTTGATTTAATGTATAACGTAGTAGATTAGTTCAAGACGGGGTATGACAATCATCTTTTCTGCTGACAATCGTTTCACCGGCAAAAACTTCATCGCGCTTTCGTTGTGCATCACTGCCACTCCGCTGGAATCAGGACCAAACGTCTCCACCGAGATCATCTGCACTGCATTGCCCTCGGCTCTAAAGTACGTGAGATCCAAACATATCTCATGCAAATTGAGCTTCCTCTGCAAACCCTCTGCATGTTGTTTCGTGGAAATTGACGACCCAGCTGTTGAAGGTTTGGTGGATGCTGACGATTCTGCATCATTTTGCCTTTCAACCCTCTTCTTGTTCTGATATGCACGCAATTCATCGGTGGTGATTAAACGAAAGTGAGCTTCGTTTGCCAGCTGCTTTAGACTGACCCACTGCCTAGCCCACGTCTCTCCTGCATGCGTACGAATCTTGTCAGGGCTTACTTTGCTCATGAAACCATCAATCCTTGACTGAACCAGGTCTTCGGGTACACCTCGTGAACTGAACTGGTCCCATAGGATCTTTTTGACATCTTTGTCTTTTTCTTTTGCACCCCCCAACAAAGGACACGCCCTCAGGGTAAGGACTTTGTCTTTTGCAACATCTTGCAGGGAAATTCTGGGATCAATTGATTTTCCATCTACCATCGCCAATACGGTCTGTTGTGACTGGCAATGTGCAAAGTATCTTGCAGCTAATTCACAAATTGTGATTGTACCATCATGCCTTTCTCATATGCCTTGGTTTGGAAAGGGGTACGAATCCATCTGCAAATTTGGTGCACGTCATGTTCATTCCTTTTTCCCATGTCCATTTGGGCAACGATATCATTTGGCATCACAATTTCCAACCTGGTTGTTGGATACGGTTTGTCTGCATTGGAGGCAATTTCATACTTTACACCCGTGTTAAGGCTACCAATTTCCAATTCATTGAGGTTATCACAACCCTGACATCCTACACGAATCTGGCATGTATTCTTCAAGTCAGGGAGCAACCTCAACACCATGGATTCTACACTGTCATAGATGCTTGCAGTTACCGTCCTAATTGACGACCACACAGGATGCCTGACTGCAAATCTCACAGTGTCTCTATACCGGATGCAATCATGATGTCAGAATGCATCGGCGGCATGATAACACCTGGCTTCATTGTTGCAATCGGGATTTCAGCCGGCAGAATGACGGATGCAACACACCTAGCCCGAAACTTTGGATTGCTGCACATGCACACTGGTTCCATTTTTCGCATACATGTGCCTTCATGAAAAAACACAATGTTTTCACTATGCATTCCTGTCAATTGGTTCACTTGCATAGCCAAATCATGAAATGTAGTTGTTACATTCACTTTACATTGGATACATGTCCCACATGGCATCTCTACTTCACACAATGCTTCAACGGGGACGAATGCAACACAGATTCGATCAATCCCTGGTGGAACTGACAATGGGCTGACACTTTTCGAATTGACCCTCACCGCAAAAAACTGATTCGGTCTTGCATATGGTAAGAAATCATGAATGATATCCATCACATTTTTCCCAAAAGCCACCAAAGACACCCTTGACCATTTTGTTTGGGGATTGATAAGCATGACTTCCCGAAACATGGGCCAAATCTTGGGTAACCCAGACCTATTCATTGCATGTGCCAACATCTGATTCATTTCGTTGTCTTTCATGGCACCGAATGTTTCTTCAATGATTGTGGGGTTTCCATTGCAAAATTCCCCAATGTTTCCGATCTCAAAGTTCCATGTATCATCATCATTGAAAGGTCGTTTCTTGAAGATTTTGTCTTCTTTGTTTTCATCCTTGACCATTTCAAACTGTTCTTCAAGTTTCCTAGGTGCAACATGTTCATCCTCGGATTCAAGATCAATAATGGTGTTGGTTCGCTGCAGAACATGGGTAAAAGTACCAGTGACAGGGGTACTACCATTGTCCTTACCACCATCAACCCCTCCCTTATCATGACTCTCAGTTGCTGTTTCCTTTGGATCTTCAACAGGCAAAACGCGAACAGGGATATTAATGTTGGGAGATGACGCACCAACCGCAACAAACCCCTGGCTTTTCCGACTTTCCTGATTCATCAAACCCCCATTATATGGCGATAAGATTTGGGATCTGGCTTCCATCTTGCTCACCTGATGTCGTGGGGTATTGTTACTATGATCATGGTCTTCATCCCCTCCAACAAATTTCAATCTCTTGAACTCATCAATGCTTTCAGGGATCATGTTGGACAACTTGATTGCCTTCTCAACAATGTTCCAACAAATCTTCCTAAGGCTCAGGATACGATTTCCCCATGGTGACATTTCTCCCATGCATCCATGCATACGAAACAGGCACAACACAGTATGAGGTATACATATTGCATTACCTGCGGCATGCCATGCATCATGTTTATCTCGTGGAAGATACGTGTCCATAGGCCATTGCATTGCTGCAAGGAATTCCCATGCCGTATAATACCTTGGGGGGTCATTCGATCCATCTTTCCGAAAAAGTGATGTGAACAAACCCTTCTGCCTAAGTAACTCAACCGGCAATGTGTGTTGCTTTCCATACATCGCCATGGCCCCCCCAATTGGCATGTGTTGATCACAAATGCGTGCTTGGTACACACTATGATCATGACGCTTCTCAAAATGGCTTGGTAGCAAATCACCCTGATTCATCATTATGATCGCTTGGGGGCATGGCAAAAGTTCATTCCACTCACCTTCCCCAAAATGTTCTTGCACACAATCACGGCTGGCTAAGGTTGCAATTCCCTGTGATATGGTTGGAAAAACGACATTAGATGCCCATTCCATTGTTATCTGTGGGATCTTAAACCTACCATCACAAAATGAAGCCAACCAACGTTCACGCTTGATTGGCAAATACGGGTATGAATCAATGACTACCGAGTGCACGAAAGAATATGCCTGTTCCTTGGCAAAACTCAACAAATGCTTAAAATGCGGATGCGTTGTTATCGAGGCCACATTCTCCACATTGATAACTTTGACACCGATCAATGGTGCCAGCCTAAACACTTGCGCAAACACTCTACCTTCTTTCACCTGCAGACCCGACTCCCACGATGCTTTGCTCCAAGGTGGGCAAGGCGGTGACATGCAAATGACTTCCAGTTCAAAAAATGCAATCACTGTCCAGGTCTTGATTTCCATCAGGTCTCCTAACAGAACACATGTCTTTGGCTCAATTCCCTGACATATGCCTTCATATGCTTCATCCACCGTGACTAATGGAATTTGCATACAGGCTGCACATGCTTTGGCTACTGTCGGATTGTTTTCTACCAAAACACGCGATGACATCTGCATAGATTGAAGGCCTTTCGTCCACCCCCCAAGTCCAGCAAAAAATTCACCAAAGGCCGGTTTGGCCATCACATCTCCATCATCATTTGCTCTAAACAACCAGTTACCAGGTCCTGTGAGGTCCAATCTGTACCCAGCAATGCCAGTCGATAAAACCATGTTTTCAAAACCCCACATACAAAGGCGTACACCCCTCGTCATCTTAGGGGGGCATCCATTCTCAAATTTCACAAAACTGATTGATCCATCACCATGCGTTGCGTGCACAACACTAGGTTCCGATGTTGGATCTCCCAGAATCACCTCCACAAAAGATATACTCGTAGGTTTTGATAACCTTCCACCAGAATCTACCATCACTTCCATGACGCACCGGCCCTTGGTTGAAAGCTCAAACCTGCTGGTAGGTGTTGGGCCAAATCTTGAGCCCCACTAACAGTGGAAAGTGAAGGTTTATAGGAGGCCCTTCAAAAAAAAATGAACAGATTATGATTTCACTGTTAGTCGGTGGGGGATACCCCCAATGATTTATCATCATAAATCGTACATGTGACATCATGTGACTAGTTGTCACTATGTACACGCAAATACGCAAGGGATCGACCAACCCACGGAAGTTTTTTGTGTCCCAAGTTTATCTTCAGAAATCCAATGGTTCCTGGGTTCAACCACCAACCTTAAACTCCCAAAAAACAAGCCCATTAGGGTACATCATTAAAGCCACATGTTTCAAGTTCAACTCCTGTCATGAGTCGTTGTGAATATAGTATGCATACCATTACTCTCCCCCCAAAAAAAACATCTCCACGGCTGGGAATTGTTCACCGAAGATGTTGGAAACCATGCCAAGGAATGAATTATCTAAACCCTTGAGACCTAAACAAAACTTGGTTTTCCAACTTGTTAGGTGTTGTTGGGATGTAATATTGTTGATGGGTCCGAAATGGACTTACGAAGCATTGTACCAAAAAGTAACACAATCAATAAATTAAAACAATGATACAGTACCTGTATCTACACGATCCACTCTAGGATTGCTATGTCATATCCCCCTGAACATCAAAATTGAAATAAAAACAAAGACATCAATCCAAGCCTTTTCTCAAGTTGTACAAATTCAAACATCCACTTCAAGGGCTATTCGTCCAACAAAGATATCTTCATCTTTCACGAAAAGTGACGGCTCCTCAGAATTTGCTCCCCTCCTTAGTCGGAAACCGCCGTTCAAGTCTGGGGCTTGGTTTAGGCAATTCCAAAAAGGCAAATCTTGGAAGGAACAAGTTGGTGGTTTCAACCCATTTGAAAAATATGCTCGTCCAATTGGAAATCTTCCCCAAATAGGGGTGAACATAAAACATATTTGAAACCACCACCTAGGTTCATAATCCCATGACAATATCTAAGATCTCACCCCTCATACCCCTGGAAGATACCCCGGACGTTTCACCAACAGTGTAGGAAGGAATTTCTTTGGTTTGGGGAAGTTTGGATATCTATTTTACATGGATGGTTGTCATTGGTTTTGTAGACACAAATGCAACAATATATGCCGGTGACGTATGGACCCTATATGGCTATGTGTGATAGAAATACCCGCGGAAAAAAAACTTAAAAAGCTTACCCTTGGAATATAAAGTCATGGATGATTGCAGTTCAAATGATGTTCCTTTTCATTCCGGTGATTTTTAGGTTCCGCCACCCTTTTTGGAGTTTTGGATGGCACAAATTATACACTTGGAACATGTTTCAGTGAAATAATTTCCTTTATAAAAGTATAAACATCTTAAAAAGGAAAGGTACTTGTACTTCGTCTTCTAACCAAAAGCAATTATGCAAAACCCCGTGTTTTTGTTTTCCTGTCAACGGGTATTTTTTTTGGTTCAACCCCCGTCAATGGGCAAATATTAGACCTTTCATTTGAAACACCCCAAAGCTGAAATCCTTCACCACGTTCGCTCCTCGATTCCAAAAAAATGGGAACATGCATCGCATATTTGTGCATGAAAACCACAGATGTGTGTGTCATTTTCTGGGTGAATCGCCGACCACTACAGTAGAAGTGCACTGGTCAAGTCCCACAATCCTATCATTGCAGTTGGTTATTGGTTCGTCAGTAGAATCGTCCCCAATTATTGAAAGACAGCTCCAATTCAACCTATACCGTAACATCTGAAACTGTCCCCCCGTATCTTTGAAGAAAAGAGCTAAAGAACCATCACTTGTTGACCAAAGCTCCAGTTTGTTTTCAGGGGGTTGTACCTCATGATTTTCTGAATTTCACTTCTTTTCTTACTCAAACCCTAGGGATCCAATCACCTCAACTGAGAATGGTTTCATGGAACCTAACTACCTTTCGTTTTGGAGGTGATTATACACCCCAATCATCATCTGACGTTTGGTCATTGGATCCCTATGGAGACAACTTAACACAAAAAAAGTCGTCTTCAAGGCCCGAGGCGCTCGGAATAGGCATGCTGCAAAAAACGCGTCACCCGCTGGCGCAAGTCTTCTGGGATGCGATTGCTCCGTAAAAAGCGCCGCAACAAACCGAACTGCTGAGTCCTCAAAAAACAGCATGCTGTAGTAGGATGTTTAAAGGGTGCTGGTGGGTGGGGGTTTGTGATGATTTATTGCTAATGAAATGTGGTGAAACCCAGAAACTATAGAACTATATGATTAAATGACTATAATGGATAGCATATCTTGTACTTCAAAAAACATGTTGATAAAATGGTCATTTGAAAAATGAGCTCCTCTATTGGAGCAGCTGGTTGTTGGAGTTCTATACAAGATATATATTAATTATGGAACCCGCTATACTATGAAGTATGAAATAAAACTATCCCCCTTTGTTTGGGAAACTGCCAATAAACAAAAACACTCATACTCCGCATTCAGTTGTCTTGGTTCTTTGCTCAGAAATTTCGCAACACATACCAACAATGGCCATATGTAAAAGGAGCCACCTTTGCCAAACCATCGTTTTGGGTATCCATGTTAAATTTTGGGAGTGGTATGTGTGTGATTCCTTACCTGGACATTTTCCCTTGTCTTTCCCCTTAAGGGGTTGGTACGGTCCCGGGAGCCAAGGCTCGTGAGATTAAAAATTCGTCGACTCACCAATTCCCGGTCAGTTCCTCATGTATTTCTGGGCATATTACTCGAATTACCAAAACTGAATTACCCTCCGGTAAACTAACAACAATGGAAATCCACCTTTTCCAATAGGAAAAACATATACAAATGGTGGAATTTCCATTGCAATTTGTTAGTTTGCCAGAGTGTAACCCTAAGAATCCAGACCCCTCCCTAAAGATTGATGCTTTAATCCCTTCCCCAACAACAGGATTGGATCGTAAGGGGTAATCCCGGAATCTTAGGGGTAATACCTGGATCCTTAGGGAAAATCGGGAAAATCTTGAGGGGGATTCCTTACTAAACCACCATTAGGAACAACCAACCACCTAAGTTGATCAGGATGAACTTTGCCCAGAATTTATCATTCCCTAGGGATCCGATCACCTTGTCAGATGATGATTGGGGTGTATCATCACATCCTCAGCAAGGTATTTAGGTTCCATTACCATTCTCGGAAGGTGATTGGATCCCTAGGGATTAATATTTCACCAAACTTATGGAAAAAAGCCTTGCTTCAGAAGGCAACTCATGTAACATGTGCGTCTGAAAAAAGCGACCCTCTACCGGGAACTACTTTTTTCATCTCCCACCTTTAAAAAAAAGGAAAACCCCATCGATTCGAACATGCCTTGGGTAGGGATATCTTATAGTTCCCAGGAGGCTATATCTAATTCACATTGGACAACAAAAATCTGAGTTTTTTTTTGGGTGACTCCCAACTTCCCATCGAGGCAAGATGTCACAAAGTGGGGATATGCCCGTAAGACACAGGATCCATATGGACTACCATTATTTACCTAATTTATCATAACATTGACAAGTTTCCAAATGTAAGTACAAATCTTACTAGTCTTCCAAGGATCCTAAGGCTACTACTTTTCTTTATCAAGGGTTTCAATGGGTTTCATATATAGTTAATATCATATAGTAGTGTGGGTGAATTGCGGTATTTCTGAACCATCCCACAGTCACGGTATGGTTATTATACACCAAAACTGACGAATCTAAGCCAAGCTTCTCTTCCATCCTCTTGTGTTGCAAGGTGCCAATCAACGAAGTCATAAAACTGATCACCGTTGAAAAGGTCAATAAGGACACCAAGGCAACCACAGCAGTATAGATGCCTTCCCGAACATTGACCTTGGTTTTTGGATGGTGGATTTGTTTCATGAATTTGCATGGACAATGTTTTTTTTTGTGTTTATGTTTTCCGAAGCCCATATGAATGAACAAATGATTGCTTGTCCAATCGGGTGCTCGCATCTCCCAAAGTTTAGGGGGACAAGATTTATGACCCAAAGATCAAGAGAACTCAAAAGATATGGTGCCATTGTTGGCTCCAGAATCTCTCTAAAATCACTGGACGAAGCATCTTGAATATCTTCGTTTAGAAAGACATAGGAAAAACAGTTTGTCACAATTTGATCTTTGATCTTTATTGTATGGTTGTACATAAAGCCAGGACAACAACCAAATACCAAATACTTTTGGACGGACGTTGGGTCTTTTTTGGGTAGATTCTCTATATTTGAAGCCTGACAGTGGCGTCAATTTCTACACTTGATTGAAGAGAAGAGATCTCATCATTTGAACACGTTCAATGTCATGTCGGATGTTGACACTTTTCTTGGAACCAAAATTACCACTATCCCTAAATCTCTAATTCGCATATATTCTCAGCCAAGAAACCCCAAGAAAGGATTCACTCATTTTTCGGCCATGCCCCCCAACAAAAAATGGGTGACACCAATAAGTACCAATACCAAAAATCACATACCGGTATTGGGGGAAACACCTTGGATTCACACAGGTTTTGTTCCATTTTCTTCCAAACAATTCTTGGCAACCTTGCTCGGTGCCCGGAACTAAAAGCCTAACTTTTAGTGGGTGAACCATGGTGTCGTTTTACTTGAACTCAAAGGAGGCTACGGGAATAAGGCTAACCTAAGATGTGCCAAACATTTTTGTTTGTCCCTGCAGAACCCCATCCGGATACTCTAAAAGTTTCCAAGCAGCTGCTTCGATATTTGTTCCACCAATGCCCAACCTCAAGCGTCCAGGGTCCATGCAGTCTGAGATGTCCTCTTTAAACAAGCTATATGTTGGAAAAATGTCATGGGTGATGCTGGAAATCCCATCAAAGAACAACACACACATCTGTGAAGAACTCTAAAAAATATGAGGATGTTCCATTTTAGCCAGCAATATGTACTTCTATACACGGAAAAGAAAAGGTATCTCATTTCATCATTGGTTCTGCACCTTTTCCAGTAATCTATTCTTGCAGGGCTCGAGATCTAGGTTGCCAAGCAGGAATCACGTTTACATGGTACGAACTGAGGTCTTTGATGGATTCCAGTTGAAAAAAATGGGCTGTCAAGTCCCTTCCTCCCAAAAATGAGGAACAAATTCAAGCATTCCATAGGGAAGAAAGAGGATGTCATACATCTACTTTGCATGGTTCCAGCGGCTAGTCATGTTAGTTTACTTGAAAGGTATGTCTGAATGAACATGAACCAAACGCACATTAGCTGCATGTACCTTCGTTTGCATGCCCCTTTTTGTTCAACTTGGTAAAATAACAGTGCAGTCAAATATACACTGCAACACTGTATCCTCGTCATCTCCAAAGAAAATAATAGTGTATGTATATAATATCTGTACAAAAGAAAATAAACATGACATATAAACCTTCCATCTGCTATTGATGCGGCAACATGTCTCAAATGCCAGGTTCATCTAGGAAGTTCTGGGGACAAGGAAAATTTCATCACCTAAAACCTACCAAGATTCAAGCTTAAGCAACCTACTTCCAAAGGAAACTCCAACAAACAGGTCATCGGGTTCCTATTCTGAGCTTACTTGAGCTAGCTCAAATTCTCTTCAAACAAAAAGGTTCACTTTCAACCAACTTCCCTTAGCAATCCGAGTTGGAGCAACCACCACCAGCACAAGCAGCACATGGTGCCCGGTATAAATCTGGTTGCTGCCAAAAAGACTGTGATAGCGCCCAACGTAAACTGGTGGTGTAGAGCAAAGTGAAGGATTGACCTGTATTTTTCTACAGGGAGAATGGGGAGTCTCTCATGAAATTGGAGAGAATATTTCTTAGGAAATGATACACTCCCTGAAACTAACAGCAAAAGCCCCTAAAATAGCCATACCAAAAGGAAACTTCACCGTCCAATCATTGATTAGCATCAGCAAGCTATTAGTTTCTGGGAGGGTAGTTTACCAATGGGTCACTTTTTGTTGTGAACCCAGTGGTCACATTGAATAATCTAATTAAGGATTGGTAGGGAAGAGAAACAAGTGAACATAAGAACCACCTAGTGAAGTGCGATATTTATTGGTCAAAAGGGATGGTTGAATGGGAAAGAATTTCAGAACCCCAATCATTCAAAATGGACGTTCAACCTCAACCTGTCTAGATGCGATTCCCGAATGATTTGATACTTAAGTCTACTTCTTCGTGCCATGGTCGCAGGTGATGTATCATGAAGCCTACAAATTGGATGGTGATCCACTCCGGCTTAACAACCGGTTCACTGGTTCACAAAAAATCATGCAAGGCTATTTACCTCCCAAAGCAACCGGAGGTAAGTACTATAAAGCTTCAAAATTCAGACTCTTGGTTTTTCGAAAACCCGAGTTTGAGGGAGATGAAACCTTATGCTCCAAATATCCTGTGAGGCTCGCTGTTTAGGTACCCAAAACCCACTCCAAAACCACTTGCAAAAGGGAGCAGTGAGCATAAGGGAAAAAACATGTTCCATTTGAACAAAAAAATGGTGGAAAAAATCAAATCCCAAAAAGTTGATCTGTATATGAGAGTTTTTGTGTATAGTTGTCAGTCACCACCGATTCGGTTTCTAATTAAACAACAAAAACGGTGAAGACCAAATGATCCAAATTCAACGCAAGGGACTTGGAATGAAAATCCAAGATGCTTCAAATTTTCAACTCTGAAAGGTGGGCGTACTCCCAGTTAATTCGGTTCGCATGTTCGCATCCCAAGGTGTTCCTGGATTCCTGGTTTTGTTTTTTCCATATTGCGAAGTCCAATGAAAAAAAACAGCTGCACCAAATCGCAGCAAATATGTTTGCACAATCGGCACTGCTTATCACACAATCCAGAAAACAACGCTGATTGTAGCATCAATGACAAGAAGATTCATGACAAACAAACGTCCAAAACAAACGCAAGACCAGTATACTTTGTACGCTTCAAATGCATATATGACTCTTCCTCCGTAAGACGCACATCAAAGTAGATGATATTACATTAAGCCACAGAAAAACAGGGTATTTTGGGTATGATATCGAATTTCCATCTGCTGCGGCTCAAAAAGTTTCAAGTGCCAGTTTGGGATCCCAAAAGTTAAGATCGGTCAGGATCCTAGTCATCCCATGACGGATCCACATGGGACTGGTATATTTGCCTACATTTACCCCAAAAAATCAACCAAATGTTGGTAAATATACCATAAATATACCAGTCACATGGATTCAATGGGCATGGGATATGTCCAGAAAATACCGCTTTCGGACCGCACCTTCTTTTGAATTGGCAGAGATCCATGTGAGACTCTCCGAGCTCAACGAACCCAAACCTTCCAACGAAACCATAGGGAAAATGGTGGGGTCTCGCCCTTGGGATGGTACCAGCCCCTTAAGAATCAACCCCTAATATACATAGGGGGTAAACACCTTATGTAGGGGGTATTTATTGGGCAATCTATCCCCTTTTAAAGGGCTCCTTGCGGGGTTAAATAACCAGCATTTTACCTATGATTTTGGGGATGTTCCGCGGTGGAAACGCGCCCATGGGTTCATGATGGATAACGGCCATTGGTTGCTGTTTTTTTGGGGGGGCGGGGCGTTAAGTTGAAAGAAATGGCGTATCTAAGCGTGCAACTAGTGATATCTAATAGCTGAATCACACTGATATTCACTTGTGACCCTTGGATACCATGGTATCAAAGAGATGTAATAGTATGATATAGCATCAATCTGGCCAAATTATAATATTTCACCAACCTGGATTTTCCTGAAATTTTCGGGGATTTCCCTTCCTAAACGCTACCTTTTGGGGTGAAAACTCCTGTTTTCGGTCGCGAGCTAATTTGACCAGATCAATGTACTGAGTCACACCTGAAAAAGCTGAGCCACAAAAAAGGTGGAATGCAACACAACTATACCAGATCTGACCTGCATCTAAAGCAATTTTTGGATGCAAAAATGAGTTTCAAAAACCCTGGCTTTTGACGGTAAGGTACTAGTGTGAGTCCTTTCTGGGCAAATGTCGAAGCTAGGTAACACTAGCTAAGATTGCACAATACCCCAAACTACTAATCATCATCCAATGATAACAAAAAACGCAATTTGTTTCACATGAAAAATGAAGATTTTCCGTTGCTTTTTTGTTGTTCATATCTAAACGAACCGTTGGACTTTTGGTAGTTTTTTGCTTTCAACCCAATGAACCAAACCTAGGTTGATTGGCTGGTTTTCATTGAATGCCACCAATGGTTTCTGTCCACTGTAAAGTTTATATAAATGCATACCAGCACCTTCAAGTCGGGGTGCCAAATGGTTCCGTTTAACGGGTGTCAATTCACCATCCCTTAGGGTTTAAGGACGGCACCCCGACTTGAAGGTCCAGGTATGTAAGTTTTTTTTTGTTGAAAAACACATGCCCCTGCTTGGTGTCGATGTTGAGTAAAACTACCGTAATTCAAGAATATAGAGTAAGCCTCTCTATTAAAGACGCTTGGTAGCCGAGAACCATATCATTTGGTACCACCAGCATGAATGTACACGTTTTAGAGTCTTCCCATGTTTGATGTGTTTTTTGGGTATTGGCCACCAATTCCCAACGGTGAGGATCAAAAACGACTCAGTCTTGTCATGTTTTAGGAGTTTAATACTTCATATACTTCAGGGAATTCATCCTTCCCAGTCTGAGTAAATAGATGTTGATACTCTCACATTACCTGCAAAATTACCACTAACGTCTGTGAAAATTACGCCAAACAAAAACGGAACAATTCCCCTGCCCTTTTGGCAAATAAAGCACTTTGCAGGTTTGGACGAGACACCGAACCAGCCACAGGCAATGACATGTTCCAAGAGCATCCTCAAGTACATGGTTGTCAGACTGAGATAAGGTCATATCGTGGTTTGGAGGGAATAGTGGTCTTCCCAAGTAGCGATATTGATCTGATATAGAGATATGTTGGTATGTGACATATGTGACTGTGGTAAACATATATGTGCGTGTATATGTGATTTCTTTTTGTGGGTGTGTGTGTCTCTCTCTGATTGCGTTGATTGATTAATGTACATAATATGTACAGAGCAAAGATAAGATTTATTCCCCACTCATGATTAAGTACACATTGAACATAGATATCTGGATTGTTCATTTGCAAGGTACCTGCATGTCAAGTCAGAATTACCCAAGAAAACCATATAAACATTCAATCATTCACGAATAGATCCATGGCAACCCTTAGGTCTCCTGCTAAAAGTTAAACTCTTAGTGGGTTACATATAAAATCCCACGATCAACTCAAAGGAGCGTTTAGGAAATGTTCGGCTAATCTAAGATATGCCCAGGACTCTGAGTGATGCTGTAAACTCCAGAGATCCAACCCTGAATCCATCGGTACCACGACTTTTTAGCACAGGTCCCATGGGTGCTGAACAAAGATGATGGAAGGGTGGATTCAACAAGCTGCTTGGCCAATGCCCTTGTCATTCCCCATCAACGCTGGACATATGACAGCGAGAAAGACATCTTGCGGAAATGCTTAGGGTCGGTCCCAAGTCAAATTTTCATGCTTGCCTTGAAATGTTGTTTCATCTCCTTGTTCAAAGGGAGATGAAACTCCTATTTTCAGGGCGCTTTTTTTTGTATATAGTGTTCTGTTTTTTTCTTTTTGAAGGGTGGTACAATAATAATTATTAAAACAATTGCAATGTGCCCCTCTCAAATGTAGGCTCACAGGATTTGAATCCCCATCACCTCGTTTCGCTACTGGTCTCAGAGACGGATGAACAACTGAAGGATCATGAAAACGGCTTTACACGAACCCTAAAACTAACAGTTCCAATCGCCCCTGAAAATAGGCCATGTCCAAAAGGAAAGGCAAACGCCTTCCCAAAAAATCATTTTTGGGTGCTATGTTAGCTTCAGGGAGGCTATTTCTTGTAAGAAAACGGCCTGGTATTGTATTTCTTCAACTCAGCTATATTTCTATAGGGACTCATTTTGGGATAGCTCTTGGATAAGGCGCAAGGCACTTCAGATTGTGATCAGATTTCCAGCTTGCCATGGGCTTAAATTAAAGGTCCAAAACCCCGAGCCAATGACCCTTTTACCAGTGAAGAACTGAGAGCAGCCAAGTCTCATTGAAAGCATAGCAATGATCAATGTAAACTGAGTATATGCCACATCAGATTCAAACCTGAAAAAACAGTCGGGAGGCTTGGTTATTGAGAGCTACCAACATTTTTTTGTTCCCGACACCGGATCCTTCGAAAAAGCCGGAGGTCAGGTGGGATATAACTTTCCTACCAGGTAGAGGTAATCCCCATCTCCTTTGTATCCGAAGATCATTGTTCCAAACTGGAAGTCCAGCCGGCTATTAAAAATAATAGCAACCACAATTTGGGATGATTACAATTCCCAAACCTAAAATGCCAATAGTCATTTGGTGAAGTTCCCTATTCTTTTAATGGTCGACTTGAACTTCTAGGGGTTCACTTTGGAGAGCTTGAAATTCCCAGGAACAAAATTTGAGGAAGCTTCCAACCATTCACATCCAAACAACCGTCAGGGGACCGTCCGTTGGACCCGGGTGGTTCCAAATTGGAGGTTTAGAGCTGGGAAAAACAAGCATGATTGCATCACCCATACCATCAAATGTATGATATATCCATACCTGTATGAATGGTTGTTTTTTTATGGTACAATGTAGTTAAATATACCATATTTAACGATGGATGCTATGGGTGATGGTTATTCTGAACTTATTTGAGAAGTGTCGATATCTAAACAGCTTGATATCTTGAAGATTGAAGGTTCCTGTCACCATCACATTACCCTGTTGAAGTTTATCATAGCCCCTGAAAAATGGTGGTTGGAAGACTACGTTCCTATTGGGAAGGTAACTTTTCAGGGGCTATGTTAAACTTCGGCGGGGTAGCGCCAAGTGACCTGTCTCTCAAGAAAGCTGCAGCACGTGTCAGTTTTCCAAGTCGAACCACACGACACAAACGTAGCAACCGAACAACCTATCGAGTTGACTGGGATCCAGCAGCAATCCAAATGCACAAAGTTTCATAAGCCTTTTATAAAGCATATATCATACGGTTGATGGGAAAAAAAATCCGGCTAACCAGTTGATATGGAGAAAATCCCATTATTTACAAGGTTCTGTACATGTCAGGTGGTTGTTTGGGAGTTCTGAACCATCAACAGTATCACCTCGTGGGGGAAAAAAAACAACATCCCATGCAACTGCTATATCAACGATCGTTACTAAAACAGTGATCCATCAAAATCGCTTTATTTTGTCAATCCTGAGTATAACTGGGTTGTTTTCCACTCCCCCCCAGAAAATCACCAAAACAAAGCAGTTTTCTCTTGTCATCAAATAGCAACAAAGGTGGACGTTTTCATGTTTGGATCATCCTAAAGGAATGCTTCGCTATCCACTTTTTCTAGTTTATATCCCATGCCCTCCCAATCTAAGATCTATCTACCAACCTTTTCCACACTAAAAACTATCCAGTTCCTAACATTCACTCTTTTCCGCCACGTTTATAGTTTTGTTGTTCATCCATGGCACAGGTACGGAAACACCCCTGAAAATTAACATGGAACCTTAACGTCCCCTCTTTGAAAAGGGAAATCATCTTCCAAACCACCATTTGTTGGGGTTCAACATGTTAATTTTCAGGGGCGTAAACCTTGCACATCGGATGTTACACCTGCCTTTGAGTCACAACCTGATCTGTTTTAT
The DNA here is from genome assembly GCA_000507305.1 of Breviolum minutum Mf 1.05b.01. Classification (NCBI taxonomy): domain Eukaryota; class Dinophyceae; order Suessiales; family Symbiodiniaceae; genus Breviolum; species Breviolum minutum. Next base: position 15,811 of record DF239047.1, read on the forward strand.
CCATGAGTCTTTGATCCATCTCGTGAGACGCCAGCCCAAAATCTGCAAAATATTACATGGCAACTCGGTCCACTGCTTAAAGTTAAACTTTTAGTGGGTTATATCTCTCGCTGTTTGTGCTGTGTAGCACCGTGACTGATCGGCGAACTGGTCCCAAATTACACTCCGGTAAACAAAGATAGCAAATGGAAAGTCCACCATCTTTATGGGATTTGCCGGGAAAACTTCCATTTTTCACGTTCCATTTCCAGGTTCTATGCTAGTTTTCGGGGGGTGCATTTGTCAAATAATCTGCTGAAAATAGTGTTGAAAGTCATCAACCGTTGCGATCCCGTTGCGGTTCGAAGGACCAACAAAAACAAATCCATCGGACCAAACTCTGAAACATCACAAACTAGTTGGTGGTTTCAACCCCTTTGAAAAAATATTAGTCAAATTGGATCATTCCCGCAGGTAGGGATGAAAATAAAACATATTTGAAACCAAGACTTTATCCCAAGTTGAAACCACCACTCAGCAAAAAACTGACCACTGACCTTTCAAATAACACACATTTTTTTTGTTAGTCTTGATTGGGCCAGTGGGCCGCCTTTGGTTGCTATAACTTCTTCTCCCGACCGCAAACAACACCAAAAAACATACACTCCCAAAAAACCAACATGGCAATGACAAAATCCCCCACTTTCAATAGGAAATACATCTTTAAGTGGTGGATTTTCATGTTTGCTTTCGCATTCCCAGTGTCCAGTGACTTACTCCCGCCGCCCTTCTGCAAAGAAACTCGAGTACCAGCACTCTGAGCTGTTGAAGATTCTTCTCCCATGAACATCAACACCTTGGTTTTTGTTTCACTGGTTTTTAGCTGTTTTTTCCATTCATCTAACCTCCCTATACATCCCCAAGGGCGTCCACAATTCTCCGGAAAAGTTAAGAAACATGTTGTGAGGTTTGCTCTTTTTTTTGAGCGCATGCGCCTATGTTTCGGGTACGTGTTGCTTTTTTTCTATGAATGGAAAGGGAATCCTCTTGACTAATCGATGAACATACACTTTGCGGGTAGTTCACCAACAACAAACATGCTGTTGCTTATGGCCAATTTAAATATGCGAGAAATAAAAGGCAATTCTCACCCAATAGACATGTTACACCAAAAGCGCACCATTCACTCATATAAAGTGCGTGCAAAAACTACTCCAAACAAACATGCAACTCAAAGATGATTTGGGCCTGCTGAGGTCCTAAAATATCTTCCAGATGTGATGCAAACACATTTGTTGCGGGATTCTATTCATCCTAAATGGTCCTGAAAAAATACAACAACCTTTTTTTTCTGAGTTAACTTTCCCATGCAGCCTTCGTAGCAAACTTGTATTTACAGCATGAAGTGGTATGTGGAAAAAACAACAGATTGTTAATTTTATTCATGCGAGTTCTGGAATTACCATGTTATTTAGATGTCCTATAGATCCTATAGTCACTTTCTAGTAGATACTCTTCTTGTATACGCATGTTTCCAATGAGATATATGGGGGTTTCCTAAAATGGTGGTACCCAACAACCATTGGTTTTCCTACAAAAAAAATGATCAGCACTTGGGGTGTGAAATGGGGGTACCACCATTTAAGGAAACAGACCCATATCCAAGCAACACAGCAAATCAAATTGACAGTATTCAACTCTGACATGTTTTTTTCAAAAAAAATCCATCAACCTACCATTGGGACCCCCAAAAGTGCCCAAGAAAACCTGGGAAACACCTCCGACAAACTAACGGCTGGTTCACCTGACATTTTCACCCCGAAATGAAAAGGAACATCATCTTCCAAACCTCCATGACTTTGGGTTCAAAATGTTAAATTTGGGGAGTGTAACTGTTAATTCTGTCAACCAAGACACCAAATCAATTGCTGTGACCACCAAATCTGGAAGAAACCAAGATTTGATATATCTCCGCGCTATTGCTCGATGATCATCCACTAGACTTCCTTTGTCCAAATATCCTCGCAAAAAAAAAAAAAAACAAATCTCAAACACATGGGGGTTCTCAAACACATGGGGTCAGTTGTACTAGATGTACTATCACCAAGAATATCAGGTACCTAAAATGGAGGTATTGAACCTCGTCAAGCTATTTTGGGGGTGGGTGTTCTCCATACATAAGCCGTATCCATACAGCTTCTCTAGGTGAGTACCTCAATTTTGGGTACCTGAAATGTTTGGTAATACTAAGGTGTCCATGGAAGTTAGTAACTAGCTGGTAAGTTGGTTCACAATCTATTTATGGGACTTACGACCTAATTATATGGATTATAATCCATTTACTACCTAGCTACTATGTGCCACGGACATCTCAGCATAAAAAAATGTCTTCAGACTTAATAGTTTGTCACAACATGAACATGTCACAAAATCTCCCAGTTGCTGCTGGAATGTTGCAAGCAAAAGAATCGTCAGTCACTAGAGTCATTACAGTCATTTCAGTACCCATAGGATCCATGTATGGTATATTTGCCTACATTTACCATAAAAACCAACCATTCATGTAGGTAAATATACCAGTCCCATGGATCCTGTGGGGCATCATTCAAGCAAAAAAAAACAGGCTTTAGAAAAAAAAACTTTGGGGATTCACCTGGCTGGGAGTGATATACTAAGTACGAAGAGTTCACAAGTCCATCCATTGAATCCCATGGAAAGTTGGTTGTTCCGAACCAACAGTAGCACTGAACGTTGCAAGTCTCCTTTTTGGAATATAATCGTAAGGAACGGAAGTGAAAAAACACAACCTGCCACTTTGAGAGGGGCGGGAAACACCACTAACTAAGATGAGATGTATGAGGGATGTTCTCCAAAAAAAACACGTTGAAGCCTAACAAAAAAAACGAAGATATCATCTCATCTTCCTCCGGTTGGACATTTGTCAAAAAGGTGATAAAACTCATGATACCCACTCTGGAGACTGGATGGCACCACTTTGCATAAGCAGAGAATGTGGATCATCTATCAAATTTGGGCGTTGCTAGCAGAAACAGATAGCTGCACTTTCAATGTAGTGTAACCGCAGTGTCCATCGAAAAGTCTTGGAAACACTGTGACAAAAAGAAACAACAAGTACCCTAATTCAAAGATTCCTAACATCATACTTGAAGCATTTGCTATGATCTAACGCTTGTCCACCCAGACATCAATGGAAATCAAGAAAACAATGCCAACTTTGCATTGCCAACACCCACTCCTCCCAAATTCCCAGTAGACAATGGACACTGAAATACACCCCTGAAGTTTGACATAGCCACTGAAAAGTTACTTTCCCAATAGGAAAGTAGTCTTCCAACCACCATTTTTTTTTCAGGGGCTACAGTGTTAAGATTTGGGGGTATTAAACTTTGAACTGTAATTTTCCCATTAAATCACGTTCCCCAACAGTTTACTCAGGTCAACCAATTGCGTCAGAGAATTCGACGAACGAATTTCAGCTGGAGCATCCGGTGAAGAACGAGATCACAATGTCGATGAACCAATAGAACACCTGGAAGTGTGGTGAATTTCCATTACAACCCCCCGGAAACTAATATGACAATGGACAAAAACCAAGGAATGAAGATGCATCTCCTATGAAAAATGGTGATTTTCCGCTTAGTCACCGTTAGTTTTCAGGTCGTCATGTTTCTCAACCTTCCAGTCATACCGGACGGTTCCGGTTCCTTATGGTTCCTTTTCACCTCTCCGGATCCCGACGGACAGGAGGATTTTTTTAAAACCCTTCAAAAATGATGCACGGTTAAGAAAAGGTACCCTCCCTGAAGACTAACATGACCAACTGGAATATCCCCATGTTCAAAAGGGAAATAAATCTTCATTCATGGTGGGCGTTCCATTGTCATGTTAGTTTCAGGGGGGACATCGGCAAAATCCCCTCCCCAAACTTCTGTGGTAGGATATGGACCTATCATAGAACACTACTATTGAGAGAGCACACAACGTATGTATATATATATATGAGCAACGGACTAAACCTATTACATCTGCGAAAGGACATGGCTGAAATGGTCATCGTTTTTCATGTGTCCCTCATCGTTCCTGAGGATTTAACGTGTGTAATAAAATCAGGCAAACAATGGCAAACATGTGTTTCAAAAGTCATGTTTTTTTGTGTCACCCCTATCGTTCCTGAGAGTTTCATGATAGTATCAAGTATCAATGTCCTGGTGTGACTGTTCCAAAATGTCGGAGGTTTTGGCGGGCGCTCATATGTAAATCTACAGTAATATTCTCTGATGTACTGTACCTAAAAAATATCAAACCTGGTGGTCAAAACCTTCATCTGAGAATAGACAAAGAGTAAAAAACATCGACTCAGATGTTCTATTTTGAACTCCAAGTCGCAGCAATTTGAGATTTGATTTGAAGAATAGGAAACCTGCAGGCACGATCGAAGGGGAGCGTGCTACTTGTCTCATCATCTGGAAAAATTGGGGGTTACCACCAACTTGTAGGACAAAAAAGCTATCCAACATTCCGGCAATATCATCCACTTCACTACTTAATGGCCATGTTTAAGCTGGATGGACGGCTTCATTCCATCTTCATTCCTCATATATCAAAAATTGTGGAACAAAAACCATGGTGGGCAGAGTTACACCCTGGAAAATTAACATGTTGAACCCACAAATGGTGGTTTGGCAGATGATGTTCCTTTCAATTGGGTGATTCTTGTTATGAGGTTCCATATGAATTTTGCGGGGCGGACTGTACTCCTTTCAATTTTCATTGCCTCCAAATAATCGGTGTTTTGTCCATGAAAGAGATCTAGGAATGATTGTGATGACTTAAGATGAGGCCTAAAAACTAAGTCAATCAAAACCTCCGACATAGATTTCACCCAAAAAATTGCTCTACAAGGGACCTTCAAACAACATCCCTTATAAACTGAACGACTCGGAACTTGAACCAAATCTTACATTAAAAACACACACAGACTTACTACTTGAGCCTGGGTGTTTCATTCCAAAAGAATACATCCAAATGGAAAAAATAAAGCAAATTTGTCAAACTAAAGATCAAAATTCAACATCTATACCCCATAGGATCCCTGTACGGTACATATTACCTACATTTGATTGATGTTTATGGTTTTCATGTAGGTAAATATACCAGTTCCCATGGATCCGTCATGGGATACTACTGTTGATGGAAGAACTCCAGGTACTCCTAGTTCAAGGTTGAGGGGCTTATCCCAAGGTTTTGTACGGGTAATTAGCTCAATTTCTTCTACCAACACTTAATAGTTATGTGACCTCCTAGTTGGGGGATCTAAAGGTCACTTTGAAGAAGCTGGGATAATCATATCTATATAAAATGAGGAGCTAGTTGGTGGTTGGTTTCAACCCAGTTGAAAAATATAAACGTCAAATTGGATCATTTTCCCAAGTAGGGGTAAGAATATGTAAGAATATTTTCTTTTTTGAAACCACCCGCAAGAGACTTCATGAACACCTGGCTTTTTTTACGATTTTTGTACGGCTTTCTGAACAAAGCCACATCTCATAGAAGTCTTCAGTGACAAACTGCACTGGCAGAAAGATCGTATCCTTGGGGATGAAGTGATGGAAGGGAAGGCTGGAAATTCCTGTCAAAAACGACCGGAAAGGTGGGCATTGTATGATATGTAGTCCCAAGCACTCAATGTATATGGCTTTTTGTATGGTGTATGTACCTACATTTACCATACATATTGACCAAATGGGGGTTTCCTGAAATGGTGGATTTCCCCAACAACCATGGGGTTTTCCTACTAAAAATGATCATTTTGGGGTGTGAAATGGGGGTACCACCATTTAAGGAAACACCCAAATGTAGGTACATATGCCAGTCCCATTGTGCATCTGGGAGTTTTAAGTCATAGTAACCTGCGACCTCTATTCAGTTTTGAGCTGGAGTAATTCCTACATAGGACTGGAAGAAGGAGGCAAATGCAGCTATACCAAACAATTGTTAATTGCTATGTTTGGAGGATATAATGAAGATAAATGTTAAGACAAAGATATCATAGACAGCATAGTCATGACACTATTCAAAAACGTGATAGCCATGATACCTAGTGTCGCAATCGATTCACATGTGAGTATAATACTAGCCTTGAGCTACGTGGATTCCTTTTTTGTCACCATAACAAAATCATAAAAATACTAAAAGGTGGGCCCCTACTAGTTATAAATGGGGTTATAACCCTTATAAATGGCCTTATACATGGGTTACTGGGCTTATAACTTCTACTTATAACTGGTTTTCCGGCGCCCACCTTGTAGTGGAAAACATGGGAGGTCTTGTTTAAACGATGTTTTAGGATTCCCTGGTGTTTTTTTGTGTCAAAATGTAACATCACCCCGACAATCACGCATCTGGCCTTCTGAATTCGATGGGTTTTTCATCCCCTCCAAATCCTAGGGATGAAATGGCTCACCGAACCGTCAGATTCGATGATGAAGATTGGGGTGTTTTTCATCATAAACGAAAGGTATTTAGGTTCCATGAAGCCAGGAACTCTAACCTTTGGTTTTCGCTGAGGCCAGGATTCCCATCCGGGAAACTGAAACAAAAAGCCGAAACCACCATTTTTTGTTGCCTTCCATTCCCGAACTCATCGTTTGCGGGGACCGAGAGGCCATTGCTAAGAGGAAAATACCGGTGAAATCCCAGATGTTTCTGAAATGCCCTCAGGCATCCGCAAGTGTCGCGGTCATGGATTTTTTTGTGATCCCACAAAATTGGGAAAGTTCGGAAAAAACATGATCTTCAAAAAAAAATCCGGCGGTTTGGAGGGAATATGTTGTATGTTTAGCTCCTCCCGTGAGGGGAATGGTTGAAAAATCTTGGGAACAAAAAACTTCAGAAAGTTGTCTTTGTTGTTCATTCATCGCTCGATTGGTTGGAACTGGACCGGATGACCTGTGGTTTAATTTCATCGAACCTAGTAGTGATGGAAATATCTTGAGATGGAATGTCATGGGGTTGATAGCAACCAAACGTATCAAGAATTGGCACAACACAAACACTACAGAATTATCATTTGTGTATCTAGATAGAATATGGAATGGAAAATATCTAGAAACATCATACTAAAAGATGTTCCAAAGCCAACAATTGAATCTGTATAGGATACTGTTTATATTTCAGGATGGTTATATACACCAGGGTCAAACCGCAAATAACATACACCCGGTTTCCATGCTTTAAGAGATTTGATTTTGATATGTAGGCATTCAAGTTTTCTCGTGTTTTCCAATATTGTATGAATTCTAGACATATTTGTTGCAAAATCCTTCTCCAGGTGCGGTATCTAGGCAACATGTGCAAATGTTGAAACTCTAGCAACATCGTTTTTGGTCCAGGACTGCTGTCTACTGGTGCTAGTGCTCCAAACTCAAGCTATAGAATCTATAGAAACCCTTCCTAAATACTGGGGATATTATCACTACCTCAAATGGTGCACCCATGAGAGGATAGATCACCCGCGACAGTTTCTCATGCAAACACTTATTGGAGGGAAACAAATTCAAACACATTCAAACTTAAAGTCACTAACATCTAGTACTATGATATTGTCCCAAGATCACTTTATGGGTTCCACCAAGGTCACGACTTGCCAGAACCTGGTAGGTTCTACGGTTGATGGAAGAAATCCAAAAACCACTTGGGATGTCCCAAAAAAGGTCTTGATAAGTAAAACAACAACAACATTTGGGGGCATTAAAAAAGTGCAGGATTTTTCTTTCCATCCGACAGTAGCTCCATCTCATGTTCCCGATAGAAATGGCCAAAAAATCCCATGGGGATTTTGCGGGGTTACATTTCACCCTACTTATTCCGGAGTTATTTCAGACCAATGATACCAAGTTTCTTGGAGCCCACCTTGGGGCGTAACATCATGTCTTCCAAGGCATGCCAAGGCACCCATGGGATTTAATACTCCCAGCCTCAAGTTGCGTCCATCTCTCCCATTTGGGGTGTGTGTTTTTCAACGTGTTTTGGTGTCTTGTTGGTTGTTCAACATTGTGGTAAAGTGGTAAATATATGTAAATATGTACATGAAGTGTTGAACATCCAGTCGTGGGCTAAGGTACTAGTATAGGATCATTTCATGATAACTATACTATACCACTTTTGTTTTGGCCCTTTCCTTGATATCTGTTCACTCCATACCAGCTGCTTCGTTCAGATCGTACACCAAGAAGAACCGACATATAGATAGGCTCGTTCAACCTCCTTATATTACGGGATGGTCATCCCACCTTGAATGACGGGAGCTAATCATAATGGGCATAAAAAAACCCTACAAATTAAGTTGATGATCATCCCAAATGATCATCCCCTACCACTGAGAACAAATGATGGGAGTTTAGAGTTTAAGACCCCATCATGTGAAGTGACATCACAACAGAAATATAGAATTGACAAAGAACTAAAGATATAATCTTGAGCATTGATGAAGCGTACACCCAATACTTCCCATGGTAAGTCTAACCCTAATTCTATTGCCATGGTTGGTTTGATTCCGAAATAGTTTTTTTTGCTTCATTGACTCAAGCATCCTCTGGCACCAGATGGTTTCCTGTATTTAAATTATACACACCCCGAAGCCATTGGGTCAATGTTTCTCCTTTTCCTGTTGAAGGTATTTTCAGGTTCCAGCCGCTGGTTTTGGGGGTGTATTTCTTTCAATGAATTGTTCAATCAACTCGGGATCTTAGAACTTGTGTCAAAACTTAAAACAAACATCTAACATCACCCATGACGGAGGAAAAATGAACAACAACGACAACAACAACAACAACAACAACAACAACAACAACAACGACACAAACCTTCGGCCTCTCTTTTATCACACCTCAACTTTGATACCATCCGGTCATCTCAAAACCAAAAACAAACTTTTGTACAAGTTGATGCCTTCAAATCATGTGTCCATATCCAAAAAAAATTGAATCAATATCCCCCTTAGAAAAACCTAACAAACATCTTCATATCCCCCCAAAAAAATAGGCCAAACAAACCGTTTATACCCAAGGCCGGAAGCCGACCAATTCCGAGTCCCAACTCCTCAAGGAACCAACCCATGACCATCCAGAGGAACTGTGATTGAGGAGCACTCAGTGATTGGTGTGTTGTTTTAGACAATGCAAATGCTTCACCTTTACCTGCCGGGTAAAGGTGGTGGGACAGGTGGGACTGGTAGGTGGTTGGTGAACCCCAACCCATGAATGAAAAATTTGCGAAGCGTCAAAATGGAGGGAATTTCCCCAGGGATCGGGGTGAACATTTGCCAGGAAGTTTTGAGATTTTCATGATTTTCGTGGCAATTTTTTCATTATTTGAGTTTTTCCGGGGGAGTAGTGAAAAACCACCTGGAACGTATCGATGGCGATCGCCACTCCCATTAGTCTTGGTTTAACATAGCCTTTTAGGAAACGGCCACCCTTTGGGGTGGCTAGCCATCTACTTTCCAGATGGTATATTTGCTGGGAAGTTTTGTTGGCAGTTGGTTGGCCAAAATGTTTCGTTGATGTTTCGTTCAATGTGAATACACAAACACCAAAACTGACAGCAAACGCCCTGAAAATAGGCCGGGCTTGAAAAGGAGATTCATGTTCCAAGCATCCTTTTTCAGGTGTGTTTGCTGTTCGTTTTAGGGAGGGTAAATCCGCCGACCCGAGTCGGCGTGACTGGTAGATATCTTATGCAGGATCCAAACGGTGTCGATGGATCCTAATCCGAGCCCAAAATCCAAAATCCAAAATCCGAAATCCAAAATCCAAAATCCGAAATCCAAACGGGGCCGTTTGGGGCCGCCACAAAAAGAACGAAGACTAAACTGATCCAAAATCCAAAATCCAAAATCCGAAATCCGAAATCCGAAATCCAAAATCCAAAATCCAAAATCCGAAATCCAAAATCCAAAATCCAAAATCCAAAATCCGAAATCCAAAATCCAAAATCCGAAATCCAAAATCCAAACGGGCCGTTTGGAGTTTGGATTCGGGCCGGGACCGGGGGCGATGGCCATGTAGCAAACGAAGATGTATGGCCGTGCTGGCCACCTGAATCTGGCCTAGTTGGAGGCGCGCAAGCTTGCAACCGAAAGGTTGCAGGCTCGATTCCCCCCACGAGCGGCCCAAATTGGGCACCGATTTCCAGCGGAGGGGTTTTGCCGGAAATCGGGGCTCGATTTCCAGCCCCGTGTTCTGGAAATTGGGGCCCGATTTCCGGAGAAACTGCAAGCCAGGCGGCGTTGTTCGAAACGTTGGGTTAACTTCGCACGGCGCCGACCATGCGTGTAAGGGCAAAGGATGTCAACATCACGTGGTTTTTATCTGAGCCTTCAAAATATACATAAATGAATTTAGATATATTATATATATACATTATTTCCAGCATTATATACAGTTCCTTTTCTCAGCTATCCACAATCCCTGGTCCAATGCAACAGATCTCCCGGGTCGGCGGCTGACAGGCGCTAGCCTGTTTAAATATCACGTAAATATCTCCATCACTTGGCCACTAGGGATTTAATCACCTTGTCAGATCATGATTGGGGTGTATAATCACCTCCAAAACGGAAGGTATTTAGGTTCCATTACCGGTGAGCCAGGATCCCTAGGGGGCAAAACTTAAAGTTTGTTTACCTAGATTTAGAATTCCAACTCAACTCTCAGGTGCTAAGGGATGTACCAAAGTCACGCTTTTAGATCATTGAAAAACCGTGATGGGTGGTACACATACCGTTCACGGACGCTGCGTGGGTGGAACCCTTTAGGGGGTAATCAACCTCACCTGTTGCTTTTAGTTTACTGAGCTACTTAGAAGGAACATAACATGCGGTCTGACCAAATGATGAAGAAGTCCTTGCTGCAAAAACGGCTTGTAGTCAAATAAAATACTAAGTTGCCCTTCAATGTGAATCTACTAGTTCAATGCATCTTTAGGATAAAACCATCTTCCACACAATGCCACCATGTAAAGGAGTTTCTCAAATCTCGGCTTGTATGATGTATGGAGTGGCAACTATCAACCGGATTTAAAAAAACATCGGCAAACTGGTGTTGAATACACGAAGCTGCTATTAGCCACCAACTATTCCACAGTCTTCTCAGCATTTGTCGAGTCCTCATGCAGAGATGTTTTTTTTGCTTCCTGGGCATTCAATATCCATATTTTCTGATGGTACGACTCCCCCCCGTCATTTCTCCCCTAAAAAATGATGGTTGGAAGAATGCATCCCTTTGGAATGATGAATTCTCAAGGGCAAACTGTTAAACTTCCAGGGACCCTGCCCCCCTCAAAATCCAGACTTCAACCGAAAAATCGCCACCAAATCGGTACAAAAAAGATGCTGATGGAACGACGTCGCGTCGTGCAGCTTTGATTTTTTTGAAGCCAACAGGTATATGGAACCTCAAAGTGGACCAGTTGAGACACGAAAAAATAAACAAACGGCCTGACTGACTTTCCATGAAATACGGGTTTGCTTAATAGGGATCCTTTTTAAAATGGTGTATCAAAAAATAATCCCCACATAACATGGGTAGTATATGTAATATTTCATCCCCTATATATCCTAAACAACTAAGAGTGCTTTCATTCCTCAGGTGATTCTCAAGTCGCAAAACAAACCTTGATCCCCGATCTTTGGAGGTCGGTGATTCACCTTTTCTACTGCCAGTCACGATATTGAAGCATCTCAAGAAGGTCACAAAGAATGGCCACGGAGAGGATCTGTTTTTCTTTCAATCTTGATCTTAATTCATTATCCTCTGATAAACTTCAATTGCGGTCTTACTTTGCAGAGTGTAATTGGTGATAAAGATTGCTGGGTCTCTTCTAGGAAACTCCTTTGTTCTGAAGGTGATTATAACTTGAAAAGAAAAGTGAGTCTAGAATAGTATACAAACACTGGCTGGTGGTTCAACCCATCTGAAAAATATCCGTCAAAATGGAAATGTTCCACAATTTTCGGGGTGAACAGAAAAAAATGTTAAAACCACCACCTTCAAGCCAAATAGCCGCCTTTGACCATTCCTTCGAACGCAACTTTCAAACAAGTTCCATCCACCGACCATCGTTTTCCGGCTTCCAAGTTGGATCTACCCGCCCCAGCAGTGACAGTTTACCACCAGGAGTACTACATTTGTTGGGGGAATCTCGGCCTAGTCACCTTTATTTGCCAAAAAACACCTGCATCCTGGGAAGTAGATCTACCAGCTACAAGGGAAGAGGAATCCGCAACTCAAATCCAGTGACTTCTCTTACACTTGAATCTCAAATCATCCTGATTAGAGTTTGGTACCTGGAGCCTTTCATCAAATCCCGTAGAATCCATGCTTCCTTAAACCCTTGCAGAGTTTCATCAGCGTTCAATTTTATAGAAAAACAACTCCCAACACAAAAGGAACAAGCAAATAATCAAATAAATATGACTATCATGGGTTCATTTCCCACACATCAGCCAACCAAATGTCCACGAGGCAGGAAATTTTCTTTTATATAAACGAAACATGTGGCAACACCAAAATACTGTTGGTTCAGAAATCCGGCTGACCAGTTGAGGGAAAGGTCGTTTATCCCGTCATTTACACGGGGTTTATACATCCCCAGGTGGTTTTCAACCGCCGGATTTCGAACGAAGCATCAACAGTTCAGTACTCGTCGCCCTCAGGAATTTGACGTCACCCTCGGACAAAAACCGACTGCAACAAGGGCACCGCATGCTTCGCCATTGGACTCGTCTCACTGGGAGATCCCAAAGAGAGATTGCCCGACCTCCAGGATCCAAGACGAGCAAAGCTACGAACCATACGAAAACAGGGGAGTTTTTCGTAGCTGATGGAAGGAATCCCCAAACAACCACCAGGGATGATGATTACCCCATGTATTTTATAGGGGTTTATACATCCCAAGTGGTGCAGGATTTTTGTTCCATCAACCGTATTTTTAGGCTTTGTGGTGGGGTTTTGCGAGCTACATGTCTCACCTACATGTTTTTGCCCTTTACTAAAAAGGGGGATTGTGACAGAAGCATCACTTTTAAGGACCTAAAAGTTCAGTGATGACATCCACCCAAAAAGAAGGAACCCGGTATTTCACAGAATTGGGAATGGGAAAAGCAGAACAAATAGAACTGCATGACCACACTGCTTTGGGGAGATAGATGTAGATCAAGAAACTTAAAACCCTGAACGTCGAAAACCCAAGTTGAAATATGTCTCAAGGAATTTGTTTGTTATTTCCAACCCTATAAAACAATGGTCTTCTCAATCCAAGACCATTCAAACGATGTATATATACCTAGAACCCAAAAGAGCCTTGTTTTGATTGGATGGAAAAGGCATCGTTTTGGGCGGTTGACCTTCAAAAGTAGGGATCATTTCGACTCTAGGTATATATACAGTTGATTTGGACCTCAACGAAATATCCAAATTGAGGATTCCAAATGTCTGGGTGACAAGCCACTGCATGATCCATTTTTTCGAGTTTTGCTTGGCAAGTGATGTACTCTTTTCATAACGAATGAATGCGGTTATGTTCGAACAAAACTGCCTCAATAGATTAAACGAAGTACTTGCAGAACAAAATAAAAGTCACAAAATAAAAGGGATATGATCTGATTTACCCTTTTTTAGATGTGTTAGTAAAACATGTTTCTCATCTCCTGAAGTCATCTGAGTAGGAAATAACTTCACCAAATCGGCGTGATCCAGGCTTCCATGTCCCCACGCCGTCGCCTAACAGCTTCTGGACGAGGAAGATAATCAGGGAGTGGTTCTGTGACAGTGACCTGTTGCGTCGAAAGTGGGTGCTGGACAGCTAAACATCACCCAAAGAGGGTCTTAAAGAGTTATTGCAGTGATGTTTCAAATATTGTGATAGGTAAAAGATAGTAAAAGTATAGGTTTATACAACGATTTCAGCTTCGAGTCCTCATTTAGCTTTTTCTGGTGATGTCATCTTAATTAAGTTGTGACTTCCCAAATTATTTTTTCGGAGACCCACTCGTGAAATAAAACCACAAAAACCACCCAAAGCCAAGCCTTTTTGTTTACCATTAGTTTTTTTTCCAGTTTCACCATGTTGACTGAGACCCCCGATTTTGATGGGATCGTTCATCGCAACTTCTGTTTTCCAAGGGGCCAACATTATCCAAGTTTCCATGGTGTGAATGGGAAGGTTCCAGGTTGGGATGTACCCCATAGTTGGGTGTTACCAAAAGTAATGGTACCCCAAAATGGATGGTTTATAATCAAAAGCCCCAGTAAAATGGATGATTTGGGGGTACCATTATTTTCGGAAACATTGTATATATTGAAACAAAAATTCCTTTCAATGGCTCCCCGTTGATAATCTTCATGGAATCCCATCCCCCCTTGCCAAGTCGACTCCTACCTCCTACTGTCTGGGAACCCACAAAAAGGTCCCTGGTTTTCAAAAAAATGTCCAACACTACTTAAACATGGTTGTTGTTTTTCTATTGGTCCGTGACCGTGCCTCTCCACCTTCAATTTCAAGTCACTCCCCTCCCCCTATGCGGGAAAAACAATAATATATACATCCTTATAGGCATCCTGGCTCACCGAACGTCAGAGGACAATGAAGGGGTGTACAATCACCGAAATGAAGCGCAAAGTAATTTACGTTCCATGAAGCCATTCTGAGAAGGTGAGCCAGGACTCTAACCCTTCATGGAACGAGTCCATATCCCACCCTGAAAAAGTTTGGAAAATCATCTTCCCAGCTACCTTTAAAGTGTATAATTCGATCCCTAGTGCTCCAGATACCCAATAAAATGTTGTTTTTCGCACCCAAAACCCACTTTGCAGGAGGTAGTTTGGAGCATAAGGGAATTACCCCGGTTCTTTTTGTTTCCAACTTTTTTTTTCGCGAAAAGCCGAGCTTCCAACTGCGGACTGGCATCTTCTGGTAGCGGCACAGACGGCACGCGTTCGGGCCTTGCCAATGCTCCGTCCGAGGGTTGTCGAAAGCACTTGAAACGCGACCTGGGCCGAGGTTGGAAAAGGGAGATATAGGATATATATAGAAACGTATTTGGTGCATATGTTGGTTTGTCATTGTTGTTATGTTTTGTGTGTTTGGAGTGATGTTAGTGGAACAAACGATGACATGTCAATGTAAAAAAACGCATGCTTCGAAGTTTCCAGTCATGCCATTGTGGATGGCGTTCGGTTTTGCAAGGATCGGTGACTACCTGGCTCAAGATACGTGAGCAGCCAAGTACATGCTCTTGCAGGTGACATCAGCTCTATGTATGTATGTCTGTCTGTCTGTCTGTCTGTCTGTCTGTATGTATGTATGTATGTATGTATGTATGCAAGCATGCATGCATGGATAGATGTACGCATGTTGTTGTTGTTGTTGTTGTTGTTGTTGTTGTTGTTGTTGTTGTTGTTGTTGTTGTTCATGTTGTTGTTCATGTTGTTGTGTTGTTGTTGTTGTTGTTGTTGTTGTTGTTGTTGTTGTTGTTGTTTTTTTGTTTTAACTCTTATCAAACCTCAAGTTATGGGCCGTCACGAGTCACTACACCCCAAACATGAAAGAAATCTCTTGGATCTACCGAAAACCGGAACCCCCAGGATGCTGGCAAAGTCACCCGAAAGGATTAATCCGACTACATTTTTGAGTAGGCGACTCCTACTGGGATGTCCATGGAACTTAGTAAATAGATTATAACACCTATATAAGTAGGTTGTAAGTCCCCTAAGTAGGTTACAACCCAACTTACTAAGTAGTTACTAAGTTCCATGGACATCCTAGTACATATAAACCGTTTCTGTTTGCCACTAGAATATCCTGGGTGCGGGGGTAGATCTATAGACATATCCTGGATGACCTTTTCTTAGCTGCGATCAATGTGATTTTAACAAAAAGTCCGGTGGATTGGACCGTAATACCCAACACCCAGCAACCTATTACTCCACCAGAGGTTTTTTCACACGAATCGCCACCTGAAAACTTACCTTCCGAAACCCAATAGGAAAATAGTTTGTCTTCCAGTCCCACCATCTTTTCAAGGGGCGTTAAATCTGTTCAACTTCAGTTTTTTTTTCGTGATATTTAAGTGGAATATTTCTACTGTTTCACCCTGTTGGTGTCCACGAAACAACGGTGACCAAACTGCCACCAAGCATCATGCTCACACTTTCACCAAAGGTTTCCTCAGGTTCACTACCCCGACTGAATTGTGGCAAACTGCCATCATAGATACTTGCCCATACCATCCATGTATGTAAATATGGTATATTTACCTACAATTAGTTAATTTGTATAGTAAATGTGAGTAAATGTACCATAGATGGATCCTAAGGGTTGCAGTGGTGCCTTTGTTGTTCCCATCCGCAAATATCCAAAAATAACTGTTCAACTGCGATCAGAATTGCAGCGGCATCGTTGAAGTTCTGAAAAGGAGGCTACTTTGCCCATTATGTCGGCTGTTTCGAGGAAGTCTTCGATCTGTTAAGCCATGGGCTATATGCATCTTGCTTGTCATCACCTTTGAGTATACCTCCCTCCACTTTGCCCAAAAACATCCTCGCTCATCTTGGCCTCTGAACAAACAACTCATCGAAATCCATCGTTTCCAAAATTATATGAACTTGGCAAACAAACCATTCCGATAGGATCCATGGGACTGGTATATTTAACCTACATTTTATCATGAATTTATGTTTTTCATGATAGGTAAATATACGAAGGTCCCATGGATCCGGGGGAATAGAAAAAAAATGGTGGTTTCGGATCTTTCCCCTTAAGGAACCCATGCCCGTTGGCCAGGAACCTCCCCACGTCTGGTGGCAATACAAGGCACGGTCTCTGTGAAGGACCGGCGGTTCGGATTGGAAATCTCACTGATGGCGGTACCTCACATGGCGAAAACCATGGGGATTTCCAGTGAGGCAAAAAATGTATGATACTGCTCAGAAATCAGACGAGAAAACCACCGTTTGGATGGTGCTAAAAAACCCTAGGATTATTCATGGGATCAACTACCTTTCCCTCAACTGGTTTTCTGTTAGCCGGATGTCTGGTTGCCATCAACAGTATAAATCTGGGATTGGCACCCATGATTCGGATTTTATTTTTATAATTAGCAGCTCCAACTTGTAATAAACAAAATTAAATGCTTATATATATATACATACAAATGTATATGCACATGAAGTTCAAATGTCTAATTTATACATGCAACTATATTGAACATACAAAAAAGACTGCAATGAAACGCTATTAGTGAAAGGTTGAACAAAAAGGACCGGAACGTAGCTATATATTGATGATAGAAAATATGTGTACCGTAGAAGGAAAACCACGTACAGTACAAGGTATAAACACCTACTCAGGTGAACCAAATAGTGCTTTAAATCCTTGCAGTCAACAGGAAACACATCTTGAACAGCAACCTATGTTTGTCCAATCATTGGATTAAAGGTGTGTATCTGTGCAAGTTACTTGGAAGATCATCCCAGTTAGTATATATGTGGTTAGGGGGTTCCCCCCATTTACAAGCCATGTATATGGGCCATTTGAAAGGGGTCCCACAAGCCGATCCTGCCCTACGAACTGGGATCATCTTCCAAGTACACTATACTACTTTACCGTCCCTGAATTTCCATCAATTTAGGTTATGATTTGATGACTTTTTTCCCCACCAACTGGAGCACAGGTTATAGTACACGCAGCATAAGTTTTACACTGCGCCAATCCAAATTGTACGTCGACATACTCATCAATGTAACAGTGGCATTCCATAAATATCACAATACATCTGATAAATGATATAAATGTAAAATCAAAAATATGTCAAATACATAATATCATCACATATTCTGCAGTAAAATTTGATATCACCAAGATATGTCGCCTTTTCTGTCATATCACCATCAAAATCATTCAAAATCGCCCCCCGTTGGCATCATCCCAAACATCCCACGTTTGGAAGCAAAAGAAACTCTCCATGCCACGAGCTTTCAGTGATCGCACGGGAAGTCCTTTTGGAGGTGACCTGCTTTCGCCATTTTTTGGGCCATGGGATAAACCATGGGCCCCCAAAAACCTACATTTTTTAGAGGGGTTTTATGGTAAATCACCTGGTTATATCAGGTGGCGAAAACCTCCAAAACCTTGATTTTTCCATGGGTTGTTGGGGTCTAAAAATGGTATAGTTCATTTTTGATGGTTATCATTAGTATAGGTAAATAAACCATACTACTACTACTTGAGTGTTTTGGGAGGGCAAATGATTTCCCTTTGCCACCTTCACCCACCAATATGCTAAGAATACTAACCTACCCTCCTGGAAACATATCCCATCCTGGTGGGGTATCCACTTCTGCCCTGGGGGTATACCCAGCCCTTGAGTGACACACAATGAGTTTCAAGCAAAAAACAACTCCAACAAAAATGCTGGGGACTGATTTTTGTTGTTTTGGTTTAGTGGACCTGAGGAAAGATAAAGTTCACGGATCTCCTGAATTTATGGCTGGTCCACCATTGGTTTCCCATAATAAGGCCAGCTATCAAACCCTTATTTCTCGGTGGGGTACGTAAAGGGGAGGGGAAGGTTGACCAGCCATGATGATTAAAGTATAAAGGGGAAAAAAAAGCCCTGCTACTTCCGCCAGAGTTGACATTTCAAGTGTTTAGGTTCTGCTCCATATTGGGCACCTTGCTCTACCTCCAGCCATTCTCCTCATGTCCTTGGTTGGCCAATCATTGTCTCTGGTACGAATGGGGGGCACTTCATGGGAGAGCCCATATCTATCTGAACACAAAAAATCATCTAGTTGTGGTTTGACAAATCTCCGCACCCTTATTGAAAACACATGCGCAAATCAAATTGAATCATCTTCGTCAATTGTTTGGGTGAACATTTCCAAACAAACATACTTCACAAATCTCCGCATACCCTTGATGTTCCTTTCTCCCTTCAGAAAATTCAGGGCATTCCCACTGTTACGAAAAACTTTTGTCGACTGGAAGTGCTGATTGCAAACTCTTCTATATATACTTATAGGAAAACTAAAACTGATGATCCTTGCGGAAAGACAAAATTGCTAAGCAGTAGTCTTGAGGAGGCTGTCTATTTCTGGGTGAAGGAAGAGATCCACCGCCATAGATTCGCCAACCTATCCTGAAACGAAGTAAGTTGTTGCGAGTGCATCACTTATGCAACTACCTCTTGGGGGGAAATCAAATAGCATCATTGCAATTCATCTATATTCACAAAGACTATTGTGCATACTTACATGATATTAAAAAACAGTATGTGTATATGTATATATAAATATATGGAAGAAAGACAGGCCTACGACCATTCCACCATCAAATGCGTTTGGTTTTTGTTCAATATCTTTCTAATATATTGCCTGTACAGGCACGGTCGAAATGAAGACAAACTACAACACAATTGAACATTCGGGACACTTTTTGTATGGAGGGATGATTGAACACAACACACTTTTTTCCTACAGTGACTCTATTTGATATCTAAGAAATAGATAAATGATTTTACCTCCATCAATGACTTTACCTCTGAACTTGGGAGTAGTCAATTGGTAATCTTTCCTATCTGGAAGATTTCCTTCAAATTGATGGCAGCCACAATTTGGCCCGCACAAATTAGCATTTATCTATATTGATTTGTCATTAAGTGTGCAAGTCTATAAGTCTCAACTATTCTCAACTGTTACAACTGGTACCCTTGACAGACATGTTCGTTTGAACTGGTGAAAAATGGCAGGAAAATACCTGTCAATTTGAGTGTTCCCAATGCAAACGTGAACAGATCCTTGAGCTGAAATAGGAGGAACTCAAATCCGTGAAGATCTGCAAATAAAGAATGGCATTTGATTTGGGGATAATTGCATTTGATTTGGGGGGCAGATTTGGTACCTTTTCTACTTGGTAACGCAATCAAAGCATGACAGTGAGTGTATCAATACCTTGGTTGTAGTCTTGTGTATTGTCTTAGTTGTTTATTTTGCAATCTCTTCCAGAGAAGTTTTAGCAAAATGTATGAACATTCTTGTGGGCAAGAACCAAAGAATCTCACTTGAATTTGGGTAAATTGCACTTGATTTTGGCGGCTCTTTCTGGCCAACATACTGCCAATATAAATTTCCACTGAATGATAGATTGGCCACTTGATGGGTAAGAAGAGTTGATTATCGTTTTAGACCCTGTTTGGTTTTGGTGGTTTGTTCTGACCCTTACAATCCTGAGAGAGCATGGAACCTGATTTGGTAAGGGTCCAGTACTTTAAGCTTTGAACCTGCCACCAACATGAAAATCTCCAGAATTTCAAAATGTGATGGTATTTGATGTCAAGTGACTCTAAACAAAGCTTTCTTTTCACCAGTAGGACTCTCCATGCCAGCATCAGAACAGGCAACAGTGGAAGGTGCAAACATGTCATCATCATCTAGCTCCATGTTGCCCACCCAACTACTTACAGTAGGTAGTGTTACCCAAAACCTGAAGCCCAAATCATTCAATGAGTAAAAAATTAAATCAAATTCAAAGATCCATTTTGAGAAACCCAGTAGATCTCATGGTCATGATTTTCAATATATGAGATCTACTGATTTCGATTGAAACCAGTAGATCTCTTTATGTACACCAGTGTTCCAGTAGAAGTAAGGTATTAAAAACCTACATGCTGACTTCTACTGGGGGGTCATCCCATAGTGGAAGATCTACTGGTTTCGATTGAAACCAGTAGATGTCTTATATTGAAAATCTAAATAGTGAGATCTACTGGAATCCAGCGTTTGATTTTTTTGCATTTGATTGTGGGTCCAAATTTCCTAAAAGTTAGAACGATTTCGATTGAAACCAGTAGATCTTTTCTATTTTTCCACCCCCAAATCAATTGCAAATTCAAAAGCTGTAAAAGTTTCAATGTGGCAACCCATTTTTCATCTCCCATTCTGTTCTTCCAAAAATGCTTGGCAAATTACATTTGATTTGGTGATTTTATTTATATCTGGAACCTGAATCTTTCGTTCCCTTACTGAGAATTAATCAACTTGTCAAACTTACCAAAACAAGAACTAGTTGTCCTAGCAGGTTAGTTCTTGCCCACAAGGAATTGTTGTTCATACATTCTTTCTCCGCTGACAACATAATGAAAAACTAGCTACAACGTCTACAATACAACCAATCATGCCTTGATTGCGATAGAAAAAAGGTACCACATCTTCCCCCCCAAATCAAATCTTGTGTGCGTTGTTGGTTACTCACCCCAAAAGGATGTATATATATATATTTTAAAGGATGAGAAATCACTGTACAGGGTCATATAGGATTGTAAAAAGGATGGTCAAAAAAGATAATCAACTCATTCACCTTCGTACCCATTAAGTGACCCATCTATCACTCAGTGGAAATTTCATGAAATTTCAATAGGCCAGAAAGAGCACCCAAAATCAAGTGCAATTCACCCCAAATCAAGTGCAAATCTTTAAATACTTGTTTTTTATTGGTTTTTGTTGTATATACATGCATATACTTTAAATTGTATATACCCGGAACTCATTTGAAACCACCTTGATGGGGAAATGTCCGCCTTCTTAAAAGGAGGGTTAACTTTCGCCCCAGACAGGTATATCTACCAAGGTGTATGGACCAAATGATTGGAAGAGTCCCCACCTCCTGTCGAGTTTCCACCACCATCTGATTCCGGCAACGTTCTACCACGATAAGAAAAAATTACATGTCCGGGGTCAAAAAAGCATGTATTATATAGTTTTTGTGAACAACAAACCCAGATTTTTTGGCAAGTATATATACCCAAACCAGAACAAGTATACTACCAACCTGTTGAACATCCTCTTAAATCTTACACGCAAAACCCAGCCCGAGAAACAGCTTCATAACATTCTCCCAAACGCCGATGCAGTTCCCAAAAATCTTTGGAGATGACCTCAGCAGCAATCAACCGAAAACAACTCGTTGGAACAAATCGTTGGAACAGGTTGGAAGGCGCATGTCGTACTGAACAAAGTTGCGCCCTGGAATGCCCAAACGATCAATCCTGGAAAATGATGGAAAATGAACATGGAACCCAAAAAGTTGAGGTTTGGTTCAGAGAATTTTTCCTTTTCAACTGGGTGACTCTTTTTGGGTTCCATCAGTTAATTTTCAGGGGTGTATAACTTCCTATGAAAACCAATTGATCCATGTAAAATGTGGATTTGTTTTTGTACATGAGTCATCCGCAAATGAATTTGTGGGTGTATCGGTGTATCCCTATCCAACAATATCATTGAATACAAAATAGCTACTAACAACATGAATAAATCATTTGCCTGTCACTGGGTGAAGCACAAAGCTCTTCCATATCAGGAGAGTTCTGTAGTGCATCTGCTTAACATCCATCCCCCCAATGTGCAACTATATATATATATATATACAATTCAATGCCGATGAACCGCCCCACTGAATTTTGGCAAAATCTCACAATATTTCTTTACAACTGCCAAGGACCAACAAACGGAAATGATGTGATGCCATACAGCAGCCTCGAGAAAATAGGGTATTCCAAGACAATAGACTTTGAGGTAGTGTTGATATATGGTTGACCCTATATTATAGACAAAAAAAAACGTGTTCAAAGCACTGCCCCACAAAAGGTAAATAGTTTTTGAGATTGCCCGGTGAGATGAAGGCGGTTTATCCTACAAGGTGGGCCTCGAGGCCGACGTATCAGTAGGGTTATAACTCCTTCTTATAGGGTTATAACACGAGTGACCAATTGATAAAACCATGAAAATACAAACGTAGGGTTATACCTCCATGTAGAACTGGTGGGAGGCCCTACCTTGTACTACGCAATTTATTTCTATCTTCTCTAGACCATCTCACGAATGATAAGCTCCAAACAATTAAAGGTTCATGTGAGCGATGAAAAAATGGCGGTTTTCACATGGCGAATGAAACAGTTCTTTTGGCAACTTAACGTAAGTTTCCTAGTTTCAACATATTTGCTCAGAATCTTCAAAAAATAGTCTCTACACAAATCTAACCTCCCCATTCTAAACGAAATCACATCCTAAACATCCAAACACGGTTGTCGTCATCGTTTCTCGCCATGATACTGCGATTCCTTGTAAACGTCTGCTGGTGGTTGCCATGCTTCACACACCAGACTTTTCGAAGGGGACCCTGTCTGACTTTACCACCGCCCGAAAAGCCGCAACGCCTGCCACACCAAGCAAGTTTCCGTGGCACAATGCGAGCTGCTCAAAAAGAAACAGAGTGAGAGGACACCGTCAAAACACCAAGTATGTTTGGAATAAGGCGATCTAAAAATGAAGCCTCTGAAGAATATACACACATATATGATATATTTGAAACCTCATTCATGATCCTTGCTGTGATTTGGAATATAGATCTTCTTATGGAGAGTACATTCAAGCCACTTCTCTGGGAAAAGAACCAAGTATTCCAACAAGTTTGAACGACTTGGAGCCGTTTTGAGGAGCAAAATTTCCGGCCCAGAGCAGTGAAGTGTTCATTTGTTTGGTGGGTCCCTTGAGGTCGCTTGGGGCTTGATTGTTTGGGCCAGGGTGAACTTAGAGTTGGTTGAGATGCCTTGAATCCATGCATATTAGTGGCAATATCCCGAAAAGGCCTATATTTTCTGTGAGCAATTTGCATGGTATGAAAACATACACTCTCCAGAAAGCAAATGCAAAAACCTGAGTATAGTATTCTAGCTGGTGGTTTCAACCCATTGGAAAAATATGAACGTCAAATTGGATCATTTCCCTAGGTAGTAGGGTGAAACAAATACAATTGAAACCACCACCCAGATATATATATATATATTCATAATATCATTGTTCCTACGGCCACAAGAGGCATGGCACCATTCTGTGGCATCCCCGATACACCAGGTTGTTTTTGTTTTCGTACCCACAGGTCCACACATCTCAGAAAAAAAGCAGCTGCCAGTTCTTAACGGATACGTCACACATAAATGCTGACCCGTTTTTTCTCCCCCCTCCGGTTGCTTTTCCACGCCTTTGTGGCAGCGCGACGCGCTTCCGGGGGGGTTGGAATTCACAAAAGCGTAAACTGGACTAAGTCCTTGTGAGCCCAAAAAGGAGCAACAAAACGTTTGAAGCGAAGCAACAAAATAACAAAACTCCCGAACCCCTATTTGAAAGGCCCTCAAAATCCATGATTGGAAGAGTAAGGTTACTTTTGGCATGGTCCCTTTTTGAAGGGATTTCTTGGTTTTGGGGGGGATGTATTTAAGATTGTTTTCTTTCACAACCTGTCACCAACAACACTGAACCTGGATGTGACCTTTGCGATAATGGGCAAGACAAATGACTTCTGCATACGAAATCAGATGAAATGCTTGGACTAACCAGGGATATACAATATATACACCCCTCCAATTTCCCTGGAACCTGAAAATCAGCCCCTGGAAAGGGAGATTCCTTTTGGAAACCATCGTTTTCATGTTCCATGTTAAATTTCAGGATGTATTGGTGAATGAGGCTTAATGGGAGAAACATCACATCTCCAACAAAAGAACCGGAACCAACTTTTTGAAGGGTTTCTGAAAAAAAACACATCGCAAAAGTTGACCCCAACAAGTCCATGAATGGAACAGGTATATACCTACACCTACACCCTATAGGGATCCTGACTCACCGAACGTCAGAGGATGAAGGGGTGTACAATCACCTCCGAAACGCAAAGTATTCCATCACCATTCTCAGTTTCGGTGAGCCAGGATCCCTAGGGCCCCCGCATGGCCCCATGTTGTTTCCTCCAACCTTTGGGGAATTCCTAAAAAAAACAAATCATGTATCAATTCATCCGCCCCACCCCCCCCAACAAAAAAAAAGCGCATCCCAAGATGCATGGTTTGTAGAATCACTAGTTAACTAGTTGGGCCACAATGAAGCTCAAACAATCTTGGTAACACACCACTGGATATCATGTACTTGCAGGACTCTTCCAAGTCAAACAATTCAACAAACACAACATTCGAGGTAGCTCTCCGTGAGTCTTCAGGAACACCTTCCGGTTAAATGAGTGAAAAATTCCGGTCTATGGATCTTTCGACAACAAATTGTCTTCAATTTGTAATGAAGCTTCAAATATCAACATGTCAACAAATATACCACATGGCGCTTTGGAACCCCTAACCAAGTAAAAAGTCTATCCAAAACACAACAAAAAATCCACAAACCATCCAAGTGCAGCCACTGCAGGTTCATATACAAAAGCTCACCCTTTGTCCAATTTTGTGCAGGAGGGTACCTTGAATTTACGATGCTTCAGCCATCTTTGTAGACGACCGAGCCATCTGGAAGACACTTCAAATCTGGATGATGCCTCCGAATCAGAACTTGCGGAACGGCGTCGACACCGAGAAATGCGGTGAAAGACACATACCCTCCAGGGAGCGGATACGTATCCCACCAAAACGGGAACTTTGGAAAATCATCGACTCAAAAGTGCTGGCTGGGATGGGATATGTTAGTTCCCTGGAGGGTAATCTTCAGAACTTGTTTCATCCCAGCCCCAAATTTGAGGGTCGAAACTTGAACTGTTGGTAGAGGTTCTTAAATTCGGACTTGGCGGTTTCATGTAAGGTTTTTTGTTGAATTTGAAAAGGCCTTTAATTTTGGACAACATGGAAGATGACCGATTTTATTATTCAAAGGGGTTGCAACCACCAACTATAGTTTTGATTTGCCCAAACAAGCAAACGGCCAAAGTCATTTATATAAAGATGGCCAACCGACCAACAAACGGAAATATCATCAGCGTGGCCGTTGCAACTTATTTTCATATACAGGATCCCTTATATCAACTGGTTATTTTCAGCTACTGGATTTCTGAACCACCAACAGTAAGGGTATAAACAGTTACCTGTTTTGGCAAAAACCTTAAGCATTCTCATCTTAAGACTCTCAACCTTCCGGGAAAAAGCGTGAAAACCCATCTTTTCGGGCAAAAAGTTGGAGGAAATTTGGTTACTAAAGTTAAAGGTTGTTTGTTTGTGTTCTTTCTCCCTTCTCCCAGAGAGTCAACATTCCACACCCGCATACAGGAACAAAAAAATTGTCACATCATTACCATCATCCTCGAAAGTAACAAAAACTATCTTCACAAGGTGGGCCGCTACCAACCAGCCAGTAATAAGCATATTATGGGGGGTTTCCTAAAATTTGGTGGTACCCAACAACCATGGGGTTTTCCTACTAAACATGATCAGCACTTGGGGTGTGAAATGGGGGTACCACCATTTAAGGAAACACCCATATAATTCCCCACTGATTTCGGGGTGTTTCATGAAAACCCCAAGGGAGGCACCCATTGATTTCTTCGGCAATTTATAAGGGCCCCACATTTATAACTCGGCTCGGGGGCCCACCTTGCAAAACCGATTTTCAATCCCACCCGCATCCCTAACAAGAGAAACACGGACCACGCTGATATATAATCTATAATAATCCCATACCATCCAGGTATGATATATTTACCTACATGAATGGTAGATTTTTATGGTAAATGTATAGGTATTTTATATACCATACATGGATTGTTTGGGAAAATGTGAGTGATAATAGTCACATCAACCCGAATTCTGATGAAATGTCTGAAGACACTTCTGTCCTCAACTTTTGCAAAAGTGATTCGATGTTGCCACGGTCATATCATGCATTCACCATAAATTTCCTACCTCCCCATTGTTGTTCCGTCAAAAAAATATCCCGTGATGCTTAGATACTTGAAACTGACTCGTCAAAGTTAGATTTGAAGGAAAAGCAACTGAATTTTCATGGGGAAACCAAAACGGATACAATCATCAACCATTAAGAACTAATGTATGATATATTTACCTACATTTACCATAAAAAAATCAACTATGAATGTAGGTATACATAACCAGTCCCATGGATTCTATGAGGTTGATGATTTTCAAAGTCTTGGATGACAACAAGAGTCGGAGAAAATTTCTGCGACGAACTTTTCCCACCTTGCAAAGACAGAAGGATGACTTCGTGCAAGGCTTTTGAAAGCATTCCTGGCAGCAGCAAACATTGGTGATGGGTAGTAGTTGCACTGCCCATGACATGTGTTTAACGTTGTATTTTGTTCAACAAATGTCACAAAGATATATACTTGCATGTGTTCTTAAGATGAATGGGAAAAGTAAACATCTTCCGCAAATAGCGATGTGTTATTGCTATCATCAATGTTGTTGTTGTTGTTGTTGTTGTTGTTGTTGTTGTTGTTGTTGTTGTTGTTGTTGTTGTTGTTGTTGTTGTTGTTGTTGTTATGATCACAATTCACAGAGCAATACTGATAACAACGATGAGGATGGTGACAATGACAATGTTCTATTCTATATGTATTGCTAAGGGCCTTGATCTTCACATTCCATGGTAGTGTTTCAGCATGCCAACAGTACTCTTCGGGTACAATTACAGTAACTAGGATGGCAATAACTGTTCAAAACATTCAAACCATGTTTGATATGATTTCCTTTAAACATGGTGAAACTTGACGCTTGTAGTTCATGGGCATCACGGTTTTTTTAATGGTCCCCCTTTCCCAATAAGTCATCCCGAGGATTTGCCAACATTTCTCGATCCATCATCATCCCAAATCACAGCCAGGATGACATTCCATAAGACCTCAGGCGAACGTTAGCTCTCCTGTGTTTTTTTCTATTTGATGATTTCCAACCTGTTTAAAAACGTTTGAAAAACTATTGGTCAAATTAGATCTTCTCACCAACTAGGGGTGAACATTTAACCAACATATTCGAAACCACCAGCTCTTTTTTGTTGTCAGCCATTGAAGTTTCAGCCTCTTGACATCAAAGTTTTCCAACTGTGGAAGGCAAAAAAAAGAAGTTTCCCTCGCTTCTTCCTTGAGTTTTGGAAAAGGCAACTTGCACTCAAAGCTTTTGGTGTTTTCTGGTGTCGAAACAAACGATGGAAATTTGATGGGAGAGTTTTTTTTTGTGACCGTGCTTCTTGGACCACCAGGGGTGACCAATGAGATACAAAAGCGTGATAATTTCGCACGCGATGTGGATAAAAAACATGAGTCAAACTGAGTAAAATTGGTAAACCGTTCCCTATATATAGAAAAACAATCACCTTGTAACCATGCCATAACATGTTTACTTCATTTCATGCCTTCTTTGGTTCTCAAATGTGACTGTGTTTTTGTCATAAAGGAACAAAATCCTTTTGGGTCAAAATACCCTCCCTATCCCTCCCTGAAACCAACCTAGGCCCTGAAAATCAACGATTGGAAGATGAATTTCCTTTTGGGTTGCGGCCTATTTTCAGGGACGTTTGCTGTTAGTTTCAGGAAGGGTCTGAGCCACCCAGCCACCCATTGGCAGCTTTCACTTACGAGCTTTCACATGAGCTTTCAGTTGTTAATTTCACATGAGCTTTCACTAATGGCAGCTTAGTAAAAAAAAGGTTGCTCCACCAAAAAGAACGTCTCAAAATCCAAAGATATGTTTCCAACTCAAACAATATCCCAACAGATCATCCAAAACAGCAATAAAGAAGCAATTGAAAAAGAATAGGCACCACCTCCTTTTTGGGTACATCTATCCAAGCCAACAACATTTTTTGGATCTGAAAGTAATTCCACCATCTCCAAATTCCCCAAAAAACTATTGGGTCAGTTCCAAAAAACACAAAATTTCACCCCCAATCCAAAGCGATTCTACCTATCATGGCGACATAGCTTACTTAAATCCTTCATTTTTCAACCCTTCAAACGAATTTGTCATCCGGTCGCCTTTTAAAGGACACCAAAACTCTTCACGACGTCACCCACGACCAGCAACGGCCCTGGGTTCCCTTGGCAACATCATCTTATTCTCCGAGGCCGAAGGCCTTCGATGCCAGGGTGGTCATCAAGAGATCTCATGGGAAAAAATGGGGATTGGAACTACTTCGATAGTAGAAACATATCCATACTTATGGGTGTCGTAGTGGTATACTGTGATATAATAATAATAATAATGATAATAATAATATAGTATATGTGCATATATGAATCCATATGATATCATATAATATCAAATATATGTTCATTGTAACCATCCCCTTGAGGATTCACAAAGGAGATGGAACCCCGAAGATTCAAAGTGTCTGACCGACTAACGGCAAGAAATAACACATGAATTGGCTGGCAATTCTTGATGTGATTATTGTTTGCCATGATCAAGTAAAACCCTTTGGACTTTTATCATCTTATATTGTAATATCAAATATTTTTTCATTTACAATCCCCTTGAGATGGAACCCCAAAGATTTTGTCTTCCGACTAGTGGCAAGACCATTGAAATATGAATCAGCTGGCGATTCTTGATGTGATTGTTGTTGGCCGTGATCAAGTAAAACCCTTTGGACTTTTATCCTCATATGCTCCTATTTCCCCTTGCAATCATGTCTTCACCTACGTATAAGATACCAAATGTACTATACCTATCCGAGCTTCTCTTGTATACAAGCACCTGCAAATCGTCAACAGCTTGCAGCTCTCATCCCAACTTTTTTTGCACATCAGTTGCATCTTTAATACCTTGGATCGCTGGAAGGGTGAAAATCCTCATGGCAGGGACATAGGACATAGGGGTGATATCCCTGTTGTAACTTATAACTGGTAGGGGCCCACCGTGCATGACGCTGGCTCAATCACACGATAAAACTCAACATTAATGCTTGGTCGATACAAAAAATGTCAAACATGGCACTTTGTTTTTGAAGCATATGATACGAAAAAAAAGAGCATAGTATGGCAAACGGTATCATGATACAATAATATCATATTAGCATGTTGTATGAACCGAAACAACATTAATACACACATTTAATAAATAACTATTCCAAATATGGTGCTAAATTTTGAATCTTAAGAATCGTACATAGATACACAACCGTGTCCAAACCAATGGCAATCCCATTCCCATCATATGGTAATAGGGAATCCCAAAATCTGCTTTCATTGTCTCTGATTTTATTTGACGTAGATAAAATCAGAGAAAACTTCAACGCAATAAACTCAGAATCATTGATGATGAGTTGAGATGTTGATCATGATTTTGATGCTTCCGGTCAAGCAACGATATCAGCAATAACGTTTGCCCATATGGTGGCATATGGCATATAACCCTCCAAATTTCTTTGTTAACACAAGGCCGTTGAGCAACAATAAAAAAATAATGATAGAGCTGCAAGACTAATACGAGAAGTGGGAAACTGTGAAACATCTAAATCTAAATAAAGCCATTCAACCCTCTGACAGCAAATGGGTTTGATTGAAATTATCTGGATAAAACAAAAGATTCATCTCAACCGGTACACGTTAGCTACCCCCAACCCCCCATTTTTCCAAGAGATACAACCTCTCAAGTTCAACTGGTGGAACGTTGCAAGTCTTCTTCTGGCTTCATCTTTAGGTTTCATGTGGAAAGAAACGCTGCAGGGAAGAGGTGGAAAAACACAAGCGTGATGAAGGGTGTACTCCCCCCGGGTAAAAACTGAGTTGGTACCTAAAAATGGACCACTGGAAAAGGAGATTCCTTTTTGGAAATCCCATCATTTTTCAGGTTTATATATGTTGATTTTCGGGTTTTGTAGGTTTTCAGAATGTCAAGCTACTTCTACTTCTACTGGTTGTCAAGGTTGTGAGTGGAAACCCTGCCAAGCTCCTTCTGGGATGAAGGCAGGCCTGCACAGCACCGTCGAAAGGAAGGGAGAGAAAGAAACAACAGGAGTGGTACCCTCCAGGGAATGAACATATCCCACCTTGGGAAGTTTGGAAAATCATCTTCAAAATGCCATTTTTGATGGGGATATGTTATATAGTTCCCTGGAGGGTAATCTTCAATCATGTGGTTGAATTGATATTGGTATGGAGTGTAATTATCATCCAGTAAAAGACACAGGATATGCCTACATATGTTAATTGCTGCTACTGCTGAACCATTTTTGGAGAGGTGTTCCATTTCATATTTGGAATGTATTTGGGGATGATTCTATGTTAAATTTTAGACTCGTACCCGGAAATAGACAAATATCGTATCATATATGTCATATAATATGTTATAGTGTGATAAATCAACATCAAAGGCCTATGCAAGTAGTGGACAGGAGGAAAAACGAGAACTCCCACAACCTATTGCACCCAATGTGCAAAATCCGTTGTAATGAAACTGTTTCCCAATCAACCTTTGACATATCCACAACAACCTGTCAACCTTTTAAGCAACCAACGGTTGCAGGGTTGGTATCATTACGACGTTTTCAGGCTGCATGACCAAAGGAAGGAACACTTCGGATCGCCGGAGTAAGCCATGGAAGTCTGAAAGCATGAGAATCCTGGTGATGCTTCAAGATGATATATAAAGCGGAAACATAAAATTGGATACAATTGAAAAACAACTGTCGTCTTTTAGTGGCAAACCACGTATATGAGTACTATTCAGTACTAGTATAACATGGATCTACTGTATTTATCAAAAACTCCAGTGTAAATACTATACACAACAAATCAACCTTTCCTGGTGTTGCAGTTTGCCACGTTTCTGAAGCATGTCAACCTTACATAAACTCCGAACTCTTTCGGAAGCAACAAACAAAACACGTTTCGACAGATTTGCAACAAATTCGACTCGGAGAAGAAATTTTGGAGTCGTCGTTTCCTTCCATATATCAACTGGGGGACCGCAAAACTTCAACCTTTTTTTTATTGGAAAGGGAATGATGAACTTGATAGTGAATGATTCATTTATATAGCCTTAAAAAAAAACATCTCACTAAGGCTGGATTTTCAACTACCTTTGGACCCCAAAACCATGAAAAATGAAGGTTTTAAGCCCTGACGATATGGGTTATAACCACTAAAAATTGAAGGTTATGGGTTCTCATGGTAAATGATATATTTCGGCTCCTACAAGTTCCAAGTCTGACATAAAATCCGATCGCTGCCTCACTTTTGAGCATCACAAGAGGAACCTGTAGGGATCCAATCACCTTGTCAGATGCTGATTAGGGTGTATACTCACCTCCTCAGAAACGTATTTGATTGTATTTGTGATCGGATCCCTAGGGAACCAAAGCCGCTGCAGACTTTTTTCAGAAGCCAATGCAACTGGGTACAACTGCCGTGAAAAGCTTTAAATCTTCCACTGCCGCGTTCTTCAGCATCAGAATTCGCCATGTTGACTACGCAAAGACACGGGACATCCAGTGCTGGATCAGGAATTTCATCCCACATGGAAAGCATTCAATCCAGTCATCCTTCACGGGCTGAACGCTCTCCGAAAATTACAGTGCCGAAACTTACATCTCCCTGGGTAAAGAATTACAAAAAACATAGAATGTCTATGTATTTACAATCTTCCAGCGCACTAGAATTCTAAATGCACTCAGCTTCAGCTGGAGATGCAAATTTCTGATTGGCAAGTAAAGCACAACCTCCATTCCAAATCTACATTTTGCATCTGGACTCGTGCCTCCCCCAAAAGGGACAAAACAAGCCTCAGACGTGCTGATGCAACGAAAAAGTCGGGGGACAAGTGGCCACGTGGGTCCGCATTTGCCACCCGCCCGCTGCATCTGTCAGTCGATTGAAATGATGGTTGGTCATCTTGAAGTTCTCTTTTCCTGTCGCCAAATGACGACTCACGCCTCAAAACACATGTGAGCATCGTTCGAAGCCCTTGTGGCATTCTAGTATTTCGGTTGGTTAATATGGGGTCCTGATAATATTAATGGCTTATCAACATCTCTTCCTTTAACTTGGTAGTATAATCCCTTAATATAACCCAACCAACCACTCTTTTGATCACTGAAAACATGTCTTTGACAGGTTTGAAACTGCTGGCACTCTTGATGATTGGAGCTTGTTTTCTCCATACTCTTGATAGTTCAAAAGTCATTACCTGAGATGTATTTCAATCAACAAAAAAGACAACAGGTTTTTTCAATCATGGAGAGTAAAACCTGCCAGATTTTGGCAGTAGGATTCAACTCTAGAAATTATTCATCTACACCCCGGAAGATTAACATGGAACCTGAGGATACACCTCTGGAAGAGGAAAACTAGCTTCCAAACCATCATATTCAGGTTCTATGTTAATCTTCGGGGGTGTATAAAAGGTGTTCTGACTAAAAAAAACATCAACCAGGTTGTTTGACTTCTGCAGTTCCGCCTCTTTGATGGGAACCCAGCAACCCAGCAACCTTCAACAGCTTCTTACTTGTACCCCCACCAGAAAAAACATGATATTAACATCATCAACATCCAACGAATCCAACTGCAAAAACAAAAAAAACAAACAACAAATCTTAAACAACCAAGCAAAAAAAACACACCCAAAAACCGAAACACAACACAAAAACAGAACAAAAAACTCTCCACTGCACCATTCCATCCTTCAACTTCCAACCTTTCACCGTCACCAACAGAAAATCGGGTTGGGGACTTTTGGAAGGCCTCATGGTGAGGCGGCATTGTTGTTGATGCCCACCAGCTTCACATCAGATGAACCCACCTTGCCCTTATCAGCCTCCACGGCTTTTGGGGCGTTTGGCTTCACCTAGCAGGGCTCTTCCCATAAGGCAAGGCTGGTTGGTGGTTGAAGCAACCCATTTGAAAAAACATATGAATCGTCAAAAATGGGATCATCTTCCCCCAATTTTGCGAAGTGAAAATTCCCCCCCCAAAAAAATGGAAACCACAGCCACCACCTAGCAGGTTATGAAAAAAAACATGTTGTTTCTGAAAGGTGATATTTTAGTTTAGGGGCTTAGGGTTTGCTTGACCAGTCTTTTAAGAAGAAGATACCCTGGATACTGGAGAGCTTAGGTCATCTTCTCCAATTAAGCCTCTTGAGGTTGGCATAGAACCTCTCAAACCCTATGCAAAAACCACACCCTGAATTCATGAATTCATCTGCTCACATTTTATGAAAGGCACCCATTTTGAACCCTTAACGACATCCACTGTTTAGGATGGGTTTAGGCAGGTCCCAAGTCTACAGTTTGTAATCACCATGTTTCCTTTCTGTTGAAGGCATTGCTAGTGGAATCCAAGGGTCAATCATCCCCTTTGAGAGAGGGGGTAGCAGCTTAGCATGGGGTGGGGGAGTATCAAGTGAGGCCCGAAAAACAAAAAAACTCTTACTTTCCATTGAATCCTGGTTGATTAATAGGTATCCTTATTTCATGGTGTATACTCCCATCAGAACTGGGTATAATTCTCATCCCCTATATTCCCTAAACCAACCAACAAAAAATACCCCAAATGGTTTTTATATTCCCTATATACCCAGTTATATATGTTCCCTTATAATGGTTTGTCTATACCCTAACCAACCAGTACTGGGATGTCCACGGTACTTAGTAAATAGACTATAACCCCCAGAAAAGTAGGTTGGATACGTCCCCGAAGTAGGTGAAACAACCCAACTTGCTAAGGATCGTTACTAAGTTCCAGCAGGACATCCTAGTATATACCCAGTTACATATATATATATATTCCCTTATAATGGTTTGTTTATACCCTAACCAACCAATGTATATATATAAAATTTCCTATATTCCCTAACCAACCAGGGACCCTGGTTTTTTTTCGCTCAAGTTGAAAATCAACATCTCCCCCCACCTTGCCAGCCAAGCCATAGATGCGCACCAACATCACCACCAACAGAGCCAACAAGAAGGCACCTCAGTTGGGTGCCGAAAACAGGGGTTTTGAAACCGTGGAAACCCGGGTGACCAGGATTTTTTGTTGCCTGGCCTTCTTTATCTACAACAAACATATCAATGTTTCCAACTCTCAAATTGGCACCACAAAAAAAAAAACATCATCAGAATCAGAGTCAACATGTAGGCCCAGTCATTTGGGTGTAGTAGCTTCCATTTATCCCCGCAAGATCCGAGTCACCACTAGAATTTCTTATACTTTCTTAAAGGCCACCCTGGGGGGAGAATCCCAAAACCCACGAGCCATCTTGGGATGGAGTTCCTGGTTGCATCTGCCGAGCCACATAGGTTGAAGACAGAGCTTCCTGCAGCATGGATGGAAGGAACGCCGGAACGCCCCAAGTTCACGAGTTGTATCAAGTAATGTTTCCCATACGAGTTGTATATACCTACATTTACCATACAAATCAACCAAATGTAGGTAAATATACCAAATATTACAATCTGGTAAACTAACATGGCAATGGAAAATGGACCATTTGAAGATGTATTCAAATGTATTCCCTATTGAAGATGGGGATTTTCCAGCCAGCCATGTTAGTTTACCGGAGTGTAATTTGTTGTGTTTTTCACACCAAAAACAACGGAAAACATCTCAGGGAAATTGGTTTTCAACAAAAAACATTTTTAGCATCAAGTTTGATCCATCCTGAAAAGAGGTCACCTTTGCAGTGAAAAAGGTCAACTACCGATTGCACCCTGGGAAGAATCCGTTGGTCCTCTAGTTTCTTGAACCAACCAACCACGTTGGTAAAATCAAGGCCTAAAACACCAACGAGTTGGGTTCCAGGTCATGTAATTCAGCATTTAAATTGGTTGTGCCCTGCCACAAACTTCACTTTTTCAGGAGGTTTAGGTGCTAATTCCCTGGCTCTTGCGGGAAAAAGAAGGTCATGAATTCACATTGCGATGTATGTAGGTCTTTTTTTGTTGCGGCATAATTGAAATTCAACGCGACATTTGATACGTCAAATATCTAACATGCTAACATGCCTCTAAAACAAGAAAACACCTCGTTATTTGTTTCTGTTCGTTTTCTTTCAGACAATCACTGCTACATGCATGATTCAATTGGCTCAAAGCTACATATAATCTATCAAAGATAAAATGTACAATTTGTTCTAAAAAATGATCAACAACTTCTGATAAAACACCATCAAACTTAAAGCTTTGGACTCCCAACTTCTCCACAACCTCTTCCCTTTCCTCGTCCGTTCATCCCCCCTCCCCGGAAAAACAAAAAACGGTTTGCGTCGGGTGTCCTGCTGCGATTTGTCCCAAGAAGATCACAATCACGGCCAAAGCCTGTCCCAGGAAATTGCGATCTGGGAACTTCACAAATCAAAGTCTGGTTGGTTTTATATAGGGATCCCTCCTAATGGTTTATAATCGTCGTTTATGAAATAATCC
This sequence comes from Breviolum minutum Mf 1.05b.01, assembly GCA_000507305.1. NCBI lineage: Eukaryota > Dinophyceae > Suessiales > Symbiodiniaceae > Breviolum > Breviolum minutum. The sequence goes on from DF239047.1 coordinate 52,065, forward strand.
CCACAAAACTGGGTATAGTCTTTCATCCCCTACCCTAAAATGATTGAGGAAATAGTCCACCAATATCAAGAGATCAATGATCCATCTCACACCCGTGTTAAAAGTTCCACCCTTCAATCTTCGACGGAAACAAACTGGAGCCTCGCCCACGTTCTTCTGAATACCGTCCAAAGACTTCAGCAAGTAGAGTCTCAGTCGTGACGGACAACGATAATATTTTGATTGTTGTTACGGACAATCATACGTTGCTTGTTTAGTGGGCTTCAGCAACTTTGAATGTTTTTTTCTTCAGTTTCGGGATGCACATAAGAAATATTTGGGTTGCCACCACCTAGACAAGGTTTGGTAAAGCACCAAAAAAACACGTCTTTTGCGATGGCCATCTTGATCTTCGTCTAAAACCACCGGGTGCTGAAAAAAACATCATGGAACTGTCGGGTTCGGTGGAACCACCATTGCTTACCTAAGGGTTTTAATCATCGAAAATTGGGTCAACCATTATTTCAATGGTGGTGGAAGCCCAGAAATATTACACCCCTGAAAATGAACGTGTCACCTAAAAAGGGACCCAAACAAACAAATGAAATGACATCTTCCAACGATCAATTTTCAGGGGACACGGTAGTTTTCGGAAAGGTACATCATCAAATACACCAGGTAGTTTCTCCACAATACATTTGGTGCTTCTATTCCAATTCCAGCCGGAATATATCGAACAAGCGTCAGTGAAAGCGTATAAACAACAGTTATTTCAAAAACTCCAGGGACCATCATCCATAATCCTACCGCATCTCCAAAAAATTGCATGTTTGACCAAGGCACGTAATCAACGACTTGGAAGTGAATGACAAGGTCACGATCCAAGTGGCCGTGGTCCAATGATCAAAGAAACCCACGGCACTCATCTTGTAGGATGGCCTTAGATAGTGAACAAAGAGTCTATCTACACCTCTGAAGTTGACCATAGCCCCTGAAAATATCTGAAAATAGGGTCTTCCCAAAAAGGAAAGTAGTATTCCAAGCATCATTTTTCAGGGGCGAACTGTTAAACTTCGGAAATTTAGATATGGTTCAACATGATTTGACCAAACTGTGATGGTTAGAAATACCAAACTGCAACCTCGCAAGTATCTGTGGTCATTCAACTACTGGTTGTTTAATGACTTTGTTCAATTAAGGACAATCTTTCCTCAAATCTTGCAAGATATCAGCCGCATCTGTGTCTCACCATGAAATCTTTTCCAGTGTCATTTCACATGCTTCAAGATCACTGTGTTTTGACGTCAATATTTGTCCACAGTACTTCTCACTGAAGACTAACTGCAAAAGCAAACACAAATAGAAACATTTGTAACTGAATATTGTGTGCAAGAAAAAACAAAATTCCTAGGACTAAATTATCTGAGTCAAGCGGAACATATTTCATCTTAGTTGCAAACACAACTCACGTTTCAAGCCATCTGTGCATAGGGGTTCTACGTACGCCGTCCGTTCCATGTACACCCGCCCAGAAACAAGGACTTTAAAGAAAGGGCTTACTAAGCATGACATTCGAACAAATGCTTTAGCTTGCTTCCCTGGCTATATTTGTACATGTATCTTGGAGGGTGAAGCTGATTTCAAACTCAAGGACATTAAACAGGTTGAAGTTGGTGGTGTAATATTAAGGTTGCAATCAATTTGTATATACACTATATACTAAAATCCATATATCCTTTATTAAGTACATACAAAAAAATATATATACACATATCGATCCCCCACCTCCTAAATTCATGTCTATATATGATGCATCCCCTTATGTGTTTCAGGATGAGATCGTAACATAAGTTCCAAAACACCCTCTTCGAAAAAAGGACGAAGACACTGGATCTCCGGCTCCATCACAGCAGCAATGAACACGGAAGCGATCACACGAGAGAGGGACATCAAGGAGAGCTTGGCTGACATGGACATACCTAAGGTTCATGAGATTGGTTGTTTGGGGATTCAAAAAAATGTGCAAATATAATATATATATATATTTGAAATATCTAATGTCACATCATTTCCCTCTTATTTTTTTGGTTTTACGACAATATGTGATCATCTGCGTTTGTTTAGGGCATGGAGCTATTCCATCTTCTAGAGGGTGACAAGATGCGTAAAACAAAAACATGTTTGGACCAAAAGTGATGTAAGAGACTTGTTGGAGGGATTAGTAGTTCCACGTCCCCACTGACATTTACCTCAAGTGGAAGCTGGTGTGAGAAAAACTTCGTATGTTAGTTTACCGGAGTGTATCCAACATTTCTTCATGTTTGGCAGATCAAAAAATCAAAAGTAGTGAAATGTTGATAAAGCTTATTACAGATCCTGTCCCAACAAGAAATCTGGGACAAGCAGATTCTACCAATCTGGTATCATAGATTTGGGATCTTGTTGGCTTGTTGGTCATTGATTTCTCGGTGTTCATGGCTCCAAAGTCCCACAATTGTTTTGTGTATCAAATTGCTAGCCATCGAGAAAATCCCTTGATGCACTCATCACCAACAAACAACGCCATCCTCATTGATTCACAGGAATCAACACCATGAAATCTAGTAAACTCAACCACATCATTGCCCCTCTTCTTCCCCCAGTTTGCAAAAAGAAATCATCCAATCAACGATTTTGCGTTTTGTGTGTGATAGAGAAGCTAATTCAAACAATATGAGAGTCAATAGTGGAACGCATTTTCCAAACAACATGACTTAAGGTACTAAAGTAATTTACTGTTTCTCAAACGTAAAATCCCTAGGTCTTACTACGTTACCATAGCACCATCCCCCATCCCCTCCCCCCGAATCTCTCACGGTGAGATGCTGCTGAAACCCTTCAACTTGGCGTCAGACAAGACAGCAGCATAGCATGACACACCGACCTTGAAAAGAACCATCGCCTTGGGGGCCGCCGTCACAACAGTTGCACGAAAACAAACAAAAACAACAACGACAACCATGGCAGCCGTTAGTTAGTTGGTTTGTTTGTTTGTTTGTTTGGTTGGTTGTTTGGTTGTTTGTTTGTTTGATTGTTTTTTTGAGATGTGAGAACCGGGGGAGGTTGAATGGTGGATGGTTTGGGGTGAAGGTGTTTATTTTTTGTTTTTGTATATTTTTTTTTGTATGAATATCTTCTAGGCTATTGTGGGAGGTTCTTGTCTTGTGTTTTGTTGGAAATAAACCGGGTCTTACGATAGAAACCACCCGTTATCCAGTTGGTGGTTGAACCAACGAACCGTTGTGGTTTGCAAAATAAGGTGTGAAACTGGGATGAAGATTGAACAACAGAAACGACCACCACCAATAATAGTTGTGTACATACGTGAAATTTGAAGTAAAAAACACAAAAAAAACAAGGATGTTTTTGTTCAAGAGGAGAAACTTGATTCCTCTTTTCAAATTCAAAAGTCAGTGCTGTTCAATCTGTTCATTGTGTTTGGTACAACCAACTGACTTGGCATTTCTTTTGGTAAGAAAAAAAAACATCCAAAGAAATGTGGGTGGAAAGACGTTGCCGCTTCCGGACAGGAATGGAAAGCATTGTTCTGCCGTGACTTTCGGCTCCGGATGGATAGCTTATTGGTCTTAGATTTCCTTAAAACAGGGTAAAAGTAACGCATGGAAAACCCTGACTACATGACCTGTACATGTTAGGTACTATAACTTCAATCCCCTCTTTAACACACATAGACATAAAAGGAACATATAGCAAGCCCATGCAAACCCTGAAAATGCTTGGATAAAAGAAATGTAAAAGTTAAAAAATAACACATGTTGCACAAACCATACATGTACCGGTACATGCAAACACAAAACACACAACACACACACATAACGCAAGAAATGCATGTCACCGCTTAAGCTACGTTGTTTTGCTTCCCACCACATCCATAGAAAAAACCCTAGGTGTTTTGCAGGTACAAAAACCGACCGTCTCACCCGCTCCGCCCAACGGGCATCCCAACGACGCCCATCAATGGAATGCCACTATCACCACCAGAGCTGCCACTGTCCACCATGACAAAGGCACCTTCGGGAGTTTGGTAGCGTTTTCTAACAACACCNAGGTAGGGTTTTTTAAAAGTTGGTTTGAAAATTCTAAACTTGACCAATGCGATCATTGACCATCATGTTTTTAGTATGTAACATGTTGACAACTTGATCATGAACTAGGACTTCATACATGTTGAAAACTGTGAACAAGATCCATTTGGGTGGCAAGAAGTTCCTATTAGCTCTGTCGACCTCAAACAGATTTTAGAAGTACCAACCATGTATGGTATATTTACCTACATTTACCATTACAAAAGCATACAAAAGCAATCAATTGTAGACACATATAGAATTACAGATCCAACATCCCAAAATTACAACACCCAACAAGATGTTTTAACATATCTATGTCTTAACATTGCATTACACAACAACCATAATTGTAGATCCCAAGGATTTCTGGTTAAACCATCTATGTTGGGGTGTGCCAAACTGCCAGTCACGGGCACTGATCGCCAAGGTTGCGGCCACCAACACACTCCATTGCAAATCACCTGGGTAGCACCATGAACGGTTGAGCGTTTCATTAAAGAAGACACATTCTGTATTAGTATCATTAATTGTACCTAACCAGCAAAGAATCTAGCTATCTATGTATCTAACCTAGCTATCTAAGTGTCACCACCACCAATCTTGCTAGGAAGAGGAATCCCATAAAGAAACTAGTTGGTGGTTTCAACCCATTTAAAGATATGGGTCAAAATGGGTTCATCTTCCCCAAAGTAGGGGTGAACATAAAACATAATTTAATTTGGAACCACCACCTAGTTCTGTATTAGCACCATCTATTGTACCTAACCAGCCAAAGTATCTAACTATCTATATATCTAATCTTACTATATAATCTAATTTAATCTATATTATATACTCTAATCCACTGCAATCTAATCTAATCCAATCTAATCTACCCATCTTTCTGTATATCTATCGATTTATCTATCTATCTGTCTAACTATCGATTTATCTATGTATTCCATCTATCTACTGTATCTACCGTGTCTACTGTATCATTTCAACTATGTACATGTTGAGTTCCGTCTCCAAACTTCACCAAGTTCACCATTCCAACCCCTTTAACTCTTCATCATTCCAAGCATCTCTGCTTGGTTCCCTTCAGTTGCATCATCATCACCGCCTGAGGGAACTTTCGTAACATCTATCTGTTGGGAGAAATAACATTTGCATTTCGGCAAATGCATTTGGGAACCAACAACATATATGGAAACTAAACATTGCCACCTACATAAAAACATGTGCTTTAAATGGTTCACCAAAAATGGTCATGTTACATGTTCTATTTTTCACAAATCTTATCATTCATCACAAGGCGAATGCATTGGTGGTGGTGAATCCAATATGTCGGGATCTTGGAAAACAATTCACTCTACCTGGGCTCAAAACAGCTGAGGCTGGTTGAATAAAAGATGCGTTTCACAAAGCCTCTGCTGACCCGGGAAAGATAAAGATACATAAGCTATATATACTATGTAATCTATGTATGTTCCATTGATGCTTTGATGACCAACTTGCACTATAATGATAGTGCTAAGTCACGTTCCGGGGAGTCACTTTATATTGGGAGTGACCCAGGGGCCATTTTGAACCATCCATTTAAGGTGTTCAATAAATCAAAGTATTGGACATCTTCAATGACCCTTGTGCCAGGAAACACAACCAAAAATCACCTATACATGGAGGGGTATTACTAGAAGCTATGTGTGTGCACACTCGCAGGTGGAGATGGGGAGAAGTAAAGATTGAACTACACAACTTACAACTCCCTGAAGAAACAACATAGCCCCTCAAAATAGGCCATTCCAAAAGGACATGAATCTTCCAACCATTGATTTTGAGGAGCTTTGACTGTTAGTTTCTGGGAGGGTAACCTTCAAGTTTTGTGCGGAACATCCTGTGTCAGGGACGTCACATCCTCCTATCTTCACTGCATTTTTCCTTCTCAATCTCCCCGGCCGACAGCCCGTCATCAACATCGCAGTTGAGTGACCGTGATTAAAAGCTTGGACTGCAGCAAGAGCTGGTAAACGCCACCTGACAAGGGAGATAGGATACAGAGGGATCATTTTCATCACCAATCAGTACTGCTGCTAATTACATACATTCAGTATGTCCTATATAATAGTCATTAAATTGCCAATGACTCAAACAAATGTAAGCAGGTCAATAAACAACAAAAAACAACAAAAAAAAACACCCCCACAAAAAAAGATGGCCTAAATTCCATTGGCATTCTCTTGGGTTACCTCCAGCAAAAAGTTGGCGCCTTGGATCCCAATTTACCAGGTAGTTCATATAGTTCATAGTTCATGGCTTGTTAAAACTTGCCATTCCCTATTTTAGACTTGCCACGCCAATAAACCAAACAGTACACATATTATATATATATAATATTTATACATGACAACCACGTAAAACCTGAAAAAACAATCAAACAGGTAATCAACTCATCTCCCTGCAACTCCCTGTTATATATTTAACCCTCGTTTTTTTTTGTTTTCGCCCCGTTTTGTTTTGGTGCTTCCCACCTTTCATCGCTCCCATGGACAGCATCTCCAAAAAGTCACCGAAGGCATACCACAAACCTCGGATAACGGAAAACTCACCGCTGGAGCTTTTCAAAAAAAAACTGGTTGGTTTGGTGGTTGAACCAACCCCTTTGAAACATATGCTCGCCAAAATGGGTTCATCTTCCCTAAATAGGGATGAACATAAAAAATATTTGAGTTGCCACCAACCAGAAAAAGGTTGGTTTGGAATCCAGGAATTTTCTTTAAACTAAATGTATGTTGGAATTCTATGTTTAAGTGTTTCCTTTTTTTTCATCTATAACTAAGTGGTGAATCAGCAGGAAATTTCACGTTGTTCCTTGTTACAAACAGGTTGCACTTTTAAGAAATGATGGTGGATATCGGACTCTGATCGATCGCAGCGTTTTTCTTTCGTGAATGATGGGAACAACAATTGAGTTGATTGAAATCGTGAACTATGGCATTCATTAACAATCTGGCTGAGTTTCCCAACCCCAACGCGAAAAAAACAGTGCAAGTCAAATTGCATCATTTTTCCCAAGGATCAGAGAAACAACTCACAAAAACATGGTTGAAACTAACACCATTCAAAGAAGTGAGTATGTGAATATAATAATGCACCTACAATTTGGGTAAGTACTCCGTTCTGTACAAAAAATGACACAATCTGAGTTACTGTCCTTGAATTATCATACTGAACCACTGTGTGCAGTTCACCGAATTGGTACTAGTATGTACTAGTAACCTGTTTGGAAACCACCCCAAACTCCCCATAACTTGAGGAAGGGCAACAAAACACTGGTCAGTGACTCGTGACAAGTAGAAGTTGGTTTTTAGAAACATTTCAGGAGTTCTTCTTTTCACAAACGTTGCCATGAAAAATCATCGAACCTTCATTCAGTTGAATTCAATTCATGTTCACAAATTATCCAAATTCCTCAAAGAAATCAAATGAAATCAAATTGTTTTGGATACTTTTTCCCTATCAAAAATACCTTTGATTCAAGATATTCAAGTGATCGTGACTCAAATAACATCAAATAACATGGGTTTTTGAAAGTCTTATGCCGCATCTGAACATTTTTTTGCCTGTGTCCTAGTGGTAACCCAATGACCTAGTAGGTCCATGTCAACCGTGGGTGTCTCATGTATCTGTATCTCTCAAAATCAGGGAACCCCCAAAAGTACCTGAAAAACATTGTTGAGGGCATGTAGGAAACATGGTGAGGAAACCATGAGAAATTAAGATCCCCCTAAACCATCAGCAAAAGCAACCTGAAAAATCCAGGGGCAAATTGTTAGTTCGAGGGAGGACAAGGGCCCCGTCCTTTTTTAGGACACAAACAAACGAGTCATCCTCAACTAGTTGGTGGTTTCAACCACCCATTTGAAAAACATGTTCCTCAAATTGGGACTCATTTCCCCCCAAAAAAATCGGGGTATAAAAATCCCAAAAAAAAATCTTGGAAACCACTATTCAATGTAACATACGAGTCCCATCGATCGAAACCTAAGGAACCAAAGGGACCTAACGGAACGTTCTCATCCTCAACGTGCCGAGACCTCCGTCAACGTGCGAACGAACCGAGACACCGATGACAATGAAGATCGATGCTCCTTGCGGAATTTTCCAGCAGGCCTCGAGGCGGCGGCAGGATTAGCGAAAGTCACTCCCTGACGCCTCACCGGTGGGCCCTGTCACCAGTTGGAACTGTCACCAGTTAGCAAATGGGGTGAAATGACCTCTAAAAGCTTTTAACCTCTCTTACAAATTTGTTTGGTGGCCATTGATAAGATTTTTTTTAAGGGATTATAAATAACTCATTTATATTCACTGAACTCAATTTGGCTATGAATCAAACTTATGGTGCTTTAGGAATCACATAAATTAGGGACCATGTTTCGCATTACTATCGGTACAAAAATATTGGCATCAACCATTTGTGCAAGGAGATCAGAGAAAAATGTGAAGAAAGAACTGTTCGAAGAAGAAACTCCACTGAGAGATCCCAAGATCTTAGAAACTTTGTATTATCTGCTTCTGAACTCCAATGTATCTGCTGATCTTACTGTAAAATGGCGGTGTAAAACTCATGGTATCACTTATGACTTAAAAAAAACTAGAAAAACACTTGTGTCCAGAATCCAAATGAATAAAGTCAACAATCAACCTGGGTAGGTTTTGGAGCCACCATCAACAGGTAGGACTTAATTTTTGACAAAAAAACAACCAGAAATCATGTGACGATTCGTTCCAGGGGGCCTTCACACCCTTCATTCCTTCCTCTTGCCATGCCAAGAAGTTCACAAAGACCATGGACAGAAGCTGACCTGAAAAAAAAACAGAGTCATTACAGTAACGTTCAACAAAACCCAGAGACATGACATTCCATTATACCCCATACCATCCATGTATGGTGTTATATACCTACATTTACCATAAAATCGACCAAATGTAGGTAAATATACCATACATGGATCCTATGGGTGCTGATTGATTCATGACGGGTTTCTTGTAGTGGCTTCCATGTTATTAGTTGTATGCGATATAAAACAACCAATCAGGGGTTTTGATCACTACTCATTGGTTTAGGATGCTATCCCCTCCCAGTATATCCCAAAATCGTCCAAAAAGCTAGTTCATATTACAGTATATACAATAGAAGGTTCCAAAGCTGAAACAAACATGTGAGTCATCTTCATAGTCACTCTGGCCTTTTGGGGTGATTTTCATGTTCTTAAGGTATACTACCCTATCGAACCGTCACAGCGATCCCAACATCCAAATGCTATCATCAAAGAAATTGCTTAAGGGGCAAAGACTTCAAAGGAGGACCTAAAAATGAGACATTTTAGGACACAATGAAAAGATGAGTTTTGGACTAGTAATGGGTAGGATATCACCTCCCCAGCCATACGTACAGCAGTTTGCCAAAAATGTGGATGGCCATACCAGAATTGGGGACATCCCACAACTATGGCACTAAATGGACCCTTCTGGTGGCTTCAAAACTGAAAGTTAGCCAAAATGAACCCTCAGGCTTTAGAGAATGAACAACAAATAACCCCATGAGAACAAGAGACTTTGGGCATGATGCATATCTTGGTAGTTAGTTATTTGTGTCAGGTATTGCAAAATCTCGACTGCCACGATCGTAATGATGAGCGCAGCATCGGATCAACAAAAAAGAATAAAATAAAATAAACATCATGTCATTCTTCTCCATCCCTTCCGAGCCACCCCAACAGAAAAAAAAACTCGTATGTTATGTCGTATTCCATCCCTGTTTTTTGTTGTCTGATTCACAAGAAGCGACTCATGATCGCGGGTGAGTTCTTGGAGTACAGCATCTTACCGTCCACCTTGGAATAATCGATGACCATAGGATGCAAGGCGCGAGACAAGACGAAGACGATAAAGATGCCCATGGTTCCTGCTTCAGGGAGGATTGATGAGGACGGCGTCAACTACACAATACTCCCACCAGCAGTGGATCTTTTGGGTAAACAGGGTCGGATGTTGAGCCATGAATCAAAAAATGGGAATACAACCCTCCAAAAAATACCTGATTTGCTGGTAGCTAATTCACCTGAATATGAAGGAACATGTGGCAACTGGATGTTTTGCTAATCTGAAAATCATCATTTTCCAACTTCGCTTTTTTTTTGGGGAGGGTATATAACCTATAACCCCATGATGTACAGTATAACAAAAGAATCTCCGACTCTGGGTTTTGTTTGTTCATACCCTTAAGACTCCGGTGCTGACCTGCAATCCTCCAAAACCATCCAATACCGATCAGGCTTTAACCTCTGAGTTAAGCCTACCTGGGCCTTATAAATGGGTGTCCCGAACCCCCAAACCATGTGACCTTGTTGCGCTTTATTGACAAGGTCTACATTAAATAGTATATAAATATAAATACAACTTACTACCCGGTGTTAGTGGGACTTGGAGTTCTTGAACCGTGAGCAGTATTTTTCTTAGCCTATGATGTCAAACAAAAATTCACTGTATCTTCCAGTTTCGAAGAAATGAAAAAACACATACAAGGTGGTCCCCTACTAGTTGTGAGTAGGGATATAACTCCACCTACAGTACCTATAGGGGTTACAACCCCAGTTCCCCATTGATAGGGCCACTTATAGGGGCTCAATCACTCCATCTATAACGATCGGCTCGGAGCCGAACGACTCGATAAATTCATAAGTTGCACACGGATGGATTCACGGAATGCCAGTCACAAATCTATATCCCATAGGATCCATGGGACGATTGTATACTTACCTACATTTGCCATAAAAATCAACCAAATATAGGTAAATATACCATACATGGATCCTATGGGTATGATAGAAAATGAATCAAAAGAAGTCAACTAAACGAGCAAGAAATCTTACATTGGGGATCTAGATTCTGAGGTCCCATTTCCTTAGAGACTTTGCAGGTACTAATGAAGTAGTAAAATGTCGGAATGAAGATTAAGGTGACAATTCCTCAAGTGAACCAACTAAACCTCTACAGTTAATCGTTTTTAACTGGAAACATTGCTCTCATAAAAGGGGCAAGCAAGGCAAGTGTATCCGGATTCTTTTCCTTTATGCTTTTTTTTTTAAACTCAAACCGTGTGTCCTTTTGCTGCTTCTCCAGCCATGGTGTTTCAAGAATCAACCACACGGAGGAAAGGAGTAGCACGAGGCAAGGGTGTTGACAAGGACGCCAAAATCAGTTGCTTGGGCCAAGAGCTGTGTCTTTACATGATTTTACATGTTGAAAACCAAATCACATAAGGATTTCAAATAAACTGTTTGTCTAACAGGTACAGTAGGAATGTATAGTATATAGTGTATGTTAAAAGCATATAGAGAAATAAATGATTATCGAAACATAATGATCCCTATGAGATTGACATGATTGACACTCAGTAGCTGTTGGTAGTTGGAAAACATGAAAAAAACAACCAAACTTGTGGTCCTTGCGCGATGCTTTCCAAATTTGAAGCGTTACCAAATCCGTATCTTTCCCACGGAAGCCGTAAATTTTTATCACCTCTTTATGATGAAGGAATACATGCATCTTTACAACCTGTAGCATTAATATTTGGATATCATGAACTTGTCAAATATTTTTCATATCATACCCACATTTAAAAAACTATATCATAATATCCTCACCGTCCTCACCTGCCAATGACATTTGTGCATGCCCATCGAAACCACCCAAGTGTAACTTACCACCTGGAGGTGGTTGGGGTGTTGGAATCTCGGTGGTGGTTGAACTAACTGAAACATACTCCTCGAAATTGGATTTTTTCCCAACATTTTCGGGGTGAAACATCAACAAGATTTTAAACCACCACCATCCAACACCTTGTAAATTTCTTTGAGTCACCGGTTGGGCAAAAATGAACAAACACCTGCCTGAAATCAAGATCCACGCCCTAAAAACTCACAGCACAAGCCTGCGAAAACTGGTTCTTGCTCCAAATGATTGGTGGTTCTTATGGGGTTGAAGGCCCATTTTCAGTAGCAAGGTTTGTTACTTTCAAGGAGGGTTTTTATGTTTTTTTATCATTGGGGCTGGGCCCTGACTTACAGTTCAACGATAGAGATGGAACATCTCAAGTGTTGTGAAAATACATCTTAGCCGACTCCCACAATGATGGAAGGGCAACTGAATCAACCTCTTAAACGTGTCTTTCCCAAAAATTGGGTCACTTCCACTGATTGTGGGAAGATGAATGGTATTAAATCACCATGTACATTAGTCTGCACATGTCTGGACCCTTCTTTGGGTGGAACGTTTTTTCCCTCAATTACATGAAGATATATTCAGGCTTTTGGGGAATGGAGAACATACCCATTGCGTCGAAAATGGAAAATATATTCCCTGGGCTTCCACCACCATTAAAATAATGGTTGACCCAATTTCGATGATTAAAACCCTTGGGTAAGCAATGGTGGTTATATTAACACCCATTGTTTTAATGGTGGTTGGAATCCCAGGGTATTAAATATCACATTTGCATCAAAACACTCTGGGTCATAGTTGTTGCCCATCACCGGTCTTGATATCGAATGAACTACCTGTTTTTTTTTTTTCCGGGAGGATTGATTTTAATTCGATATGAGTTCCTCAACATCACTTGCTCCAAATCTTTCCGATCTTCCCCACCTTACTGCAACAATGCTTCGCCACGTATTGCCACGGCCAACGTCATGGAATTGTTTTGTGAAACGTCAAAACGCGTTCTTATTTAGCTCTAATGATGCCGGAAGCGGCTAAATGTATCTATTTCTAATATCTTTACAAGCGTCCAAACATAACGGTCAAGAGTCGAAAGTATTTGCAATGTTTGCACTAACCTAAGCAGAAACAACTGACATAAGACCGCTCTTCCCTAACAAACACTCATCACATGACATCACGTTAAATGGAACTTTGACACCTTTTCATACGTTTTGTGTGTTTTTTCATAGCTTCTTCCGTTCAAGCTATGAGCCAAAATATCCATAAACATACACAATACTTGGGATCTTGAACTTACATCACTATCAAAAAAAACAGTACTACTTGACACATCACAACCTTTCAAACCACCTGTTGGGTGATCTTTCGAGAAATCTTGGTTCTGTAAGAGTTTCCATGGAGAATACTGTAGTAGTTGTTGTGTTTTTTTTTTTTTCGAAAATGGACTTGGTTGAAAGGTTTCTTTTCCAAAAAGCCATGGGTAAACTCCAAGAAGCTACAGTAAGGTGACTTTATGATACTTTTCCTCTGAAGATTTGCCTGAAATGAGTTCGTGATTTGTTTTTCGTTCATCAGACATAGGCGTTGACTTAAACTTGCATATACTTAGCATATCAACTGCTTTGGCAAATCCGAACTGAGTGGATCTTGAGTATTGAGTAAATGAAACAAGCTCTCATCAAACTTGTTTCAGGTTACACTCCCTTCGTGATCTACCAAACTTGGGGGGCGTCGTTCATCATCCACTCAGCAAAAGATCTCGAAGTCCACGAGTTTGATGTTTTCATGTGAGCCACACGCAAAAAAAAAACTCCCATGACGTTCCATTGAATCCTGGTTGTTTAATGAACTCACGTAGCCAATGGACCCTGAAATAAAAGTTTGAACTTTATTTTCCCTACTAAATATGGGACCCCAAAAAGTTTAAAGTTTAGCCATTGGCCAAGTAAGTGAAGATCCTGGATCCGTGGTATATTAAACATATCCCCTGAAAATTGATGGTTGGAAGATGAAATTTCCTTTTAGGACCCGGCCTGTTTTCAGGTGCTACTGTTTGATGGTTCAGAACTCCTGCAAGAACCAGTTGATATGGTAAATATCCCATTATTTACGCCCGGTAGGTTTTAGCACCATTTTAGGTGGTTGGCCTTGGGATTTCTGAACCATCCTTGAGGGATCCAATCACCGAACGTCAAATGATGATGCTTGGGGTGTTTTTTTCTCACCTCCAAAACGATTGGGGTATTTAGCTTCCATGAAACCAGGAACTCAGTTTCGGTGAGCTGATTATATCCCTATAGAGATCAACGTCGTATGTCCCAGAGGATCCATGTATGGTGTATTTAGCTACATTTACCATAAAAATCAACCAAATGTAGGTATAGATATACCATATACATGGATCCTATGGGTGTTAGTTTCAGGGTACATCCGGGTACATCCCACTTTCGTTAAGTTCCAAAGCTTGATACATCTTCCTCCATTCATCGCTGATTTCTCCGCCTGCCACGTAGTTCTGCTACTGCTTGTTGAAGATCCAGAGTTTGAATCTGAAGGCTGGGAAGCGTTTGATTATGTTTTCAAAATGGATATGTTTTGTTTGTAAAAAAAAATCTGAAGAGTCAACATGTGAATGAAAAACAACGAATCATCTATATTTTAGTTGTGGTATTCTGTGTTGATGTTTGTTTTCTTATGTTTGTTCTAAATTCAAGGATGTAGTTATCAGTTGTGGTATTGAGTGTTTTATTTACCTGATTCTGTACAAAGCAAACATTCCATGGAACTTGGGCAACAAACATGCTACAGACTCTAGGCACACTCGGTTGTGACATCTAAAAAATCAAACAAAATCAGCCTATGTAAGATACACCAGGAGAGACCATTGCATGTTTACCCTTCAGGGAAATGTGCAGTCAATTGTTTGAGAGGAAACCTCCATGAGCATTTGGTGTACCACCATATATTTTGGATAGCCCCCTCAAACACGTATATATATATATATATACGCCACAACAACAAACAAAAAAAAAACTAACAACACTAACAACACTAATATCACTAGTAACCACATCAACAACATCAACAACAGCAAGATAAACCACAACAACAACAACAACAAGCTACCTTCACCCATTGTCCGGTCCTTACCGTTTCCCTTTCGTCATAGCGCCTTCGCATCCAAGGTGGGATTCCAAAAATACGGTAACGAGATACGTCCAGCGGCCTATGGGGGGGTTGAGCAGGCGTGACATCCCAACGGGCCGCCGGCCTTTTCGGGCCGAAATGAAATGGGATTTTAGTGGGACACTTGTAGTCCTATTAAGATACAACGTGAAATCCCATTAAGATGGTTCAGTGTTTTTTTTGAAGTTTCTTTTTTTGATACAACAAATTCTACACCCTGGTAGATTAACGGCTGGAACCTACAGCCATCACCCATTTAGAAAGGAAAAAACTGATCTTTCAAACCTCCATGAGGACATGCTCCATGTTAATCTTCCAGGGGTGTAACTGGTAAGGGCCCAGGGCCCAGAATTGCAGAAATGCATTTGTTTGGACATCTTAGGGTTGGGGAAATGTTCCTTGAGCATTGTGACTGGAAAGGATTGCGCAATCAAATAGTTGAGTCATTATTAGTTGCAATCCTGACTTGGAAAGAACATCATAACACGACTTACTCCCCGGAAAAATGTTGGTCTCATCCGTACACCAAAGAAAATGATTCTTATTGGGAAAACGTTCCAACCGGAACACTGCACCAACCACCAGCCACCATATCCAAGAAGCATTGGCTGAAAGATTGTAACTGGGGTAAAGAAAATCCATCCAACAACGCCGACAGGATGTGAAAGACCTAACTCAAGGGAGAAACTTGCAAATTGTTCCACCTCAAAAATCATGTTGCTTGGTGTTCTTTCTTGCGGCGGGAATGGAAAGCTGTATTTCCTCAATATGAAAACTCCAGCTCTAGCTCGCAATCCCCCTACCAAATATCAGAACTAATTCCAATAGTAACACAAAAAACATTTTACAGAAATACCTTTTGGTATAGGAACTCTTCCAAAGAACCAAGATCTTTGCATGTTTTTGACAAAAAATCTCACTCTGGTGCCAAGTGTTCCAACAAAAAAATAGGGCTTTTTGACATAGAAAATTTAGATAAAAAACCTCCAAGGTGGGCGCCCCCTGCCAAGTTATCCCTAGAAATGACCTTACAAATAAATGGTTTTCCTGGGGTTATGACCCCTATAAGTGGAGTTATAACCCTACAAAATAAGCTGGAAAGGGGCCCATCTTGTAATGACCATTCTGTTTCCTTAAACATTTTTTGTGTTTTTTTGCCGATTCCTTGATCCCCCTCAGTTTTCAGTTGATGCACATGTTGGCACAACGGATTCATTAAACACAGCCAAAACTCAGATCCCAAACGTGCTTTGGCTGCAGAACGCGATGTACCTATAGACGTCGAAATAAATAAACAAAGAACTTGGCGTTTCAAATCCCATACCATCCATGGGCCTGATATAATACCTACATTTGGTTGATTTTTATGGTAAATGTAGGGACATATACCATACATGGATTGCTTGGGTATACCACATGAGCCACCAAAAAAAAAACGGCCTTACTTTCTGTTATACAGGAAGATGTTTGGCAGGGATAGCCCTCCTTGAAGATCTCAAAATTAAGCCAACAATAAAACAACTAGAACCACAACAACAACAACAACAACAGCAGCAACAACATCATCAACAACAACTGCAGCAACAACAACTGCAGCAACAACAACAACAACAACAACAACAACAAACTAATCACGATTTCACGTAAAATTGCAATCTTCAAAATACAATGTAGACCACAACATCCTGTTTTGTGGTAGAGTTGAAGGCTTGCACACCACAAGGTAGAATGACAATTGTCAAAACTCGCCGGTAATTAATTGAAAGGAACAAATACATTTTCCCAACTCTAAAAAAAACAGAGTTACACATGAATGCCTTGTCGCCAACAATTCTTTTGCCAAGCCATAGGAATATTTTTGGTAGATCTCCAAGTGTTATTGTATAAACTAAATACTGTATAATACATTAATATGTATACCAGCACCTTCAAAGGGGGGAGAATGGTTCCTAAAGGGTGTCAATTCACCATCCTTTAGGGTTTAATTGGCACCCCTTTAAAGGTCCCGGTAAATATATACATAAATATTTACCACTTACTAGTTATAAATGGGACTATACAAATAGTTACTTTCAATGTGTAGGCCTTTACTACTCATAGATCTTTACTACTCATAGATCTACAAGGTGGGCCGGCCTACTAGTTACGATCAGTATCTTCGTGTGATGAACTAGCACATTTATAACCATCGGGACCCGGGGCTCACCTTGGGACCTTGCCTTATTCTCCCAAGCTCGGGCAGGAATGTTCCGAACTTCAATGACCCCCCCATAAAATCTGGAGGAAACTCACATTCCCCCACCGGGACCCGGATCACCACGGTTCTCATACTATTGGCTTTCGATGATTTCCAAATTCACCCAACAATCACAACATCAAGTGACATCAACCAAAACAACTCTGAAAACACCCTGGAAAAAAATCCACGAGTTCAACGTTCTCAGCTGCCAAACAAAGATCATGTGTTTTGTTTGTTGAGTATTTCTGTTTTTTCCAATTCTGGGGAATTCCAAAAATCACCAGGCTGAATTCCAAATCTTTTCAAAAAACACACACCCAAAAGGGACCAAAAATCGGCCCAAACAAATCGAAGCAAGACACAGTGGCTGGATAAACACCGCCCGTTAAAAGCTGAACCACCTGGCAGTTTTTGTGGGTCAAAAAAACTGCCAACAGATTTGAGGTTCTTGTTGACTGGCGGAATTTATATGTATATATATATAATATTATTTTTCAATTATGAAAATATGTATAGGTATGTATAGGTATAGCTTCTTCAAAGTGATCTTTTGATCCCCAAAATGGAGGTCACTTAAGCCCTGAAAAGTCACTAATGCAGGTCCAAACGAAGTCACTTTGAAGAACCTGGTTTGTATATTATCTTTATTTTGGGGGGTGGTTGGCTTTATATCAAAAACATATACTGTATATTTAAATATGGTGATCTAACATGTGTATATATAACTAGACTTCTTTCTATTGATATTGGGATGTTTCCCCTCCCAGTACCAGTGGCAAATTTCAGGTTTATATACAGGATCCCTCATGATGTAACAACCCTACTGATGACTCTTGGGGATCCTTCAGCATGAACAGGCCCAACCACCAAAATGAATGGAACCAAGCCACCAGTTAGTGGTTGAAGTTAATTCTACATTTATATCTAGGTATATATGTATGTAAATGCACATTGGGTTAAACTTCACCAAGGCTCCCAAAAACTGAAATACAAATACATATAGGTAGTAGTTACATCATATCACAAAATACAAGAGAGAAACTAGTCTAGGAAGTTCTTGCTTCACCGCAGCACTTGTTAGATATAAGTTACTCACTTAGCCAATGGACCCTGAAACAAAAGTTTGAACTTTATTTTCCCTACAAAATATGTAATCCCAAAAAGTTTAAAGTTTAGCCATTGGCCGAGTAAGGTTGTAAGTGAAGGACTTTTTGAAATTAATTTCCATCAACACAAAACAACACTTCGTTGGTTCTACCTATCTGATGCTTGGAATCATTAGGATTATTTACACATGACTAAACAAAACATCATTGCAAACTCAAAGTTTTCAACATGTTCATTGCTTCTCTTGCAGCTTCCTAAATCTACAGGCTGCCAGGGTGCAGGGTGCATTCCTCCCGTCATCCCCATCCCCACATCCCCACATCCCTCAGTGCACCTCACCCAAGTTACATACCAAGGATGCGGGTTGTGGTATGGCAGGTAGCCAACCTTTGAATGTTAACAAACGCAGATGCATGTGCAAGGTGGGCCGAGAACCAATCAATCGTTATAAATGGGGTATACGTTATAAGTCCAAAAAAAGTAGGGTGAAATTAAATAACCCCCACATTTTGAGCCGCCATTTATCTTTTTTGGGCCATTTACAGGGGTTAGTTATGACTTACTTATAATCCCCCATGAATAACGATCGGTTCGGGGCCCACCTTGTGGCACCCATTGGTTTTTTTGTCATGAACCGATGAGGTGTTTTTCAACAAAATGACCTCGTTTGGACCCATGAAAATTGTTTCTGGATTCTTAATGTTTAATCCAGTTGCTTGAAGTCTTACTTTTACTTTGAGGGAATTCCAACCCAGCGGGCTTTCTTTCTAACCCCTAAAATTGTTGCATCCTTAGATGCTGGAAGTGGCATCACCATTGCGGAAATACAACACAACCTGAGATCTGGAACCCCGGAGAGTGTCTTCGATCAAATGAAATTTAAGATATTTCCCCATCTTTCTGGGAATTCAACATACCCATACCATCCCATGGTGCTGGTGTATATATACCTACATGAAAACCATAAAAAATCAACCATTCATGTAGGTACCTGGACCTTCAAGTCGGGGTGCCGTCCTTAAACCCTAAGGGATGGTGAATTGACACCCGTTAAACGGAACCATGTAAGGCACCCCGACTTGAAGGTGCTGGTAAATATACCAGTCCCATGGATCCTATGGGACATAGTTGGCAAATCCATTACGAATGGTACATGTGATGTTCCTACCTAATCCCAGGTACTCCGTGTATGGTCTATTTACCCTACACTTTACCGGGTAGTTCAGGGGGTAAATGTAGGTAAATACCACTATTTTGGAATCAATCTCCCATTATATTCAGCACCCCAAAGTTTATTTCATTACATTTTGGGAGTTGGTTCCACAAGGAACCAACCTATTCGGGCTTGTACGTACTTGCCGAAAAAAAAACAAGTTCAAATATCCGGGAATGAAAATCTGTGTTTCAAACCACCTGGGGTTCATCTTTTATACCTGAAAAAAACACATACCTGGTGCAACGGAGTCAAGTTGAAATAAATTGAGATCCTTCATCATTTTTTTAGGTTTTTAGGTGCTGCATCAACTTCATCACCAGGTGCTATACCGGTCACCTTGATCCACCTTGTTTCCAAAAAAAAACACCTGAAAAAAAATCACCAAAAAGATCGAGACACGACCATGTGCATCCAAAAATTCTAAACCACCACTGGAATCCTCACAGGTGGATTTTCTTTGGTGAAAGAATTTGATGGTTAAAAATCGATCACCTGCCAAGCAGCTTCCAGTCGGGGTGCCAATTAAAAGCCTAACAAAAATGGCGAATTTGACACCCCGGTAACCAACCAAACCATGGTAAGGCACAGAAACTGGAAGGTCCAAGATGATATCCTCATCTTGTACATGAATTGCCATGTCAAAGGTGAATCACAAAAAAAAAATCCTTATGTGCAATGATCCTTATCAATGCATATTTGTTCATCAAGAGTTCTCTTTAAGTATGAGAAAATAATTTGTATAATGTAATCTGACTCACTCACTGATGCCTACTGTTTGAACCAAACAACTCGTAACTTAGACTTATAGTAACTAGTCAATAGTTCACAATCCAATATGCACCTTTAGCATCGATAAAAACGTGATTTGCTTTGAAAAAAGACGGCTTCCTTTCCATTTCCAAGGTCTTTCAAAACGAAGAATAAACGACGCCCCACAGCCGCACACAGCCCCAAAACAGGTCCTGCCAGAGTAAAGTAAGAAACCCCGAGTCACAATGAGGCCCAACTCCCATACCATCACCACCTACGAATCTTTGGTGGACGTGGCAGCAGCATCTCTGAAATCAACGGTCGACTTAACTCTTTGAAATCAACCAAATCCTTAAACAAAAACCTTAGAAATCATCCCCCTACAGCACGATTTTTTTTATATACTAATACATTTGTACCACGTAAATCTGCCGGATCTGCCACAACATGGAGGGAAACAACTCCACAACTTGCAGCATCAACCGCAGCTGGAAAAACGCCAAAATTGATACATTGCCACACCACCCAAAAAACAAGGTCTACATGGATGTTTCCGAAAATAGTGGTACACAACAACCATGGGTTTTCCTCTAAACATGATCATTTTGGGGTGTTTTGGGGGTACCACCATTTAAGGAAACACCCACATTAATTCATAGGTCTTCTTTCTTATTTAGCCTCAACAAACAGGTTGAACAACAATAAAACACCATCTCGGAGGTAAAAAAAATGCAGTCTTGGGAGTAAATATCTCTGAATCTTTGAAAAAATAAAAAACGAAGACACGGAAAAAACAAACAAAAAACACGACATGACGATGAAACTCTCGGGGTAAAGAAAAAGCTGATTCTGGAAGTATCTACTGTACTTGAAAAAAACAAAAAACAGCAAAACAACACATTGTTAATTTACAAAAAAAATCTAGTTGGTGGTTTCAACCCATTTGAAAAATATGCTCCTCAAATTGGATCATGAAACCCCAAGTTTCGGGGTGAAATAGAAAGATATTTGAGTTGCCACCACCTAGATATTAAGCGGGTTATAGCCCCAATATACCTCATTTAAAAGTACGTTATAACCCATTGATGCTAACCATTGATCCCCCTTGAAATCTATTCTGTTTCTTCCACCAACCAGAAATCCTGCGGCTTCATATCCGCCTGGACCAGGCGGATAATGCACCATCTTGGCCTAGAAGTTTGGAAGCAAAATTCCCATGACGCATCCATGGGACGAGGACGTATATTTACCGATCCATGAAATGGTTGTTTTTTTAATGGTATATATGGTAAATATATGGATCCTATAGGATTGGGATTTGGTTGTTTTTGGATGGTAAAATACAGTAAATGTAGGTATATAAATATACCATATATGGATGCTATGGGTGTTGAATCACCACAGGTTGCTCCCCTTGTTGCAATGGACACCACTGTTTTCTTTTTTCTGGCAAGACAAAGAGCAACCACAGTTTTGTCAAAAAAGAAACTGACGTTTTTTCGTTGTTGAAGTTATCTTTGGAAGAAAATTCTCTAGAATCACTTACCTTCCACTACCAGGGTTTGGTTTGTGCAAACTGGTTTACCCTGAGCCTGACGATGTAGAAAGCAGCTAGGGCTTTGGGGGACTTTTGTGGGGTAGTTTGGTTGGCATCAGCTTGGAGTTTTGCGTTTGATACATCAATCTATGGTACCTGGTGTCTCAAAAAAGCCGTTAAATAAAGTCCCAAAAATCAATATGAAGTTCAATGCTTCTCCCAAACTCAAAACATGCCCTAGTCTTCCAGTCATACCTGCTGAGGTGAACGGCTTTTTGCCAAGGTCTTTAGGGGCCCCCAATTACCTCCGAAAACAAGCAAGTTTCACTTCTTCAAGGATTCCCCTGGAAGTCAAGCCCGACCATTTAAACAAAAACTAGTCCCATGGATTTGTCTTTGGAATTGTATGCATGAAGTAAAAATCACTACATAAAATAAGGAGGTGTACTTTGGGCCCCAAAAAGACTATGACTGGTTGGTGGTTTCAACACACCTGAAAAATACTAGTCAAATTGGATCATTTCCCCAAATAAAGGTAAAAATAAAAAATCTTTGAGTTGCCACCACCTAGATGACGTCATTTGATGGTCTTTTGTTGGACCCCAAAAAAGGGGGAAACCTTTACTCTCAGGTGGCTTCAAAGGCGGCTTGCTTACGGTTGTGTTTTGGCTTGCCTGTACGTGTGGTGCGTCCAAGAAGTACTCATCTAACCTGGTGGAGGTCAAACCTGCAGGCAAGTTGAGTTGTTTGTTGGTGGTTTTTCACCAACCCGTTTGAAAAATATGCTCGTCAAAATGGGTTCATCTTCCCCAAGTTTCGGGCTGAAAATAAAAAAATATTTGAAAACCACCATTATTAGTGTTTCTTTGGTGGTTTTGAACCAACCCACCTGAACCAACTTAATTGAACAAAGTCATTAAACAACCAGTAGTTGAATGACCACAGATACTTGCGAGGTTGCAGTTTGGTATTTCTGACCATCCCAGTTTGTTCAAAACATGTTGAACCAAATCTAAATTATTACACCCCCGAAGTTTAACAGCAAACGCCCCTGAAAAAATTGATGGGAAAGGAAGATGATCCGGCTTCCTTTTGGGGGGCCCGGTATATGTTCATGGGTAAACTTCAGGTGGGTAGTCAAAATGGGAATCCTCCCCAAGTAGGGGTGAACATAGAAGTTGGTTGGAATCATCGACAGAAAACTAGAAAGGTTGAATGAGGGAGTTCTGAACAAAATCATTAGATAACTCAAGAAGGTGGTATCTTAAACAACATCTGATTATTATTCCCATAGGATCCATGTATGGTATATTTACCTACATTTGGTTGGTTTTTATGGTAAATGTAGGTGTAAATAAATATATAATACATGGATGGGATTGGTGTGTAGTTGTTTTTTGCGGCAGCGTGAAGGGTTTAGGAGTGCCATGGGAAGATGAGTGATTTTGATGAATAAGATCAAAGGTGGCAGCAAATGGGTGAACATTCAATTGATGAACCACATGCAAGTCCTTCTTGAGTCTTTGATACAAGTTACAAGTGGTTTTGTAGAAGACTGAAAAGGAACAAGTATCTTTTCCTGAAAACTACTACGCATCAACGGCTTGAAGAGATATACATATAGCATATGCATGTGTATATATCCATTATATTATATCTATAGGAGATATGTGACAATGCATATGCTTAAAGAACAAACACAAAGATGTACAATATCACTTTCTTCAAAAAAAAACACATGTCTTACATTTGCATAAGGTGGTTGGAAACTGTGAAATAATATTCCCCAAAATGGTCGCTTTAATGGTCCTTTACCATCATGGTAGAATCCGTAAAAAATAACCAAACAAACAAATCCAAGATGTAGTTTAAGACAATCTAGTCAGTGGTTTTTCACAAACCCATCTGAAAAATATGCGACCCTCAAATTGGATCATGAAACCCCAAATTTCGGGGTGAACAATAAAAAACCTTGACTTGAGTTGCCACCACCCAGCCATATGTTTGATTCCTCCAAAACTCATTCAGTTTGTGCAAATCTCCTCTTTTTTGACTAAATCTTCCCAGAGAATCTGGGCCATTGGGAGTCCCAGTGACCTAATGACAAAGACAAGGCCCGTGTCAGCTGACGCGATAAGTCCTGCGGCACCACGAAATGCTGCTATTACAAATTGGAAGCAATCCGGCGATCACCAGTTGAGGTTGGTAGATTTGGTAGTTTATCCCATTAATTCATAGGGTTGAATATGCATCCCAGGTGGTTGGCCTTGGGATTTCTTCCATCAACAGTATTTTGGGATCATGACTTAGTCTCGCAATTTTGGAGAGTGAAGATTCAGCATGGGACACTCAAAATTGATCACGTTGATTCTATATTTTGAAATGTATGAAAAAGAGACACACCAAAGATGTAGGAACGTACTATGCAATCACAACTTGATTCATGACTCATCCATTGTGCCACTGCGGTAAGAATCATGCAACCATCGCCATGTGAAATGCAATTCAACTGACCAATAATGTGGAGGCACATCCCTTTTGAAGGTAGCTGCGAAGATCATGTTCTTCTTCCATAGGTGGGATATGTCAAGTTCTGAAAACACTATGATGTGTTCATCATCTTCAATTGTCAAGACTCTCGCTCTATAAATATATATCATATATGTAAATATAAATATATATATATATACATATTTATACAAAAAGTACCCCTGTCTTCCTGTGAATTGATTCCCGGTGCATTTCTGGGGGGGAGAGGGTTCTGTAGATATGACAAATCATCAAATATGTATAAACGTTCAAATAAACAACTGTGTATTGGCCATTTGAGGCTTCAGATACATTGTTGTCACAAGGACCACAAGGAACATGGATATTTCAGGCCTGTTGTCAACATCTATAGAGTTTCTACAAACAGTATTGGTAAATATATTCGGTTAGGATACACCCCCGCCCAGGATGCATCCGTGAGGGTTTGAGGGAGACTAAACCTTCACGCCAAATACACGCAACTACAGCATTTGAAACAACAAACAAACTCCAAGTCTTAACCTGATTTTAACTGGTTGGTGGTTTCAACCCAGTTGAAAAATATTAGTCAAAATGGAAATTTTCCCCAAGTAGAGGTGAAAATAAAACATATTTGAAACCACCACCTAGTTAACCTGTATTTTTTGCGGTGTCCTCCATCTCCTTCAACCTCGGTTCAGGCTTGAAAACTACATCATTGGCCATGGATGGCTTATCATGACCTCATGAATCATCCAATTGATCACCAGCATGTTGGGGGTTTTCAGTACCCCACCCAAAAAAATAACTCAACCGCCCCCCAAAAAAGCTTGCTATTCGCTGAAGTTGCCACTAAACCTCGGATGAACACGAACACCACTTAACAATGATGACAGTAGATATCCTCAATTTCTCAAGTGTTTTGAACCAAGCAAAAATCCATGACCCCCAAAAAAATCGCATCAAAATCCAATCCTTCAACACCCTCTCTTGGATGTTCCGTTGGAAGTTAGGATCAATGGGTTAATACCTCCAATATACACCATTTACAAGTAGGCTATAAACCATTTACGACCATTTACTAATCATTGATCCTAACTTCCAACGGGACATTCCAAGCTTTTCCTTGCAGGTTTTTCATGATCATCTCTCTCCAATCTGGCCAAATTATAATATTTCACCCACCTAAATTTTCCTGAAATTTTCGGGGATTTCCCCTTACTATTCACCACCAATTTGGGGCGAGCTAATTTGACCAGGAATCCAATGGCTGTTTCTTTAATTCTTTGAACAAAAAATCACGGGCTCCCCCTACCATTGCAGCATCAATGGTTTCAAGGCTTTCGGCCTTGAGGGCCATTGATTCGGACCTCGGTTTAACCGAAGCACCAAAAAACATCATCCGTCGAGGGGGGAGTGCAGCTGTTTCTTTTTTGTTTGTTGTTGTTGGATTTGATTTTTTTTTGTTTTTCCATGCCCTTTTTTTTTCGTTCATATGTATAGAATACTCGAATTAATAATAATTAATATACATTTTGCCAAAAAACATGCAGTTGTGGTAAAAATGGAAGCTAATTAGCAAAGCAGTTCAATTTATGGGGGTTCTAAATGGTTCTAACCCGATTCATAACGATCGTAGGGGCCCACCTTGTAGGCGTTTCCCCCCAAAAAAAAACCGTTTCCCGTTTCTGTTCTGGTGAGAAACCACGTAAGCGATGGTAGAGCTGACCTTCCTGGCAACGAAAGCGAAAAAAACACACAAAACTGCTGGCCTGCCAGTCAGGGCGATGATGTTTTGATAGTGATGCTGATGGTGATGGTGATGATGATGATGATGATGATTATGATGATGATGATGATGATGACAATGATGATATTGGCGTTAACAACACCAAATATGGGAACAAACAAATAAAGCTCTATGTTCCAAGACTTCCCACGGACGACCAAAATTCCAATGTTGGAGTATATTCCACTCATCGCCAAACTGATCTCACCGCACAACCGGGGTTGAACAGAACTGACCTTCTTATTGGATAGTATCATTTCAGTCCTCCGCCTTAGACCTTGCAGGAAAAGCATATATAATGAAAGGGGTACCTTGGAAGGTCACTGAAAATATTCATCATGCATATTGAGTAAATGACAATTCGGAAAGCAAAGATGAAACACTCCCCGAAACTTACAGCTTGACTCCAAAAACACAGGCCCAAAAAAACAAAAGGACTTCCAGAATCATCTTCCAAACATTGATTTTCAGGGGGGATGATTCGTTTCACTTCTACGAGTACCTCCCCGACTTCGGACTCACTTGGAAAACGCGACTAACATTCCTAAACAAACAAAAACACACTTCAAAGCATCAGTGAAACTAACCGCCCCTGAAAATAGATGATTGGCAAACGACTCTCCTGTTGGGAAGGTCAATTTTCAGGGGATATGTTAGTTTTGGGAAGGGTCTCTCCTTCAAGTATCCATGAATCATCCAAAGAACTGATCTATGAAGGAAACAATCAACCCTTCGACACTGACACAAGTTTATTGTAAGAAGCTTGGATGGTATGCCCATAGCCCTAGAAGCGTGTTGACCCCAATAAGATCCCAAGAAGAGTCATGCTCCCCCCCAAAAAAACTGGAAAGTCAACCTTATGCATGAGGTCTTCATAATTCCTATCTATTTCTGCTAGGGAAAATCATCCTTTCTGGCGCTTATCATGCAGTGACCAATACTGGGATATCTGGGTGAAAAAATGCTATTCTAGCAAGCCGGAAAACATTGCAAACAAAAACCAGGGAAAATCACCCTCGGCACACTACCATTTTTTCTTCGTCCGGTGACATCGTTGTAAGTCACTCAAATGATGCCATCTCTACTTTGGAATGGCAAGTGATGGTTTACAGTCTACGAATCCCAAAATAAACTTGCACATCCCAAAACATGAACATTTAATCCAAACCTGAAAGTAAAAAAAAACACACGCCCTTTTCAAACTATAGTAGTTTCCAGGTTCCACGTCAATTTTTGGGGGGTGTACACAATAATCCTGGCATCCTGGTGGGACGGGGTGTCACATCCACAGCTATAACGAAGCACTGCACCTTCATCGGTCTCGCTTCTTCACGGCCGAACTCGAGTTGTTCACGCCTTTGGCTATGCAGAGCAAAGATGATGGAGAACGTGAGCAGTGGAAAGAAAACCCAGTGGTGATTCAACACCCATAGCATCCAAATATGGTATATTTACCCTACATTTACCGTATTTTACCATTAAAAACATTCATGTAGGTACCTTAAGGTCAAAATAGATGGCACAAATACCAAAAGATAGGTTTTTTGTAAAGGGTCCGAACATAAACATAATATGTAGGGACGGTTAGCCATGAAAACTTTTCAATTACTGTACATGGTGGGAAATACAATTTTTAGGGGGTGGCTTATTAGCAAGGCCCATAGGGAGTCTTTTCAGGTTGATCTTAAAATCTTTGGTTGCAGCTGGCTTCACTAGTTACCTCAAGAGTTTTGGGGAAAAAGTACGTATAAAACAACAAGTCCAGCAATTATGTAGTTGATTCTTTGTTTACTTTGTATGGTAAATGTTGATTTTTGCGGTACATGTTGATTTTGTGTTGATTTTTATGGCTAGTATCAGGACTTGTTTCTTGATTTTGTTCGGTATGATGCCTTTCCAGCTGTTTCCCACTGGGATACCGCAAAATGGTTTTTTCACCTTGGGACGGGACACTTAAACACACAAACACGCACAAACATATGATTCGTTGGTACCTAACTTTTAGGTGGAAAAACAACTACATGGAAAATCCAAGGGGTGTCACTATATATTGAGAAGAAAAACAACAAATAGAGTGCTGTCCATTTCCATCCCTTCAAGCCACTTGAGTCGCAAGAACATGTTTTTTGTTTCCCTGTTTCACACGATCTCGGGATTCAGCAGGAAAATTCCGTTTGGTTTCCATCCACTGAGGGGCCACGCTCATCTACACGACCGGCCGTGTTTTCAGATCCCTGCGAAAGCATTGACTCGATCCATGTCGTCCGGCTGAATTAATTATCAGAGTCCCAGGCTTTTATGGGCTGTATGTCATATCTATGCTTCATGTTTTGTTGGCACAGATAAACCCAATAAACCTTGCATTTCTTACAACAGAGCTCCAACTTTGCTTCACAAAAACTTTCAAGAAAACACAATTCGAGAATGGTTTGTACCCAGCAACCCACCTTTATTGAACACCTATTTCTGGTGGAGGTAGCTTTGAGGGGAGAGGGGTCTTAGTATAATGTCAACATAGGATCAGAAAACCCTCCCTCATAGGTGGTCAGTTTTAGTGATGTTCCCCTGCCAAGTCATCAAGGAACTGTGCTCAAATTCAATCCAAGTTAGACGGCGCCCTAGTTTTGGTGGTAGGTGGGTCATCGTTTTCCATAAGAGTAAATAGCGCTTTCGCTGCATCTCTTTTTTTCAAAAATCCTTTCATAGAACATCCTAGCAATTTGAGGTAAATACCATGTATGGTATATAACATACCTACTAATTTACATTAATTTACCATAAAAATCAACCAAATCTAGGTAAATATACCACTCCCATGCATCCTATGGGTTATAATCCTTTCATACATATTCCTAGCCTTAGAGGTCTCCCCCGGCTTTTCCAGTGTCAGGCAGGTGTCAGGTTCAAAACTTCTGGAGCTTCAGGTGGAGGTGGTGGAGATGATGAGACTATTGACATGTTGCGATCAAAGCAACATGTAATTCCTATCTAGTTGGTGGTTTCAACCATTTGAAACATATTAGTTAAATTGGAAATCTTCGCCAGGTAAGGGTGAACATCAAAAAAATATACTGCACAGCAAAAAACGAAAAACTCCACCAGTTACTCACAGTTGAAAATGACAAAGTTAACTGGAAATCCTGAAAAATCAACAACTCTGTACTCTGTACCATCCAAAAAAGTCAAGTTGAGACTAAAAATTCAATGCCGATTAATTTATGCTTCACCTCTACGGACTGCCATGTATCCACATAAAATCTCTTTTTTTTTGGGTGGGGGGAGGGAGGGGTCTCCAATCCTTCCGGAAAAAAAACGCGCAACATCCTGTAATGTGACATCTCATGACCACCCCTTTCTCCACCTGTCGCATGTAACCACGAAACTCAGGGGATTGCTGATAACCCACCTTCTCCTGCCGGTGCGGACGAGAATGACACTAGAATCAGAAGAAATCAGGACAAAACACTCCTGAAAACTATACCCATAGGATTCATGGGACTGGTATATTTACCTACATTTTTCGGTTGATTTTTTTATGGTAAATGTAGGGGAAATATACCAGTCCAATGGATTGTTTGGGATATATAATGTAACATTGACACTACAAAAGCATGCTGGTTCAAGGAAGGGATATTTCCATATCAACTATATGGAGATTTTTGGTGTCCATGTTAGTTAGTTTTCGGGGACCTACCCGCTTTGATAATTGACAGCAGAATCTTCTATTTGGTGTTTGTTGCAACCCATTTTGATTAAATATGCGCAAGTCAAACTGGATCATTTCGACGGAGATCAGGGCAAACATTCCAACAAAAATCAACCTATAGATGATTTAATGCACTGCCATTATGTATTTGTTTGCTTTGTTGGAGATTAGTGTATAATGCCTATATGAACTGCAACATGGTACTCGCCAGATTCGAATTTGCATCAATTTTCCCCGTTCACCTTCAGTTTTCCATAAACAAAAAAAACACCGGCAGGAGATTTGTCGCTTAATTTATGTCCTGCCACGGTACTGCTTTGATGCTCAAAACAAAAAGGATTGATGCACGGATTGACTGTTTACTGTGGAATTCCAAAGCATTTGGCAAAACCATCTTCAATCCACTCTCGAAGAACTAGCATAAACACAACAACAAAATCTGTTTGAAAAGACGATGTTCCTTGCCATTTTTCCCGGGAATGAAGGTTCGATCCATGTTAGCTTTGTATGAATTGCTTGGCTTTTGCAGGGCTTGGACCCAATAAACAAAATCTTCATCTTAAGATGCGGAGTATAACACCTATATCTTATGCACAAATGCCTATTGTTTGTTTGTCGGATATCTTCACATCCAACCCCAGGAAAACTGATGGAAAATTGATTTAGGAATCCATGGCAATAAGCAGTGAAGGTGGAACGGTGGAACTGGCCAATGGTGATGTCAAAAAATCAACACCAGCAATGCGTGAAACCCGATGGCAGTTTGGTTGTGCAACGTTGGCCAAAACCCAAAAACCCATTCATTCCACTCCTTTTCAGTGACGGACAAAGCAAAGAACTCTCGACCACTGTTGACCAGTTCCTGGGCTATGGTTCTTTGTGGCGATATTTTGAGGAAATAGATACCATGTGTTCACCCCCTAACATCAAACTATATCAAACTATAGTCTATATGATTTTGATGTTTTTGTTGTATCATAGGATTTGAATTTGGCTGAGTGGGCTACTACCTAGGGCATGATATAAACCACATGAACAACATAAACCAGAAAACAATCAAAAACCATATGGTATCTACATTTGCAATGCTTTATACAGTTAATAGTACATACATAAAAATATTATACACATATGTCCAACCATGTCCCACCTTTTTTTGTCTGAACATATCATACATTTCTATATACTCATCTTATACCCAAATCTCATTTCCCCATACTTTCTCCTCATGCAAGAGGTTCAACTCCTTTGGCAAATCCGTAAGCATCAAACAACCAGCGCCTCCATCGGATTCATCGCATTCGACAAACGGACAGGAGGTGTGTGTGGGAAACTCCCTGTTGTTTTTGTTGGCATTAAATTTGACACATCTTCAGGGATTTTTTTCTAGAGATTCATGGCAAAAAATGGTAACCTAGTATAGTTGAATACTTAGTTGATAACTTGAAGATTGATATGATATTGTTTCCGGAATGCTTCTGATGCATTTCTGATGCACTATTTCTAGAAAAAAAACCTAAACCTCCAAAATAGCTTTTCAAGATTTCACCATGCTCCAAAAAAAAAGTGATTGAATCAACCACCAAAACAATCCCCCACTATATACTATACATTAATATACTACCCTTCTTTTTTGAGAATGGTAAAAAAAATGCTTGCAAAACCCCGGCTTCTTTATATCGTGACCTCTCTTGGACCCATAAATCGTGACCTTTTCAGGGCTTCAAAGGTGACCTCCATTTGGAGAATCAAAAGGTCACTTTGAAGAAGCTGGAAGATAATTTGTAAATATACCATGGGAACTGGAGCCCATGTTTCCCTCATGTTTATTACGGGCTATGTTCACCAATATTTTTGAGGGTTTTTTAAAGCTTCATTTTCCGATGGGTTTTGGGGGCCCATGGTATTCAGTTAGGATACACCCCCACCCAGACCCAAGAGGCGAGTAAGTGTTTTAGGCTCGAGAATCCCGAACTAGACCTTCACTGTTGCTGGAAAAAGAACACATTATATTTGGTGGGGGAGTTTCAATCTAAAACAAGACACCTAGTCAAATTGGACATCTTCCCTAAGTAGGGTTGACAATAAAACAAACAATCTAAAACATAGTGTCTTGCCGTTCTTAAAACAAATCGAAATCATCCATCAAAACATTCCCTCACTATATACTATAATGATACTATATACTATATACTACATACTATATACTATATACTATATACTACCCTGTTTTTGAGAATGGTAACAGAAAACCTGATTGCCTGATACATAAATTCCCTTACCTTTTCCACTACACCTGTTGTTTTTTCTCGCCTCCATCGGCTACTCGACATGCCTGGCCTAAGCTTCGGTTTATGGGCTGTTTGGTGGTGGTTGACGCAACCTGATTGAAAAATAGGTTCCTCAAAATGGGATTTTTTCCCCAAGGTGCAGGGGTGAACATCCCCAAAATCATATGTGAAAGACACCTCCTTGAAACTTGTGGTCGATTTTTGTCTATTCGGAAAATTATATAAAAGAATCGTCTTTTCCTGTACAACTCCCAAATTTCCATGTTCAACTGTTGCTTTGTCAAAGGTTTTGTTATCAAAGGTTCATTCTAGTTGGTGGACTTTGACAACAATCTTCTCCACATGTAGAGTTGATGTATCGTTCCTGTGGATCATGCACTCCCCAATGGATTCAAATGGCCAGTGTATTGTCAGGACAATTAATTCCATGATGGTGTCCCTTGTTGCCAATTCGTTGTGGCAAATCCATGATGGCTTTACAAAATGGGACAAATTGTGAGTATAAAGTGCATCTGTGTAGTATCTGTCCATCTACTCCTCTACCTATCTAATCTTATCTCCATGGGGCATGCGTGTGTGCTAGTTCCTAATTTGCATAGCTCCATCTGCGTACTCACTCTAAGAGGTTAGATTTGTGTTTCCAAACGTCTACATTGTGGAAGCGACTTCCAGCGTTGCATGAAGAATAAAAATCCAACAATTGCTTAATAAGTTTTTGAAAAGTTCTATTTTATCATCCTCACACCAAAACTATGTTGTATTTGTATCCCCTTCATATCTCACTCATGAGGAGTTGTGGCATGGCCTTGATTTGTTTTGTTGAAGCCTGGGGTTACAATCAGTGAAGCGCAGCAAATTCTGAGACCACACACCCAACTGTACAGCAAAAGTCTCCAAGTCATCAAACAGCAACTGGTGCCGCAACTGTGGCCTTGACACACGTCAAAAAATGATTATTGCAACCTGCTTCAAGAATTTTCAGTGCGAGACCTTCGCCAAAAAGGTAAAAAAGGAAGTTTGTTTCAACTTTGCATAGAACAATCTTTTTTTGGTCGATTTTGCATGTGCTTCCCGCAAAAGAATCAAGGTTAGTCTCAAGAAGTTTCTATCTCCCCAGCGGCTATGACCGCTATGATGATATGAAGTAGTCATTGAAACACAGGCTACACGTCATGATAAATATTCTGGTCAGTCCATCTACATTTGTACTTGCATACAGTGTATGTATTAGAGCAGCGGACTTCAACTTAGAATCTTTATGTATGTCCCAGTCATCAGGAAAAAGTGCCAACATCGCTTACTAGACTATTGAACACTTAATGTATCTACATATCTACAAATATTCAACATGTTCAATGTAATTCCTATTTCACATACTGACAAATCAAAGCTTCCAACATTTTGGAAACAAACTGCTACTAAATTCCGGGGAGAGGGGTTGGAGTTCAAAGTGGCATAAGTGGCATAGAAATCCCCGAAAATTCACAGCTTGCCCCATGGAACCAACCCTAGGGGACGAAAACTAACCATGGTTGCTAACTTAACTGGGATGATCCTCCAAGTACTACAAGGGCATCTACTGGTCATCTTTAGATTTCCAAACCTCCTGACGCTCCACCCGGGGTGTCCCTATGGCATCCCTACAAGCCCAAGGATACTCCACTGAGAGCCCTGGCATGCATGGCATGCATGGCACAGCTGGACTGCTCGCATGGAATAGCTGGATTGATAATGATTGATATACAGGAGATATGAAGCGGACTTAAAATGTTTAACGCTTTGAACACAGTGCTATTTCTGGTTGTTGGATATTTCTTGGATGGTAGGGAGTAGTTATATGATTATCATAAATTATCATGACATAGAGCACTGCAATCTTAAAGCAACCGGACCTAGTTGGTGGTTTCAAGAGCTGGAAAAATAGTCAGCTATAGACTGACTATATGCGATTTTCCCGCCATTTTCAACCTGAACATACAACATATACAACATATGCTATGTTGTAGATAGTTGATATACAAAAATCATATGAAACCGCCTCGCTACCTTTTTAGAAAGGTCTACCACCTAGCTCCGTTTCAACCCGACAAAACGAAGTATCACAGTTTCACACTACTTGGAAGTTTGGATTTTTACGACAGGCGAAAACCCACCTCCGAAGCGGTGCTCCCCCCCCCAAGTTGCCAAAGACCTGCTGGAGGAGCTCCATGTGGTGCTGTTGACTCTCAAACCACCTGAGTCGACCACCTTTGGGATGGCCTATTTTCAGTTGCTATGTTATATCTTACTGGAGGGTAAATTCACCAACTCTATAGGTCACCACAATTTGAGGCTATTTGACGAGCTTGAAGCTCGAAGGAGACCAGCATGCCCTGGGTCGAGACATCATTTTTTGCGTGTTTATTGTGTTTTTTTTGGCAGCCGTTCGGAAGAAAAAAACATTGACAAACATCTCCAAATCCGGAAGGTTTAGCTGCTCAAAGGAAACTGATGAGATTCGTCCAACCTTTACATTCGAAATATTGGAAATAATTATTACTGTAATATAAAATATGGAACATGAACATGGTATTGGATGAGATATGGTAAATGGGTTAACAAATCTCTTCCAAGTCAATCGGGATTCCCCACGTAGAAATCGATTTTTCGAACAAAATCGACGAGTCTGTAGCGCCTTGGTTTGCTGGGGAATGGCTACAGAGACGAAGCAGGGAAGGACCCCTTCATCTCTTGAAATTCTTTTCATTTCTTGAAATCTTGAGCTTTGGTGTCGCATTTGAGAAATTGGTATATGATTTGTCTCGCTTTGACAAAGTTTACATAGATATTTTAGGGTGTATCAATAGGAACTCATGGTGCCCACGACTTCTCAGTCAAAGTCAATCCATGTCCAGCTTCTTGCTGGTGGCATGTTCCACCTTGAATTACAACTCATTCCAACTCAACGAACACTAATGACAATCGGATCCTGTTTTGAAAAATGCCTCATTATTACACGGCTACACATCCCCATACAACAAATGTCAATATAGACGACATTGAAATTTCAAATTTAATCAAGGATATATATCCAGCTCTCATCCCGGCCGATGCAAACAAGGTAATCAATCCACAATCTTAGATTCAACATTGCAAACCGCTGCATTTGTCTCAGTTTATATGACCTCCCTGAACGAACATAGCCCCTGAAAATTGGAATTTCCAAAAAAAAACATAGTTGTTCAACTCGAACTTCCAACCATCAAATTTCGGTGCAAGCTGTTAGTTTCACGGAGGGTAATTACTGTAACTCTACTGCCCAATGATGTCGTTGATGAAAGAACACGTTTGAAACAAACTTCCCATTTTATGATCCCAACAACTAACCTCAAAAAAGTTCCCCCGGTGTGAAATCATATCCCCCCAATCGCATTGCTTAGATTCCTAGACCAGGGTAGGAAATAGTAGCATGTTTTGAGGAAGCTTGGCTTAATAAAATTGAACCTTTGTGACGTTTACCTACCATCTTCGTTGGCTGTTGCTGTTGCATGGTTGGAACAAAATATCTTGACACCCCTGTCAGGGTCATCATTCACCAAAACAGACATGCCTCCAAAAAAGCTGGACATCAATTCCCTACACCTTTCTCCTACAACAATTCCATGGCATGTAGTTGAAAATAAAACGTGCAGCATGAAAGGATGTGCAGTCGATTCTTGCCAAAAAAAAATATATCAAAACTTCACACAACTGTGGCATTTGGCTTTGATGTCACAAAAAATCATCCTCCCCAAAATTGAGAGAATGTCTGCCAAAGGTACGTACATTGCAAAAGCCGCCGCTAATGCGAACCATCAAACGGCAGGACGGACAACCAAAAAAAAAAGTTCTCCGGTGCGGCAATTATCAGGCAAGCAGTGATGGCATGTGAAATTCAGGCACAGAAGGCAACTGCGACTCATTTGTAGGATGATTTTTTTTGAATCCAGAGTAAAACTTGTTTTTTTTACCTTCTATGTTTCCATCCAGTTTGCTGAGAAAACCAGGTCAAAATGATTTCTGTCAAAACAAACCTTTGTATCAAAGTCAACAAGTTCTTGAGTACCGCTCTGAAGAACATTATGTCGTACTACAATTCAAAAAAAACATTTTACTGGAATAGTCCCTTCATACTTCAGACTTGCCATGTTTATCCCTGTTTGTCTGCATGAAAATAAAAACATCATGAACCTGAATTTAGGTCACTTGGTGTGGGGTGGATTTCCCAATCTGACCTTTTCCTTTGTACTCTTTTGGTGAAGTTGTCATGCACAGAAACATCTCTGAGCACAAAAAAACTGGCAACAACAGCATCACTGCCAATGGGAATCCACGAATCATGTCAAATGATTTTTTGGCGGCTTTGGAACTTGTGTTAAACCTACATGACTTGCAAAAACTGAGGGCATCTAACCAACTTTAGATGTATCTGAAATCCTTGTTTTGTAGTGAAACCGGGAACACTCGGTATTGGTTCTTATGGTTAAAGGCAAACGAATTGAAATCCAACGAGAGTCGTAAATCGTG
This sequence comes from Breviolum minutum Mf 1.05b.01, assembly GCA_000507305.1. Lineage (NCBI taxonomy): Eukaryota > Dinophyceae > Suessiales > Symbiodiniaceae > Breviolum > Breviolum minutum. Next base: position 88,809 of record DF239047.1, read on the forward strand.
GGATGTCAGCAATGAACAATATTAATATGGATGGGTAACTTCTTGTCCGCACCCTGGGCGTCAATTTGCAGGTACTGTTTCTGTTAATAGGCCAGGAGTTACCGTTACCCCAAATGAGTTACCATCAAATAAAACATTTATGTTGATGATTTTCGCAAAATCAACACCCTGAACTGATGTTTTTTTTGTTTTTTGTTGATTCGTTTGACCCATTTTTTGGGTTTCAGATCATATCCCAAGCAAAACAAACTACATTTTTGTTCCGCGCTTTTCACTTGCCATCATCAACAATCATCAACCACTTCCATATCCAAAAAGTCTGCAATCATCAACTCCCAACCACCACAAGGTCGCTCGTTTTGTTGAACAGCGCCGGCGCAGTGCTGCCAGGACTCGGCAGGGTTCCCCATAGAAACATGGCCAAAAAAACGTGTGGATTACTACAAGGTGGACCCCGAAACGATCGTTATAAATGGAATGACATGTTTTCTTTTTGGAAATGGCCAAACATGAGCGGGCAACTGGGGTTATTTCAACCCTGTATGTGGAGTTATAACCCACAATTACAACTGATAAGGGCCAAACTTGTACCGGCATCATCATTTGTAGATTTTTGGTGTATTCTGTTTCCAAAAGAACTACCCCCCCGAAGAGAGGGTCATTCATCGCAATTTGGGGGAGGCGTTTTCAGTGAAAGTCAAGGGAAAGGTGAAAGGATCAAGGAAAGTAGACATAAGATCATAAGTCTGGCAGCAACTTGAATCGTACCCACATGTTTTTTGCCGTCCGGAAAATGATTTGGATAGTCAAATCACAATGTAACTGCACCCCAGAAGTTCATATAGTTTTGTTAAGCTTTGGGGTTCCAGTGGTTCGCCGCCATGCTAGTCAAAATGGGATCCAAAATCATTTAAGATATTGAGATGCCGCAGGAAAAAAATAGATAAAAATGGGTGGTTTTTGAAAGTCATAACTTGGTATACTTACCCCTCCCAGCAACAGTCCTTGCCAGGATCGTTGTATTTTAAGCGGGGGGCTCCTACTAGCGGAAGGGGAACATATCAAGTCATAACTTACAACCAGTTAGAACCCATTCAAAACTGTGGTCTAGGACTAAAACTTGGTTACTCAACCTTCACCAAATCCTGGCAACATCATGTCAAGAACCACTTCCACTGGTGCCCCATACGTTTCAAAAATCCATTTCAGCTCAATTGGACAGGAATTGATTGTCAGTGTTGGAAAGAAACATATTCAAATGTTATCATGACAAGTCCACGACATGCAAATTTCACCTGTTAAAACGACCAACATGGGGCTCGAACATTTTAGATCCCCAAAAAGGATGAAACACCCTACATGCCTACATGTCAGGTGTTGGCTGGAGAAGACTTGTATGGCCAGCAGCTTGCAACGTGTAGGAACGCTTTTCAAATTCATGCGCAATTCATGTTAAAATTACACTGTTTAGCGTTTCTTTTCAAAGATGTCTAGGGGGCAAATGTGCGACTGCGAAGACTGGTTGGTCACACTTTCATTTACCCACGCATGAGTTTTTTTTTGACAATTGTGTTGAAATCAACTAATTATACTTGCAAGGATCCCTACCGATTTGAAAACACAAATATAAAAACATTGGAGTTCAAAAAATTCCACTGTGATTTTCATCCTGAAAATACCACACATGCGAACAATCAAATACAGCTGTTATATTCCGCCACATTGATACGGTACTGGCTAATTTTTGAAAAACATAAATACATTTCCACTGACTGCTTAAAATGGATGAAAGGATATTCAAAAACTCTTGGTACAACTACTAGGTAGTTTAACCTCCATACATGCAAAAAAACAATAAACAAATCACCTCCCAAAAAAATCACAACTCCGCTCAAAGGGTTTATTTTGACCCCAGTTACCATATATCTTTCATAGGCCCTTTCAAAGGGGTTCATATATGGCCCACCCGCAATTTGTTCATCCATCTTTCCTCTGCCTGGCCTGATTTTGCCGGCCAAAGGGTCCAAACCTTGGGCCGCTTAGGACACCATGCTTGGAGATAGGGTTTCCTTTCCGAAGATGTAATGCACCCGAAAAAAAATGTTTCGTTTAGAAATGGGTATAGAAATTAACCGTGGACCAACACATGTTATATCTCTCTTTGTAAAAAAAAGTATTGACATTCCCAATCCAACCAATTTGTGGCAACTGGAGATGTTTGTTGTTTGGTGTCATACTGGTACCGACGGTAAACTCACCAGCAATGCTTTTGGGATGTGCTACAAATATCAAGATTTAGGCCGATGTTCCATGGGACATTGTCTATTACTAGTAGAAGAAATGTCTCAAATGGTGATGATAGATTGTTTGTTCAAAGTTCCTGTACTTGAAAACCACATCAGACAAGTGTAATCAAAATATCTGCCATTAGAAACAATCACGCCGTGTCCATATGTAAATATCGTCTGTCTCCATGCCACCGCCACTCGACCATTTCCCACGGGCAGCCCATGCCTGGCATAGGAGGTCTTTGAAACAGCTCTGTCAAGCCTTGCCCTTCGCATAGCAAAGCGTGCGCCTCGGTCTATTGTAGAAGTGGCCCGAAAGAAAAACGTTGATTATAACCACCCAGTTTTTTCGCGAAACCCAAATGAACCACCCCATGTTGGTGATGAACAAACAATGTCAGTACAGGGCAGCGGTGGTATGGTTGAACGGGGCTTTTTGCTATTGAGGAAAATTTGAAAGCAATACTCCTCGGGGACACATTGGTGGGATAACCCTTTAATTTTTATTGCAGCCGGATCGGAAAATCCAAGTGTGAATTCCCTGTGTGAATTTAAAGATTTGCTACATCTCAAAAATATGATGAAAACAAATGTGAAACTGAAACTATTCTGGACCCCGGGTTCCCTTTGCCACATTCTTGCGGCATTGCACCTGCACCATAACTAAATGTTATTTCTCATCTGGAAATATTCACACGCACCCCCCAAAAATTTCGTTTTTTGAATCCCCTCTTTCTTTCCCTCTCCCAATTTCCTTCCCCATTATGAGGTGCACTTTTAGCTGTTCGTGATTTGTTCAAGGCCTGCAACAAGTACTTTCACCGTTGAACCACCAGTGCTTGTGGACATGAATCGTGGAATTTCATCTGAGAGGAAGTTCATGAGGTTCACCAAGCAAGCAATGTACTTTTTTGTACAGTGAGTGATGTTTAAGGGGGGTAAAGGTATTGAGTTCATTTGAATGGTTCGAATGGCTGGGCATGATGTGCTTGATTGTAAACATGGTTTTTGAGAGGCTCCACTTCTCAAGACAAATCCATTCAAAACCAGGTCTATGCCGGAAGGCTTGCCTGCGCTACCTCCTAGACAGTGGATGGGCATGGGGACTTTTCAGTGTATAGAAGATTCTCACCCGAAATGGTTAAAGGTTGTTGGCTTTCGTGTTGACCTGTGGGGTTGATTGGAAAAAGTAGCAAATCCTGTCGTAGCCCCAAGCCTTCCGAATTGGCTATGTTTACTTGTGTCACTGGCTTGGTTTCAAGAACGAAGAACGCTTGGTCACACTCCAAAGGTGCGACGAATCGGACCCAGTAGAATTCAATAAAACAAAAAATGTACATCTTGAACAAACACCTTGGCATATAGTTGTGAAACAAATCCGAGTCAGATTGTACTCAGCTTAAGAAACGAATGTTTTTCTCCCAAATGATCCAAGAAACTCGTCGAAACTCTTCGCGCAAACGGGTGAAGAGACGCACCTGCTGAGGGTTTTTGGTACCACCCCCAACTCGACCAGTGAAGGACTCATATACTCCCTATAGTATACATAGCGCAAGAAAAAATCCAACTCACACCAGGCGCCCAAAAAACCAACCAACGTTGTGAGTTTGCAGCGAACAATCGGGAGTTGGCCCGTGCGAAGGCATTTTTCATTAGTTTTTCACCCATCGGTTTTTTCATGATAATCACCATGGTACCCCGAAAAATGTAGTTAGCTTTCGTTCAGGAAACAAACATATTGAAGAACCCTACCAACCCCAAAAGGTCTCAGGCCTTGGTGTTCATATTTTTTTCACTGTGACTCATGCAACAAGATTTTGGAACGGCTGATTGATTTCCACGCAGTCCTACCCCGGAAAAAATATGTTTGCAATTGTTCCATTTAACAAAAACACTGAGGAATGAGAAAGCAAACCCTCCTGATCCACAAACCTTGTTTGGTCAATTTTTTTGTGTTGTCCTTTCAAACGGGCAAGATAGCCTCAATATTGGCCACATCTTTTCCAGGTTCAAACGGATTGTCCACCACAAAGAACGATTGACCTCAAAGTTGCTCAGAGGACATGACTTCACATGGATTTGTTTGATGTTTGCCTTCTGACCTTCATGTGAAATTTTGGAGTAGTTCTTCATCCGTACATACGTATGAATCAACGAACATGAATAATACAAACATGTGTAACATTGAAAAACAATTGAAACTTAAAAAAACGATGATATAGGTGAATGCGCAAAAATGTTTGACCAAACACGGGCAGACTGACTTGTTGGGGTCTTTATGGCACTATAGTCTCGACTTGAAACACCGTCATTTTGCGTCACGTGACTCAACTGGCCCCCACATCGATGCCTTGACTTTTCATTTGAACGGTCAAACCTTCCCAAATAAACATAACAACATTTAGGAGTTGGTTTGTGAAGGTGCACACTTGGTGTGTGATATCTACACGTAGACTGAACATGACTTAACGCAACTAAACATGAATATACACACAAAAAACAAATACATTGAGCATCGAGTTAGCACTCTGCCTAGAAAGAAAGATGCACCATTTCAACATTGGAGTTTTGCCATGCTCTACTGTTTAAAACCTGTTCTGTCATAACATGATAATCGTGTGTTTGCAAACTCCTCTGAAACCTTCTTCGAAGAAGGGTCGGTAGAAACCAAAAAAACTTTGAAACCAACACCTAGAGCATTTTCCACCTCACCTGGCCTTCACGCTTTGAGCTTCCATTGCCCCCTAGCGCATATTCTTCCAAAAATCCACCAACTTGGGTTTTTCTCCTTTCAGTTGACATGTTGACATGTCCTTCAAATTAAAAAGAAAAAAACAAGATAGTTCGATCAAGATAGGCTTGATTGGACTAGGAGGTTTCTTTTATATAGAACCAAACATTTCCCAGTTGAGTTCCTTGACATAGTGAAAAAAATTGCTGAAACAAATTCCGGTAAAAACGCCCTGGAAACGGTGTTCACGGCCAGAATCCCTGTGTGTAAGATAGATTCGCATTTCAGATCTGGAAATTGACTGAGTTTTGAGGCAACTATGGCTATAAACTCAGTCAGCGATAACCCACCATGAAATCAAAGTTCTAACTTCTAACCTTAAAACATTTGTATTTCCTACAAAAAGTTGTAGACCCTGAAAGACTAATCCAAAATTTTGTTTGTTCTAAAGTTCAAGGGTTTTTTGGATACCTTGTTAGGATATACGACTCCCTCCTTGAAGTTAACATATGACCTGCCAAGATGGCTGCTCAAAAGAAAAGTAATTTCCAACCATCAAGTTTCAGGCACTATGTTCGTTTCAAGAAACGTATGCACCCATTATATAGATCCTTGTCGTCGAGGGTTTCAGGGCTTCCAAACTTTGATCGAACTTGAAGGTGAAGGAAGAGGTGTCTCGGATGGCGATGGCTCCAGAATCATACACCTCGGGATGTACCACTGTCCCACCACGCACACAAAAGTATGAAATACAACATCACTTAAGGAACCGTGCAAAGCCAAACATGCACACATGATAACTTGAAGATGCATCATGAATCAGGGTTACACCCAAAATTCACCAAAAAGATGAAAGCGGGGAGTGGGGGGTCCGGATCCGTTTCCAAAGCACGTTGGGCTGCCAAGTTGAAGCATGAGGGGTGTGGTGTATGTCAAGGGTGCGCACACACACACAATCAAACTTAAAAAACACGACTTGCCAAAAAAAACACTTACCACGTTCACAACATCAGCCACTGCGGCAACCATTTCTGGGTAACAACAAAAGTTCACCAGGAACTCAGAGTCTGACATATCCGAAATGTCTGAAGAATTCCAGCAGCAATTCACCCTCATTCTCCTTCGAAATTGTAATTGTTGCAGGAACACGGTGGAAAGAAAAACGGTGATCATTGATCAACGAATCTATGATCACTGCATCTTTTCACCCCGCCACCATCAGCAGGGGGTTGAAAATATGAAAGGACCTGTCCGAAGAATACTGAGCCACTTATTTTCCAAGTGTTGAGGTGAAAAACGCAACGGGTTGAAACCGCTACCTAGACTTAATTTGTGGTTTGTAGTCCTGATGCTTGCACAAGGGCATTGCAAATGAAACCCAAAGAAAAGACACCAGAAGCAACAACAACAACAACAACAACAACAACAACAACAAGGAAACAACAACATTCCGGAATGTAAAAGTGAAAACCCCAACAAAAACAATTATCAACGTACTGATTGAACAGTTTGAAACCCAAGGCTACCAACCGTGTCGGTATCACCAAACATCTAGGATTTGTGCAGGGCTAGGTCAACTTGAGGGAGTGCATCACTGACTGGTCAGGAAGAAGAAACATTCGAAGATAGAAGACGGTTCCCAAGGCCACAAAACCGAACAATTACAGTCTGCTGATGGCAATCACCTCCACTTCCCACAAGAAGGAGCCGAAGGTGGGGAGACATTTTTTCTACGAACCTCAATGATTGCTTGTTGTTAAAGTTCTGAAGGGTCAACGGTATATAAGGAGAACATCTGTCAAACCTATTTGTTGAACCCAGGTGCCCCGAAAGTCCAGCACATGTTCTACATTGTTCTACCTCCTAAGTTCTCAATCATGTCAAAAAACTTCTAAAAGGCATTTGTGCTGGTGGAAAAAACAACCCAAGCATGTTGTTTGTGAAAAACCGCCGCAAGAGAGTGTGTGTCTCCGAACTCAGGGTCCTTCAAATCCAATCGCATGATTACATGATTGATGTGAGGCAAACGTGGCTGGACTTTTACAGCGCGTCCTTGTGACGCTATGAATTTCTCCTATTTCTACTTATCTTTACTCTATGGCCTTGGAGCTGGATGATGTTTAGGATTTTGTTCACCCGGAATGTGGACCCCAAAGTGTTCCCAGGTACCGGAAACTGTTTTCAGATGGCAATTTCCGAAGAAAACGAACTATTTGTTATCATTTGATTTATTGATGTTGTAAATCTATGATGTTGATCATTTATTGTTTTGCTTATTCTCCATTTGATTTTGAAATATCGTGTTACTTTTACTCTCTTCATGGTCGTGGTGTTTTTTTTGCGCTAGCTTAGTCTTTTCCGGAAATGACAATCGGAATTTTACGTAACCCAGGATATTTCATACAAGTAAAACCTACGATTGCATATATTGAGTTTGACTTTTTGAAAATATTATATACCCAACATTTCTTCGCGACGTTCTTCCATAAAATAATTGGCATGTGATCTTCCAGCTGTTGGGGGGGGTAAGACAAGGGCAAACGTAGTAGAGCTATCCTCGTTGTTTGTCTCCAGCGCGCTACGAATCTGTTCTTCATCACCTCAGTCCGAAAACTAAGCGGTTTAAATTTATCACCTGAAGTGTAACTTGGACTTCAATGGAGAGTGCGCAGCCAATAAAGAATTGACATGCACACCTGAAAAAGTCGGTTTAGAAAAGGTAGCTCCGTTGAAATATGGCTGTTTTGGGTACCTGTGTGAAATTCCAGGTGGCTGAGAGATTGATGTTGACACTATTTCAGTTTCTTCGTTCTGGTTGGTCTTTACAAGTCATAGCCGCTTCTTTCTCAATTCATGTTATGACACTAGCAAGGCAACATGACCGGGGGCTGTCTCTTTTCTCACAAGCACAGAACCAGTTTGGAAAGTTCGTGCTGCTCCAGATGGTCTTTTCTGTCCATGAGATCAACCCATGCATGAGGTCATAATATGAAACCACCCAACAACCATGGGCCATCATTAAATCCCATTCACTACACTTAGCGCTAAACTTCCAGCACAAAAGATCTTATTGGTTCAAAGGCACCTTGATGAAGCATGAAATAGTGGATGGAAATCAACATTTGCCATAGTTGGCTGGTTTACGTTTTGACATCCTACCCTGTTGAATATACATGCTAAGGTGCCAGGGGATAAGTGGTTTGGGAAAAATTCAAAGCTCAAAAAGCAACCATGGGAAGATCTAAGAATAGCAATGCCATACCAACACATCGAAATCACAAAAAAATGCACCCCTCACATGGTGCTCCTAAGTCGTGTGCATGACACCTGTCCCCCACTTTTGTTGGGAGCTCCACTAGCGTCAAACGGGCCAAGCTACTGCAGTAGCGACAATCGAAACCTGCAAATTCGACAAGTTAAAGGGTTCCCGTGAAACAACCTTTCCGATGACGTGATGGGTTTCAGGAATCTTGTTGCGTGGACAAAAACACTATTTGACGAAAGGTACATTGCGAAACCCGACCCAACAAAAACACACATATAACAGACGGGAACATGTTGCTCTATGGTGGCTACTAGTCATTTGAAGTTTTCAAATGAACCATTCAATGCGAGAAAAAATGTTACGAATACTATCTCCGAATGTCTCTGACAAATTAGGTTAACACATACCATCAGAAGGCAATCCGCATCAATCCACAAATCGGGTGATGCTGCAAACTCTTCCATTGTTCCATAATGTCTCGTAGAATAAACTGTAGTATCGACGGATCTTCCCCGACTTCAAATACTTAACGCCCTTCATGGCTTCTGTTTGGATCAAAGCAACCTGTCATCTGGGCATATCAATACACTCCTCAATGTGTAAGATGTTGAAAAGCGAATGCCTCCTAAATCTCCTAGTGCAAAAAAAACATGTGTACTATTATGTCTTGTACATGAATTCGAGGTCCTGGTTGGAAATCTGCCACAAATCCAAAAATCCAGACGACAGCCCCCTCCCCCAACTGCATCACAGCCCGCAAGCAAGCCTTGAAGGAACAAAGGCGGCAACTTCTCCTGAACCGCTAAATCCTGCAACAAGCGAGAGGGTTGGCTGCTTGGGACCCCGGCTGTATTTCACTCACATAGCTGGTATTTTTTCCTTCATTGAAAACGACCCTTAGCAAAAAACCCGTGGTTTTGCATCCGTATTTACTTGTTTAAGGCCGGAGATCTTGGATGCTGAAGCGAGTTCATGGTGTGTTGCAAAGAACCGGCTCAAGGTCTTCCAATAGAAATGCTGAATAGATCATCTTCATACTGCAATGATACTGTCAGACCACTATGCCCACAAAAGGCAGGTTCCAACCTGAAGATGCACGCAAATAGAAAAAAATAGGACGTTGAAATTCATCCATCTTTCAGGTGTGTCCAAAAATTTATGCCTCAAGGATTGATGTCCCACCCCATTCTGGCCATCGTCTAAATAAATTTTCTCTGCACCATGAAAAATATTGAAAAATCAGGGGGTATATGAGCTAAGGTGAGCTAAGCGCCTGTTTCTCCAACTGCAATACAGTGAGATTTGAGCCGCTTACGCTTACACCACAAAAATTTACGAAACCTCCCTGTTGATGGTGCAGGGGTCTTAGGTGCAACGCAGCCCGGGCCATATAAGGTGGCTATATTCAACCGTCCACACCTGCAGCGAAGGTAGCACTGGCGTCGGCCGCTTCTGAAGCATGTGGATTAACATCAACCTGAGCGCTGAAGGTTGGAAAACGCTGTGATGGGGAAGGAGAGAGGAGAGGGGCCTCTACTTATATGGGTGTTTCCAAAAATAGGGGTACCCCAAAATGGATGGTTTATGATGGAAAACCCTATTAAATTGGATGATTTGGGGGTACCACTATTTTCGGAAACATCCATATGTTTCCATGTCTTTATTGGTCAATATCCATGTACAAATTTGTACATGTCGGGTCCTGCAAAAAGTATTGGGTCCGGAAATGTCCAGAAGTAATTCTTGAGCCCCCTGCTAACATTGGGTGATAGTGATGATGATTTTCCACTGTGAACCAGGGTTCAATAGCATCCCCCAATATGTCCACATAATATGAGTGTCGGACGCGATTTGCAATTCTTCAACAAGGACATCATCAAGTTGGGGACTCCCCTATCGGTGCCCAGTGTCTTCCTTCAAATTTAAGTACCTAGTCAAGGAAAGGATTCCCAGTAAAAAATAAATATAAAACCGGCTGTGTTGGCCATGCTGAACTGGGAGAAAACAGCGCTGAAGAGCATCGATTTCTATCAACATTCTAGTTTGCGTGCGGTGACTCAGCAAAGAAGAAAAACATGTCATTAAGGTCATTTTGGTATATTTTGGTAGGCTTGCACCACTAACAATGAGAAGGGTTCAGGACCTTCTTAGCCAAATATCATCAAATATATCACTGAGTAAACAGCAGAAGTCTTGAATCATAATGGAAAAATCATCCGTTAAAGCCACGAAGATCAACCATCCTGATCTGTGAAACAAATCCACGGTGTAAGGGAGACAATATCTCACCTGGTGAGAATCAATGAACCTGGCAATTCTTTTTCATGTTTTCGGAACCTTCACAGCAGTCTTTGTTGGTCGACCTCGAATAGGGACAAACAAAAAGTCAGGAATTGAATCACAATCGAAACCACCTCGAATAAGAGCACCACAAACGTATCGACTGTGAGTTTATAGCACCATGTTCATGTTCCCTTGCAAAACCAAAACGCTGCGGGTTTTGCAGGTTGCGTTTGTAGCAGGACATGACTTTTCACCAGGTCCATCCGGGTAGGAGGCACAGTGAGAGGCAAGGAGATTCCTGCATACACAACTGGATCACACAAATCTGAGCTCATGTTGAACTGCCGAACTGTCACCGCCATAGCGCGGGTCACCCCAGGTAACGATGGATTGATCGGTCAGAATGGCTGCAAAAAGGCTTGACCCGTGGCTTGAATTTGCTGCACACCATTGAGCTGATCTTGAACTGCAGAACTGTCACCGCCCCATTTTGCATCACCCCAGGTCACAACGGATCCATCTTCAAGAATCGCAGCAAAGGCAAAATAAGTGGCCTGAATCTGCTGCACACCCTTGAGCTCATCTCCAACTACAGACCTGTCACCGCCCCATGCTGCATCACCCCAGGTAACGACGGATCTGTCTTCCAGAAGGGCAGCAAATGCCCTATGTGTCGCGTGAATCTGCTGCACACCCTTGAGCTGATCTTGAACTGCAGAACTGTTACCACCACCGCCTGGACTACCCCAGGTAACGATTGCCCTATCTCCATGACACCACAAAGCAAAGGCACTGCGTGTCGCTGCCAGTTGTGGTTGAAGTACAAGAGCTGTAAGGCACTCTCCGTCCTCTATCTCTGTTTCTTCTAAGGTTATGTCAGGATCGACTAGGACTACATTCTTGGCAGTGATAAGTCTCAGGCACTTTTGCGCAAAGGTTCGTTGTGCCTTTATCCTTAAATCTTGAACGGTGGAAGAAGGCAGAAGTGACAAAAGTTCAGTATGCCCATTTGGCAAAGCTACATTAATTTGGAGCATTTTTTGCGGACGAAAAATCCGATCTTTGAAGATTTTTTGAAGCATCAGTATACTTCAAAAGTTGAGCCCAAGTTTTTGGAGCCATGAAGGGGACACAAGTAGCAATCACCCAGCTGACATGTCAATCACTCAGTAAACATAGGCGTAGCGGGACCATGATATGTTGACATGCATCACGGGAAACACTACTAAATCTACCAAGTGAGTGCATGTCCCATGAATTTCCGAACTTGTTTGAACCATTCCAACTATTTAGCACTGTATTGGCTCGATTTTTGTTGTGAAGAAAATTTTGGACGCACAAAGAAAGTCATGGTGCTGCATCCCATGCTAAATGTTTTTTTCAAGCAAAATAATACAATATATGAGCATTCAACAAATCCAGCTTGATAGTTCCCCCCCCCCCCACCACACACACAAAGAAAAGGCTGTCCTCTTTGAGTGTGCCCTGTCCCAAGGTGCCCAAATGTAGGTACATGAGGGTAAAAGTAGATGGCACATAAAAACCATGTATTGATTTATATAAGCCAATTATCAACCACCTTTTGGGGACGGTTAGCTATGTACTTTGACCATGGGGTAAATATACCATACCAATCAATACAGTAATTTTCTATCCATGTAAAGGATTCCCGATCCTACCATCGGGAAAAAAAATATAAAGTTTGGTCGGCTTGAACTTCCTGGGTATTATATAATAATTAATCTACATGCATTTTTTTTTCTAAATATACCCTCTAGGGAACTAACATATCCCATTTGGGGAAAAGGAACATCATCTTCAAAAGTGCCTTGGTAAGGGATATGTTAGTTCCCAGGAGGGTACATTACCACTGTTCTTGCCAGTGACCTATTTGGATGTTTAAACTTAAACAGTGAGGCTTTTCAGGGCTTCAGAGACCCTCTGGAAAGTTTGTTTCTTCATGCTTTGTTTGTTGCGTCACAAAAAACTCATCACTTTTGCCAATGTAGGGGTTTCCAAAAATGGTGGGTTTCCCCAACAAACTATTGGTTTTTCCTACTAAAAATGACCATTTTGGGTGTTTCGGGGGTACCACCATTTTAGGAAACACCCATGTTGGTGGGACAAGAAATAAAAACACCCACCAGATTTCATGATAGCGACCATGACTCAAGCATACTCGAACAAGTTCATGCGTCTTTAGTAGCATACAATTCTTGATCAGCCTGCAATAAAGGCGCTTTTAAGGAAGGTTACCTTATTTCACGACTTTCCAGGGTAAGGTCATGCAAGGTTGTTATGCTCCACTCACATGTAAAACACACTTTGACCAACAATTCATTTGAGAAATACCAGGCGCTGCGGAAAAAAAATCACCCCTTTCTTTTAGCATCACTAAAAAGAGGTTCATTGATTTGATCCCATCATTTTTTTTAGAGCTCCTGGGGTGATGTAGAGCAAACCCCCAAAAGAATTGAATCCCACTCTGCTGAAATGAGAAAAGCAACACAACACGTTTCTCCATGAAATCTGAGGTGTATGAAGAGAGCTTGATGGAGGTCACTTAACCCCTGAAAAGGTCACTTAAGACACCCAAAAGGGTCACTTGGAAGAACCTAAAATTATATGCAATGGATATGGAAGTGACTACATAATACCAGTATATATTGAAGTCTTTATAATCTTCAAGTTCTATCATCCATCTATCAGGTAATCCTGGATGGTAATTTCAGCCCAGTTGAAACAAAAACACTTGGGATACTTTTCCCATGTTTATTTTAGCTTTTGAAGCCCCATTCACCTTTTCAATATGTTCCAATATTCTTGATTACAACAATTATGGCGGCCTAGGCAACTTTTGATCAACACCTGGACGGTTTCTTTTTCCGTTTCTTGTCTTTTGTTTGTTTCCCATAGGTTCCATGTACGGTACATATTTACATTACATTTACCATAAAAATCCACCGAATTATATATACCTGCACCTTCAAGTCGGGGTGCCAATTCAACCCTAAGGGATGGTGAATTGACACCCGTTAAACGGAACCATTTTGGCACTCCGACTTGAAGGTGCTGGTATATATTTACATTACATTTACCATAAAAATCCCAAATATAGGTATATAATATATACCATACATGGATCCTATGGATTTGTTTTTCGGTTTGCTGGGTCCCACGTGAGGGCAAAGGAGGAGAAGCTTCCACGTTGTCGATTGTTGATGTGACGCTGCCGGGCCCACACCTGCGGGCAAAAAAACAAGGGGGATTGGATCCCAGGATAAGACATTCATTTGCCAAAACATAAGATTTCACCAACCCAGGTTTCCCTGGAAATTTTCAAGGATTTCCCTTACTAAACCACCTTTTTTGGTGTTTTTATTCATTTGAGCCATGAAAAAAAACACCTCCCTACTTTCCATGTTTAATAGGGATCCTGGGATCAATGGTTTATGATGATCCCGGAATATGACTGGGTAGGATTTCTCATCAACTCATCCCCTTTTTTTTCACCTAAACAACCAGAACAACCCTTTTTTTCATGGCTAAAATTTCTATAAAGCAGACCCTCCAACAAAAACATGGGATATTGGGACTATTATCTGATGGTCCCGGATCTCAACTTAAGAGGTTTTCCCAAAAAAGTGTCTGAACCTGAAGAAACCCCCTTGAATTTTCAAAAGAAGGTTCGGGATAAAAAATATAGTCACCCAAACATACCCAAGCTGTGTAAAAGGTGCACGTATAAAGGGGACAACGTACCACCTTCGTGTTTTAGCTGAATATCAATGGATTGGTCGAACACCACCAGAAGTGCCGTGTCCTTTGTCCTTGATACCAAGCGTTCAACGAACATGAACTCACACAAAGCACAAACAAAAGCGGTAGTAGATAGTACCCTCCCTAAAACTAACATAGCGCCTGAAAATGGATGGTTGGAATATTAGTTTCCTTTTGGGAAACCCTGGTTTCAGGGGCTATGTTAGTTTCAGGGACGGTATACATAAAACATGTTAATCGATTATGTTCTCCAACAGAATCTATGATTCTATGGCTAGCGACTAAAGAGAACACTATTGATCACCAACCTCCGAATTCTATTCAAAGTTTTTCGTCAATTTGGAAGGCGTGTTTCTGAACAAAACAAAGCAATGGAATGTTTTTGGAACATGAATAGTCTAAGAAAACAAAACATGTTGAAAACAAAACTATGACTTGGATATATCCCCCACCCAGGATTCCAGTCACCACCATAAGTATTGTATAATATGTATAATATGTAAATATATAAATATATATATATATCTATATCACATATATATATACATATAAATACTATATATCTTTAGTAGGGACTCCCCGTAAACATTTGTTTTATTTGCCACTGTTACTGGGTGGGTTGAACATCTCCGTGAACGGTGGCTGTAGCAAAGGAAAACGACGCATGCTTGCAGCCCCAAAAATACACCGAAACAAGAACTCCCATCAGGGATTTTCCCAAGGGGCGTGTTCCAATCTCACTGTGGTGAATGAAAATGAAAAAACTCTCGAACTAATGAACACATTGTTGCTTGACTGTTGCTCCGCCGGGATACACCGGATACACCCAACTTTTGTTCAATAGAAATGTCATGAAATGCTTCCCTCATGTTCATAACTGAAGTACATCGATGGTGAATGCATAATTATCACATATGCCAAGCTTTACTTGTTCACTCCAGGTTCTCTGGCACAGTGTCTTTTTTCATCCCACATTGTTGCGATATTCGCCATCTGAACTTGCGGACGGCCGGACAACCCGGTGCGGCAAGCTCTTAACATTGTCAGCAAAAGGGCTGATGTCGACTTTTGATGGTGCTCATGAATTCCCTCCAAAACCCAAACCCAAACAATCCATGTATGGTATATTCATCAACATTTACCATAATCACAAGCCAAAATGTTGCTAATTACATACCTTACATGGATGATATGGGAAATCATTCACTTTAAAATGCCATGTCAAAATAGCCTTGAAACAAACAGTTAGTCCAGTTGGTCAGTGATATTGAACAAATAACATCTGCAAAAGTATTTACTGTCCAAATCATTCAACTATCTTTAAGTACGCTGCATCACAAAAATACACCCATTGATTGGGTGATTTGCACCGATTAATTTGGTCCTCTCTCGGATCTCTGGGCCATTCTCGGGCATGATTTTTTTGCAAATCTCACGGTCACCTAAAATCCCGAATTCTTATCAAATTCTTGGAACGTATGTCACGATCATATTCACTTGCAGGTCTTTAACAAATTCGTCATTTCAAATCATAGCCCTCATGTGGCAGGTTTTTATGGGCGCGTTGTGCAATTCGCGCAAGATCCGCCGAGCTCTTCAAAAACAATGGCACTTCTCGCCAACGTGAAGAGCCCGATTGATGAAGCGAATCAATTTGAGCATGTGAATGAGTGATGAAATGAACCAACGGAAACACGCTCAAATCATGAAATTATGACACTTGTTTAAAACAAGGAGCTCCTGATTGTCTAGTTGGTGGTTTCAAAAATACGAGTCAAATTGGACCATTTCCCCAGGTAGAGGTGAAAATAAACAAAAGTTGAAAGGAAGTTGTGTATTGGCTTCTTATAGCTTTTGAAAACAAACAAATAAGTAGCATAATAACTGTATCAACAAATTAACCCTTGGGTGAACTGATCACCTACACTGCTCAAACATCGCCGCAGTTCTACTGCGGGGTGTGCAACAGGACTAGTGCTTCGAGAGTGAGATGATTTGTTCGGAGCTCCAAGTAAACATGGAATTTCAGGAAATGCATTGGGAATTCTTTGTACTTGGAGGAGGGGATGCCAGGGCTTGTAAGTAGTTAGTAACATCCATTTACAAGCCATGAAAAGGCCAAAGGTAACGAGTTATGTGTTGATATTGAAGTTGGAACACCTCATCTTCTACGTTGGCCCATTTTGGCCTGTTCAGGGTGTTAATTATCTAAGATATCACATTCCCAAAATTTCATATGGAATCTGAACATTATATCCTGGAAACAATTGTATATCATGGTTGGTGCTTAGCATCTTAATTTTGAAGAGGGTATCTTTCCTGTGTATCGATTGTACACCTCACCATGGCGAAGCAACACTTTCAGATCGCATGCGCGCTCTGCGCTGAGCTGCCTACACCTGTTTGAAAAGTTCGGGGGCCACCAAAGAAACGAGCAACATGACAATTTCATCATCCCAATTTTTTTAGAACATCGCGAAACTCCTCCAATTGAAGATTCTAAGATCCTGAAAAACATGAGGCCTGGGGTAAGCATGGGACAATATGATAATCATCCTATCATCCTATCATATGAATTCATAAGATGTAGTATAGGCGAAGCGAATCATGGGTGATTCGAATCGTTGTTTCGTCGCAGGGGTGGAGGGAGTTGGGATTTTTATTCCGAAGTGGCTGATACCAGCTGCGACCGGTTACCACTTCAACACACACCGTAAAACTAACATAGCCCCCCAAAAAGTGATGGTTTGGAGACTACTTTCCTTTTAGTAAGGCCTGTTCTCAGAAACATGTCGACTTCGGAAAATCATGATGAGCCCATCATATTTCAAATCCCTGTGAATATGCCCCCAAAAAGAAGTATATAGACTCAGAATTCCATCATCAGCGAACTATGCATAAAGATGATGAAATGATATGACATTACAATGATCTTGTTCAACCTGGAAGGCAAACATTGTGCTGTATCAGCATTCTTTTCTCAATACTGATGGCTTGAAATCTGGCTAAGCAGCTGATATGACAATTTTCCAGATTTTGGCATAT
This sequence comes from Breviolum minutum Mf 1.05b.01, assembly GCA_000507305.1. Classification (NCBI taxonomy): domain Eukaryota; class Dinophyceae; order Suessiales; family Symbiodiniaceae; genus Breviolum; species Breviolum minutum. Next base: position 106,201 of record DF239047.1, read on the forward strand.
ATATAGTTTATTTCCAGATACTGTTTAATACTTAAATAGTTATTATATGTAATATATATGTATCAACATACACAACATTTCACGACTGCGTATTTCATGGTATTGTTTTCTGGCAGTTTTGTGGCATATCATTGTGACATTGCATGATATATAAGCAGGTCATTTTCTGGCACTCAGATTGATTGTCCCTGGATGGCCAGTGTTTTCGGTAGACGCAATTTGCGATGCTACTCAAGGCATGCAATAAATTGCTGAGAAGGCCCATGTGATGCTCTGGCAATTGAGAAAATTTGACGTTGGCACTTTCTGGGGTCCTAGAAGGCCGAATGGCATGGATGTTTCATAAATCTTCACAAACTATATCATTCAGTTCTATTGATGAAAAAGATCGTGTTTTCAACCCAGTTTGTGTCATCATCAACCCAGTTGGGATATGGATTAGGGGGGATTCAGTTCTTGTCGCTTGGTGCTGTGGCAATTCGCGAGAAAAGTCCGAAATTGTCCGCCCAAAGATCCCTCATCTACTAATCCTTGAAAAAATTCCCTGAAAAAAAGGGGATGTCCGCATCTCCTGTGTCCGCATTACTCGACCTGATTGATTTTCTCATCTCAAGCACAGAAAGCTAGGAAGCAAAGAAAGCCTCAAACTGAAGGGAAATGATATCAACTATTAAAAATGACATGATGTCTGGAAATCAACATTTGAAACCTTCCATTCAGTGCATAGCTTGTAAATCCTGTAAAGTAAGTCCGAACTCGCTTTTTACTCAGTCATTTCGGATCGTGACATAAAAGTTGAACGTACTGTATGTTTGCTCTATACCGTCTATACCCCATAGCATCCATGGTATATTTACCTACATTTACCATCAACATCAACCAAATTGTAGGTAGATATGCCATACATAGATCCTATAGATATGTGTAATCCCCCCCCAAAAAAAAGTTGATAGGTTCACTACTTGGCTGAGTCACCGCTTGAAGTCACCCTTGGAGGAGTTGATGAGTCAAGAACCGATTTTGTTGATGTTGTTGAAGCCCTACACCCCTGAGGATTAACGGCTGGAACATGTCCTCATGGAGGTTTGGAAGATCGTTTTCCTTTCTAAAAATGTCAGTTGTAGGTTCCATAATAATCTTCCAGGGTGTAGACATCCAAACACCATAAACACCTGTGGTTGCACAAGTGCTTTCCAAGTCGGTGTTGCACAGTGGCAATCCACGGCAAAACACGCTGATGGGCATGATGTATCGATTGTATGGTATATCATATTTGGAAAAATACCTCCTTCATCCTTCTAAAGTCCAAGTCTCCAATAATATCATCGAAACAAAAACAAACACAAGCCACTTGCTTCATCACAAAGGCTTCTTCTCAGAAGTTCTCCCGCGCAAAGACGTCAGGGTCCGTTGCTATGTCTGCTTTTTTTCAAGGGTGTGCTCCCCCCCCGGACCCCGAAGAAACGATGGCGGCGAAAACGCGGCCGATGCGGCAGGGATTGAAATCTGGTTGTTTCCCCTGTTTCTCACTGTTTGCCTATCTCAGTTTCATTTCATGAAATTTTGCAGGTACAAGAAATATTGAGTTACAACTGAAAATTGCTTGTACCATTTCTGCTCGCATTTTTTCAGTTTTCATCTCATCATTTTAATCCCTGGACGGTGGCCGTGCAACCTTTGAATGGTGGAGTGGCGTGCGTGGAATGATGACTGCAAGTTGAATTTCACACATATCTCAGTACATCACATCACCAAAAAAAAGGTAGCGTGGGGAACAAAAGTTCAGACTAATTCAGTTCTATAAGTCCTTTTAGAAAGGTGACGGAAGGTGTTTCGCAAATTTCGCAAGCTTGCTTTTTGGTTGGGGTGATATGCACATCACAAGCCCCAAACGTTTGGAAATTCCCAACTGAGCCGGGTGGTGTATGTGGCAGAGTGGATCTGAACTTTTGACTCGTTGGGGCCCATTTTCCTGGAAGGGCCTAAAAGGGCCTAGATCAACCCCCTTGGATGCCACGTTTCACCCCCCCAAGAATAGCTACCCTCCGGTAAACAAACATAGCTGACTGGAAAATCCCCATCTTGAATAGGAAATACATCTTCAAATGGTGGATTTTCCATTGCTATGTTAGATTACCGGAGTGTAAGGCACTATTTTCCGGGAAACCTGAAAACCCCATCTTCCCTTATCTAAGGCCGGGAGGTAAAATTTCATCCTAGGCGTCCCGGAGCCTCAATAATGTCGAATATTCCTGGTGGTAACTCTTACAAACAGGTTCCTGGAAGGTGCGTCACAACATATCATATAATCATATATGGCATCATCTGCGTAATAGCTGGCATCATGCCCTTGGCAATACCAGCGGAAGATTTACCTTGACGAAATCAACATCATGTTGATGGAAGATATCCGGCGTTCACCAGTTGAGGTTGGTAGTTTAGCCCATCATTTACAGGGTTTTATACATCTCAGGTGGTGCAGGATTTCTTCCATCAACAGTAGCACCTGAAATTGGATAGTTGGAATACTAGTTTCCTTTTGGGAAGGCCCCCTGGCAGGTGCTACGTAATTTTTTGGGAGTGTATGTCTTGAGTTTCATGCCTAACACGTCACCCTGAAACGCCCAAAGTGTTGATATTAGTGAAAGTTCAGAATTCTCATGCTTTAACCCGACCTAAACAAACAGAATCTAAACATCAATCATTCAGCCCGGTAGCCGTGAGCCGTATGGCTATACCATGCTATATTTTTCTCCCATGGCAGAACCAAACAACCCCCCGTTTTCCTTAATATCCAGGTGGTTAAACCGAATGTTCCCCAATTATGCGTCAAGATTGAGAATGTTCACCCGCCAAGATTTTGGGGGTGAACAGCAAACATATAAACCATCACCTTGATATACCCCGAAAAGTTTAACAGCAAACGCCCCTGAACAATGATGGGAAAGGAAGCCGGATGACAATCCGGCTTCCTTTTTGGGATGCGTTTTTTTTTTTTTTCGGGGGCGAACTGTTAGACTTCCAGGGAGTACATCAACCACAAATCTGTAGCACATCAGGTTATGTGGAATGTCATGAAAGAATCGACATTTTCGAGTGACACAAATTCGAGACACAACAAAAAAAACAGAATCCTGACTAGGTGGTGGTTGAACCAACCCATTTGAAAAATATTAGTCAAATTGGATCCTTTCCCCAGGTAGGGGTAAAAATAAAAAATCTTTGAGTTGCCACCACCAAGCTGAAGTTCAAGTGGATTGGTTTTTTTGGTTGACGACGTGATTACTTATAGGTATTGAAAAGGCCACAACACAAACCCCGAAAAAAAACATGATAGCAAAGCAGGTGTTTGGACCAACAAAAACTGCTCAAGATTTTTTTCGCAAAGTCTAAGAAACAAACAAACTTACAAACCTCCAATAATATTTGAACAAAAATGAAAGGGCAATGATTTTGTAACACCTTGTCACGAAACACGTGTCAATCCACCTTGATGATATCTCTGTTGCGAAATGAAATGTTTTGTTTTACATGGGGGGATAAAAATGTCTAAGTTTAAATGAAACATCATCTGCTTCCAAGGTATCGCACTCCAAAAAAAAAGACAGTCTCTTGAACAGAGAATCAAGCAATTTGCGGCTAAGCAGACTGCCTGCCGACTTAACGCAATTTGGCTCCCCCCTCAACTCCAAGGTCGTTTTTTTGTTGTTTTTTTGTATGTGGGAAAGGTGTGTGTCTGGTTCCCAAACACTCATGTATGGTAAAAATTGAACTACATTTTACCAGTCCAACATTCACCATTCATGTAGATACGTAGCAAATATATCATACAGGAAGAGCGCCTGAGGTTGGTGATTTTTCCAAAACGCCATCTTAAAAAACTAGCTAGGTCCTTTGCTAGGTCCATGTAACAGTTACTAGTGGAACGGTGAAGCACCTTTTCATAGGGTCGTTGTGGAATTCGAGGGATGTATAACCCCCAAAGAATTGTATTGAGGGCGTAAATGTCATGCAACAAAATTCAGATTTGTAGATCTTGGGCGCAGTGGTCACCATCAAGAAACATACATACCAATACCAACAAAAGTAGATCTATAGAGATATCAAACAAACTTGATAGATAGATGGACAAATAGCTAGATAGATAGATAGATAGATAGATAGATAGATAGATAAATAGCTAGCTAGATGTGATCTAATACCCAAATACTCCAAGTATGGAATAATTAGCTACATTTGACTGCAACTCATGGTAAATCTCGGCCGACGTGTTCCACACATGGAGCATATGGGATATGGTATGATATGATGCTGGTATAATATGGTCTTGTTTGGTAAAGTTTTTTGAATCTTTTCCTTCTGAGCTGTTGGGGGTGTGACATCTCGCAAGCGATCAGGGTTGGACTCGCCTTGTGGTGCAGCAGCGTGCGCAACTGCCGTTGTCTGCCTAGAGGGCACCCAACAGAAACTGTGCATAGAAGATTTGATATGTGAAGGTACTGGCATCATTGATTCATCATCATAGTCCAACCAAAAAAAAACGAAACACATGTTTTGGGGGGGATGAGCACACCATCTTGCTCAGCAATGATAAAAAGAAGTGTTTTTGTTTCTGTTTCTACATGACTGCCGTTGGAAGATTAAGGTGGAACCTACAAATCAACCATGAAAAGAAAGGAAAAATGATCTTCCAAACCATCATGACTTCAGGTTCCAGCCGTTAATCTTCCAGGGTGTAAATCTGTTTTCCTAGCACTGGGTGGTTGTTAAGGGGCCCTCCTAGGAGATTGGAGGGCCATGGTAGCGGGTAGACATCTACCCGCCAAATGTAGATAATGATATCTACACCCATACCTACATGTTGGGTTTCTCCATAAATAGTTATGTTGCTTTACCAAAATAGAACAATAATCAAACGTGAAATGCCATGATACAAATCTTCATTAGGTGATATCCATCTCGCGAGGCTTTCCCCAAGGTATTTGATGTGTTTTTTGGTGGCACAAAACATTCGTCAATCCTACCCTACCTGGCCTTACCATGTCTTTTTAAGTTGTTCTCCGTTATTTTTACTTCTAACAGTCGATTTCGGGATTTCCGGATGACAGACTTTGCCCCAAAATTATCGGGATTCTACGACAGCCAAAACACACCCTGAGTAGTGCCTAAATCACCTGGGTACTACATAGATATTTCCCGGGAATTTACCAATGTCACACCCCCCCTCAGGAAATAGGGCTTTAATAAGGCCTTAAGGGATGATGGTGGTCTAGCATAATCCCTTAATAATGCCTTATTTCTTGGGAGCGTGTGCATCGGGGGAGTGGGCCGCTTAGATTCCCATGATAGCAACACAGACGGGTAACGACACAATTTTGTTGACAAAGTTGAGCCCTAGGGGGCCTGAGATATCATTCTATTTAAGCAAGATTATGCAAGGTTACATACGTATGCATGCATATTACATAAATGGTTAATACATAAATACAAACGTCAAATCTATTTGTAATACATAAATACTGTGCATACCAAGGGAAATTCCAAAGACCAAATAGACCAGTCTTTGCTGCAAACTCTTGGACTTCCGGTATATGTAAAGGTTCCATGCGTCACTAAAAGTCTTACTGTAATATGCATTTGCAAATATATGTACACAAACGTATATATAAGATACAAAAGATGCCTACGTACTCTGACCTGCACATATCTCCATGTCCCCTCCCCAGTAAATTGGCACAAGGGGATGGATGATTTCATCAGCATCTTGCAACAGCTGAAGAGTGATCATTCTAAGCAATAAACTGCAGGTCCATCACTCTAAATCTATCATAAGATGGCTAGCTTCAACATTTAGAAACAACAAAAACATGGTGAAATAAGCTCACCTGACAGAATTTCATCTCAGTTTTTTTCATCCAGAAGTATTTCATGACATGTAACTCTTGGACTCTAAATACAGAAATCCTTCCAAGATGTCCAGTTCCAGCCCCTGTCCAATGTTACGGTTTCAGGCCTTGATATCGTCCATATCCTTCAATAACTTGTTGTCTTGAATGTTCCTTAGAGGACACAATGCGATGGCAAAAAAAGAAGCCACCTGGCAAATTTTGGACAGTCAAGAAAGATCAGATATATCATGGTTAATGGGTGGTTTGCGGCCCGGTGGTTTGGATTCCGATTGGATCCCCGAAAATGAAAGGGATGGTTGCTTAGAGTCCCAAACCACCGGGCCCCAAACACCAATTTACCATTAGTTGAAAAGAGCCGCTTTTTGGGAAACACGTTACAGGTGAATTTTCATGTTTTCAAAAATCTGAAGGAACCACCCGATCAACTGCAAAGGGTCTATGCTATGGCCAATCAACCAAGCCCCATCATTGTTCACCATTTTGTTTGCGAAAAACACTCAAGATCTTTAATTTACTCAGATTTGCTCAAGGTGGTTGTAAAAGGAAAACAAGGTATTCCCCAATAGTGGTTTGATGATTTACCCTCGTAGAGAAAACAACAAACATCACCGCAAGCAAACAAACGTTTTTTGGTACCTGAAGGAAAACTCACTTACCCATCCATCCCATTGACCAATCACCTTGAATCTCCAAGAATCTCTGTCCAAATTTGTCGGAGAAGATTGGGGAAGCGAACACGTGCAGTCCTAAGAGAGTCACACGACCAGAATCGAGTCACAGCAACACCACATGATAAAACCCATAACATCCATGGGAATGGTATATCTACCTACATTTGGTTGATTTTTATGGTAGATGTAGGTATATACACCATACATGGATGGTATTGGAAATGCACCCATAACCCTTGCTGGTTGGTGGTTTCAACCTATCTGAAAAAATCTTCCCCAAATAGGGATGAAAATAACAAAATCTTTGAAACCACCACCTAGCTTGCCGCAAGCGGGAGATTTCGACATGTATTTCTTAGGTCCTACCGTCCTAGGACTTTTTTCACACTAGTGTCCACTTCAGGAAGGTTCATTTTGGGATCCCGAATCAGAAATGACGTCATTATACATACCACCCCGTAAAACTAACATGGAACCTGAAAATGAACCACTGGAAGAGGAGATTCCTATTAAAAACCATCATTTTCAGGTTCCATATTAGTTTTTGGGGGGTGTAATTAATTTTGATTACTATCCACTGTTACCAGGGTTTTCCGGAAGGCCCATTAGTATGTGTCCAGTATTTATTAAGTGGAATTGTTGCCAACATGGCGTCAAGCGGCGCAAAAAGAAACGAATCGATGTGCGTTTTTGAAACGTCGGGAAGCGATATCCATACCCATCTGATCCATGTATGGTATATTATATTTATGTATATCTACCTAGATTTACCATAAAAAATCAACCAAATGTAGGCAAATATACCAGTCCCATGAACCCTATGGGATATAGCCCCCCCTAAAACAAAAAGGGAACGAATCGACCTTGACTCACAACATGGCGAGTGCAAAATTCATGTTTGTTCTCAGTCGAACCGATGGATTTCCCGGTCGATTCCGTAGCATTACTCTTTTCAAAAAAGGACACAATGATGAGAAACGTCCTCTATAGTACCCATAGGATCCATGTATGGTACATTTCTCTACATTTTGGTTGATTTTCATGGTTCATATCTGGGTCATCATGGATTATATATATATATTAATCTATGTCTGTTCCCAAAAATGCCTGCTATGCCAAGCCCTTTTGCAAAGATTTGCTGCCCGAAGCACATGTCATGCAGTGGATGTCGGAGTGAAGGATATATGATGCTATCGGAAATTTTCTTGTGCCGCACGATAGTCTGGCATAGACGACAGACATCGATACAAATCTAGTTGGTGGTTGAACCAACCCATTTGAAAAATATGAGTCAAAATAGGAATCTTCCTCAAAGTTCGGGGTGAAAATAGAGAATATTTGAAACCACCACCTAGAAATCGGTGCCAATGTGTGCTTGTGACACCTTCAACTTGGATGATCCAAGGGAGTTGGTTCAAGTGTGTGTGTTGTGGATAGCCCAAAAATTATCTCCAAATTTCATCAGTGAATCAGCCTTGGAAATTTGCCCCATCAAGGATGCTGGCTCTTCACCAGCATGACGTGACATTTCTTTGAACTCGAAAAACCCAAACTTTACCTGTCACGATTGCATCCTTGGTGTTGTTTTTGCACGCCAAATTTATACCCAAGGTATTTGCCATTTCAAACACGCTCATGGGACAATGTGAGATCCATGCAGTGTGAGGTCGCTAACTGTGAACTCAGTTTACTCTGCTTGTTTCAAACACTGAAGAACTGATGTGGTATCCCCAAACCCCCAGGTCACCAGGTCATACCCAAGACTTAAACAACAACAACAACAACAACAACAACAACAACAACAACAACAACAACAACAACAACAACAACAACAACAACAACAACAACAACCACACCAACAACAACCACAACAACAACATCATCAACAACAACAACAACAACAGCAACAACAACAACAACAACAACAACAACAACAACAACAACAACAACGACAACGACAACAACGACAACAAGTGCAACACCTTCATGAATGGAACTCACATCACTACAATGTTCAACTCACAAGGCATTTGAACATGTTTCCAAACCATCACCCTTTGACAGTTTCCTTCAAACCTAATATATGTCAAGCTTCTTCCAAAAAACAAGGACCACGAAAAAAGGGTTGGCGTTCCAATCATCCGTGGAGTTCCACAAATGAAGCAACAAATTCCACATAGACTTTCGAGCTCCAAAACCACATCTGCATAACACAAAATATGACTTAAAAACCACCTACAAGAAAGAAATCTAGGTGGTGGTTTCTGGTTGAACCAACCCCTGTGAAAAAATATGCCCGTCAAAATGGGTTCCTCTTCCCCAAATGGGGGTGAAGATAAAAAAAATATTTGAAACCACCTACAAGAAAGAAATTTTTGAAGAAACTGACGTTCGTGGGAAGGGCCCAAAGCTCCATACATAACACCCCAAACGGCCACTCGGTTAGGTAACGGTAGGTAAATACTTACCTACACACCCTACTTTTCACATCAACCAAATGGGAACCGGTATGATTTATATGGGAAAAAATGAGTATAAGATAAATACATATCATTTACCCATAATATTTTTGTGTCAGGGGGTTTTCTTTACTAACCCCACCCAGCCAGCCAAACCTCCCCCCCCCCAAAAAAAAAAAGATTTTTGGATAGCCTTCAAAGTACTCATTTCAGCTGCAAAGGAATCCACCGAAAGCCTGGCAGTGAAAGGTGGATTCGCCGTCGATCTTCGCTATGTCAATCGAGAGTTACTAGGATGTCCTGCTGGAACTTAGTAACGATCCTTAGTAAGTTGGGTTGTTTCACCTACTTAGGGGACGTATCCAACCTACTTATATAGGGGTTATAATCTATTTACTAAGTTCCATGGACATCCCAGTACCCCTCCGAAAATGAACGGCTGGAACTTGAAAAAAACAGCCCGAAAGGAAAAGGGAAAATCATCTGAACCAAAGCCATCATTTTGAGTTCCGGAAGTGTAAAGTTTCAGGGATATTTTTCCCTCCCTGAAGCTAACAAAAAGTTTGCACACAAAAAAAATGCTTCCAAACAAAAGAGGCATACTGGAAGATTGATTACCGGATCTCCTGAAAAACCACAAAATTCCCAAATTTTTGAACCAAACACACTTCTTCTGGAAAAAATCCTCCACCTGGTCATTCCGGGCAAAACAAGGCCAAAATCGATATCTGCCACCCGTCGGGCCTCGATACCATCGAGGGAAAACAACAAACATCCCAAAAAAACACAAGGTGGGCCCCGGATGCAGTTATATATGGGTGTTTCCAAAAATAAGGGTACCCCAAAATGGATGGTTTATAATGGAAAACCCTATTAAAATGGATGATTTGGGGGTACCACCATTTAAGGAAACATCCATATGGAGTTATAACCTCTATAAATGGTTGAAAATAAATGGGGAACTGGAGTTATAACTAACCCTACTTATGGGAGTTATTTCACCCCAATTATAACTGATGATAGGGGCCCACCTTGCACCCCATGCAGGTCTTTTAGTCTCAGGGATCCAATGGTATATACGATATGCCATGATTAACATGAAATGACGACATGTATGACACAAAACACCAGCATGTGAATTCATTCTTTTAATGGACTCTCCAACCAATAGGTTTTAGACACGTTGAAGTCATAAAACATCGTAATTTACCGTGTTTTGACCTCATGTGTTCCATAAAAATTACATCCCCATGAACGGCCCTTCCGAAAAAAAAACAAAAAAAACTCAGGAGATTGAGGCTAGAAGTTGACCGTAACTTACCATCCAAGTCAGAGAGTTTTGTCTTCGGAATGACGATCGAAGGACGGTGGTTGATTCCCGGATCCATTTTCCGGTGAACCAAATCAAAATGACCACCTAACTTGAAAGGCAGTTGATGCTTGAGGATGTTGAGAAGCAAGAATTGCTGTAAAAACAAAAACCATAGACCTTTCTAGTTTGGGATGTATTTAAAACGCCTTCGAATAGACATTTCCAGACTGCTACGACTGATTTTGGTGTTATTTTTTTTGTGGTGTGGGTTGTAGTGAGCAAAAAGTTCATCCACTTCAAAGTGGAAATTCAACGTACACCGACGGTCTCCCCATCAACTTTCGAAGCAAATCCGCAACAGTTGCATCCGCATCAACACTTGGTCGATGACTGAAAGGTCATGAAAAAACAAAAACTTGGCATCCATACAAGGTGGGCCCCTGCTATTTATAAATGGGGTGATATAACTCCTATAAATAGGGTTATAACTTTATAACTCCAGTTACCCATTTATTTTCGGCCAGTTAAAGGGGTTGTTATAACTCCATCTATAAGGATAGCAGAGGGCCCACCTGGTATAGGAGGTAAGAGACTGCCGATGTTTATACCACAATCCAACAGGTTTTCAGGTGTTTTGAAGGACCTAAACCCATAGACTGAGTGATTTTTTCTAAACGCCGACCCACGTGGATTCAAAAGTTACAAACAAACCAAGGTATAGTTGATGATTGAACCAACCCATCTGATAAATATGATATCGTCAAATTGGAATCATCATGAACCCCCAAAGGATCGGGGGTGAAAATTCCGAAAAAAAAAAATGAGTTGCGGGTCACCCAGTAAATGATCGTTTCTCACTGTTTGCCCTGCGTTTTTTAACAACAACAGTAACAAATGCAACAACATCTCAGCTCATAAACACCACCAGTGGGAAAAAACACAAACCTAATGTCTGTTGACATCAACCTAAAAAATGCAGTTTGTCAAAAAGGGAAATCCCTACATTTACCATAAAAAATCAACCAAATGTTGTATTCAATTATCAAATATAGGTAAAAATACCATACATGGATTGTTTGGCGTATTGTTTGATTCCTCCCCAAAGGTGGGTATATTAATTGAATGACCTGATTAGTACCAACCAGGTGTGCCAAGATGAATCATGACGTCCCATGTTTGCAGGGCGGCTGCTGAGGTCGTGGTCTCGGATGCAGCCAAGTGGCATTTTCAAACTGCTGACCAAAAATAGGTGTGATGATACTAGGAGTTCTCCTTAATGCAATGTTTCTTTTTCAGGTTCTCGCAAAAAAGGCTTTTTTTTAGGAAGTTTATATTATGACCCACTTGGCAGTATATACCGCATTTTTTTTCCAGGTATAGTCCTTGCCTTCATACGGGGGAGTATAAAATCCGATACCCCCTATTAAGAGAACAAGAATAATCCATTGATTAGTTTTCAATGGCTACCTTCTCCTCTTCTGCAAAAACCGTGAAAATCCGTTTTTAATCGTTTTTAAAAGGACCGTAGTTCCCTGAAAAAAAAATGGTTTGCCCTTCTGGAAGGCGGATAAGCTATTATGTCATGTTCATGTGGGTGGTGTTGCTGTTGTTGTTATTGCTGCTGTTGTTGTTCTTGTTGTTGTTGTTGTTGTTGTTGTTGTTGCTGTTGTTGTTCTTCTTCTTGCTGGCACCTTGTGGTAAAAATATGAACGCATGTCATTACAAAACGATCAACAACAAATCATGTAATGGAAGAAACAGCGAATTGCATCAAATCTGGGCGAACCGAGCCATGTCAGCAAGCCTGATGTTTTATAAAATTGGGGTGACAACATGACGATGTCGCAAGCAACCTATGGTCGAAATAGTATGAAACCATGTGGGGCCGGGGATAAAGAATGAGGTCAACATTCCCCGTAACTCATAACTAATATTAACTAATTCCATGCCATCACCCGTATGGAATTAGTACTAAAACCAACATGTTCCTACCAGTATCAGCCTACCCTAAATATACGTGCTGAAAATGGTTGCGAAAAGGAATCACATGTTACCCTCCCTGAAACTAATAGTTTGCACCTGAAAATAGGCTTTCCCAAAAGGAAGCCGGCTAATGTCTCTTCTTTCCCATCTATTGTCAGTGCGAACTTGCTGCTAGTTTTGGGGAGGGTAATCAACTCTGGCACTGACTTATCATGTTTCATCCTCATGTTCGTTTTGACCTTTATGTCAATGTTATGGATATTTTGCCAACCTCAGGAAAATTTTGCAAACACCACTCTCAGCGACAAAACGTACGATAAGTTGATGGAAAAATCCGGCGGAAAAAGCAGTTGATATGGTAAGCACCCCAGTATTTACAGGGATTCATACATGTCAGGTGGTGTGTCTGATTTCTTACATCCACAATATTTCACTGCACAAAAACAAAAAAGTAAAACTAGATTCCACAGCCTCCGTGCAAAAAAAATGTGTTCCATGAGCCCTCTGCTGTACAAATATAGGGACTCTTCCATGTCTTTTTTAAAAAACACCGGAGTAATCTAGAATCCCCAGTGTTTTCTTGGCTGCACTGAAGCAATAAATACTGGATGAATTGTGTGAGGTCACCATGTGTCATCTTCACCCCTGAAAGCAATCCTCTGAGCCCATCATGTCCACACTTTCGCGATTCCCCCCCGAAAAAAAGCAGCCGAATCAGACCTAAAAGACACGACGAAGCAACGGTTTGGACTATCCGGGAGTTCCCAACCCAAACTCCCGGATAGTCCCAACCCAAACAATCCATGTATGGTATATCTACTTGCATTTACCATAATAAATGAGGCAAATGTGGGGTTGTCAATATATTCAATATATACCTTACATGGATGGTATGGGCTTAATAAACCTTCTCAAGCGTCATTTCCAGGGATCTTTGAATCATGGATGAATTTCCATCATGAAGACAAAAGATGCACCTAGCCAGGTCAGAAGTCGGAACGGAGTGTCTGGTTTTCTTGGGTTTGAGGGGTTACCACTTACCACTCAGATCATATGTTTTTTTTGGAGTGGTGCAAGGGTTTTTAGAGGAGGTGAAACCGTGAAAGTGAAACAAATTCCAAGCAATTTGTTTGGGGACACCGGAAAAAAAAACAAAAAAGAGTCAGAAGTGGTCTAAGTTTATAGAGTCAGGTCTTTTTGTCCCATGTCGCGGGTGTTTGTGTTTTCGTGTCCAATTCTGGTTGCCTGTTTTATGTTTTGCTTCTTTTGTTTGTTCCCTCCAAACATTTATTGCGACACAAAAACTAAACGATTTTTCCATGGCAACCAAAAATTCCACAAAGCCCCATGCAGTAGCTTGTTCCAGTTTGCTTCTTTAATCACATCAAGTCATGATGTGATCCTATGATTTTCCTTGTAATTTTTCGGGTTGTTCGGTGCCATGGAACCAACACATGGTTGCTTGATCTATGATATATGGATTCTACCTACCCTTTATGATAGGGGATATAACGTCGCCTCAATAAACTTGAAATGTTGAAAAGAAGCAAACAAGATCCATTATGACATCCTAGTATTTCCCACCACAAAATCATGACCGGACATGTCAACAGAAAAAGCCATTTCAAATTTGCGACCCAAAAACCCATGGAACATTTACCACCGTTTTCCGTGCAAACGACCCCCGCCTTGAAAGAAATTTGGTGCACGGGACCTTGTGGACGAAAAAGACGTTCTCTTCAATGTATTCTTTCAAGCTGCCTCCACCGTGCACAGCCAAACGAAGACAGCCCCGTGCCGGGTGCAAAAATCATTGGAACAATGGAACAGACAACTACTATATCCCACTCAAAACCATCTTAAAAGGACCATGAAATACTGAACGTGTTTACCGTTTACCTTTATAAAGATGTGAAGTATAACTGGTTCAGCAAATAATTGTAGTGAACAAAAACATGGGCTGTGATATAATCACCCTACTTTACCGTTGAAAAAACAAATGTAGGTAAATGTACTATCATGGATCCTAAGGGTTATACAAGGTGGGCCCCTACTAGTTGTAAACGGAGTTATCACTCCTATAAATGGCCCTTTAAAATCCTTTAAATAGGTAACTAGGGTTGTAACCCATATAAGTGGAGTTATAACCCTACTTACAACTGGTAGGGGCCTACCTTGTAGTTCTATGTGGGGACTATTTTTTTGGGGGACTAGCACTGACTTGTCACATCATTTTTTTCTTCAATTTTTTCGTGGAAAAAAAAGGGTCCGATTAGAGCTACAACACTCCGACACTCTTGGCTCTGTTGGCTACCCCGGTGAACCACCAAAAAAATCATCATTCTAGTAGGCTAACTGGTGTTGCAGCCCCTGTAAGTGGAGTCATGGGCCCCAGCCTTATAACTGGTTTTTGGGCCCACTTTATATGTGCTTTCATGGGTGAATTCATTTTTGCAACATGTTTGAAGATTGTTTCCACAAAACAAATGAAACAAACAAAAAAAGTGTTCAGAATACTCCCCTGAAATCTAACATGTCCCATGAAAATCGATGGTTGGAAGATGTATTCCCTACTGAAATGGTCATTTTTTAGGGGATATGTTAGTTTTCAGGGGTGTAGTGGTTTTGACTGGCATGAAATCATGGAGCCCAAAAAAGGTCATGTAGGATTTTTTTTGCCTGGCAGCCCACTGGGGACATCACCTGCATCTGGCTCACCACTAAGTTGATCCATGGACATACCGCAACCTCAATGCATGCATTCCAGTGAAGTGTCGGGAAAAAGAAGTTACCCTCCCTGAAAGTAACATGGCACCTGAAAATGGTGGTTTCCCAGAATAGGAATCTCATCTCCTTCTCCAGAGGTCTATTTTCAGGTGCGAACTGTTAGTTTCAGGGAGTGTACACAAAAGTAATCTCTAGATTTTGAGTCCACTTGGAAATCAGTGGTATCTTGTCGGTCGTCAATTAGCTTCCAAACCGAAATTCAACGACAATTTTCAAAGGAGCAATTAGGAGGTTCCCTAATTTGCCTATCAGCACAAACAACACAGGTTCACACAAACACACCAAAACCGCCATTAAAAAAAGTCACGGTATCGGTTGTCATATGATAGCTTAGGTATATACTGGTATATTGATAATTTTGAACAAAACGTGTTCGAATCTTGACATGTTGCCCAAGGAATTGTGTGTGTGTGTGTGTTCCTTTTCACTACCTTTTGTGGGAGCAACATCATTTAGTATCGTCACGATCATCTAGGTAAACATAGTAATTGACATCAACTAATGACTATATAGTTGGAGTCTACAAGCTATTTTAAAGCAAACAATATGAATCATGTTGGATCATCTTTCCCAAAATTTTTTGAAGCCAACATAAACGACACACACACACACAAAAAAAAACAAGGTGGAGAAAAACTATCGGCTAAAATGTCATATCTTTCAATCTCTCATCCTATCGCGCTGAATTTGCCAAAGGAGCTTGCATCCACAATAGCTTGGAAGCCAACCTTCATCAAAGCCCTCAGCACCAAGCCTCGGAAAAAAAATCCATCGAGGTCGAGATACTTTGTTGAAGCATGTCATGGTTAGCTATGTTCATGCTTCATATGGTTTGTTTCTTATTTTTGTTTTTGTGTGTGTGTGGGTGTGTACTTGTACTTGTACTACTTATTGCTTTGTTGTTGCTGTGTTTGTTGTTTTGCTTTGGCGTTGGGCATCAGCCTTAGTTGGCTGGTTGGGACCGCGCCCGTGTGGTTCTGGCAGCTCTTATTGCCTCACATTATCCACGACTTTTGTTTCTTCCCTTTAAATAGGGGTCATGATGAATTACCAATCCAAACAATGCATTGTTATTTTCGGGAAATTCCCTCAAATTTGCCATAGATTTAGTACCCAAACAATCCATGTATGGGATATTTCCCTACATTTACCATAAAAATCAACCATTCATTTAGGCAAATATACCATTCCCATGGATGTTATGGGGTATTGCTTGATTCCCCAAGAAATGGGTATCAATTGAATGACCTGATTAGTACTGCAGGTGTGCCAATGTGGCTCATGACGTCGTTTTCCTTTTTGGCATCCCAAAATGGGTAATCTACTAGGATGTCCATGGAACTTAGTAACTACTTAGTAAGTTGGGTTGTAACCTACTTAGGGGACTTACAACCTACTTATATAGGGGTTATAATCTATTTACTAAGTTCCATGGACATCCCAGTAATGACCCCCTGTTAAACCCGACACCCATCTCCGTTTTGGACAAGATACCGGTCATGAACTTCACGTCCTGATGGAATCTCATCACCAATGTTTTTTAGAGTTTTTCACATGTTTTTTTCTATATTTCCAAAAGAGCGAACGGCTGGAATAACCCAACCAAAATTATAATAGGGGTTTGGTGAGAAAATGATGAACTAACATATAGCCACCTGAAAATGGATGGTTGGAATACTAGTTTCCTATTGGGAAGGTAACCTTTCAAGGGTCAACTGTTAGGTAAGTTGTTCGGGAAAAGGTACCCCTTGAACGAGGCCTTTAAAATATTCAACTGCGACTCCCAAAACTCTTCAAAAGCATCCCCAGGCCCCATACCATCCATGGGACTGGAATATTTACCTATGGTAAATGTAGGGAAATATACCATACATGGATTGTTTGGGATCCGTTTGTTCAGCTTCCATTTTTTCGGGTTCGGAAACTGTTTTTAACCCGCAGTGAGACAATGAATCTTCCGAGTATCCTCATTCCGACTCAATGTTTGCGTCCAACAAAAAAATATTCATGATATCATAGATAGCCGATGAAGACGAGGCTTGGAACAAAAAAAACACAGGTGGAAAAGTGTGAAGTTTCGAAACATTCCATAGAAACATAGACTATTGGGAACCAAAACAAACCAAGTTGACTGACTTAAAAGGAAAACAACACCATGGAAAACAACATGTTTTTAGGTGTTTTTTTTCGTTTCGTTTTGTTTCCTTCCTTCGAGGTATACTAAACATAGTTCAACAAGTGGGGATTTTAAAAAATCCATAGTGTTTTGCAAACGTTTACCATGAGTTTGTTTCCGTTCGGTGGAAATATTCAGCCATAAATGCCATAACCGAGTGAGTTCCTAAGGAAGGCCAATGGCCGAAAGGGAAGGCCATTCCGAATGGCCGAAAAGTTGAACCATCAACTAGCTATGCTAAGATCAGCACCTGATTTTTCTCATTCTTGGCTGCTTACCCCCTTAAGCTACAGTGATCAAAAAGGGATGCTCCAGTGATTTTGTTGGTTTCGTGGAAAAAAACAGCTTCTCAAAACTCAGGAAAAAAAGGAGCACTTATAGGGTAACTTCACAATT
Organism: Breviolum minutum Mf 1.05b.01; assembly: GCA_000507305.1. Lineage (NCBI taxonomy): Eukaryota > Dinophyceae > Suessiales > Symbiodiniaceae > Breviolum > Breviolum minutum. The sequence goes on from DF239047.1 coordinate 123,894, forward strand.
TTTTTTGTTTATAAATTTTATAATGATGATCATGAATCTCTCATTTTTTCCTATCACGGATAAACCCCATCCCCCCAAAAAATGAAAAACAAAATATCGAATTACCAAGGCTGTGAGTTTTAAACCTTGAGCAAACCTCCACTCCAAAGATGGCAACAAAAACATGGCTGAACCAATCCCTCTAATTGGGTTGAATACGTCCCCTAAGTAGGTTACAACCCAACTTCCTAAGTAGTTCCATGGACATCCTAGTAATGGTTTCAGAGAATTGATGATTTCTGTAATGATTTCCGATACGTGATACGATATATGATACGAGAAACAGTGAGAAGCCGTAGGTTCACAGGTATGATACATACTCTGTAGATGTAAAATTAGAGAAATCTAGCAAGTGGACGGCCACTCGGTCTATACATGCATGTAGCCCTGATGTGATGTATAATTTTACACAAATGGATCGAAGTATGTAACACAAGTGATCTATCAGTGACCAATACCTAAGTTATGAGTCGCTATTAAGATCATCTACCCAAATCAACCCAAATCAAGAATCTTTGGAGCCGCGGAAATGCAACAAACAAAATGTTCCGGCGCAGAAGGCACAGTGCTTTTTCTTCTCCAACAAACATCTGCTGCGTTTGTCTGTTTTCATTACATACCAACCAATCATCAAACATCCCGTGGATTTTCAACAAAAAAACATTCCTAAGATCTTGCTTCTTTTCTGAGCCAATGATATAGATGATATAGGTTCAATCTCCTGTACACCCCCCGAAAACTCAAGGCTGGAACCTGAAAATCATCCACTTCAAAAGGAATATCATCTTCCATCCATGACTTCGGGTTCCATCTATATTTTTCAGGGTTGTACGGCAACATTTTGAGGAAAAAATGTCAACATCATGTTGAGACAAACCCCAAAAAAACACATCTCCAAGCCAGGCATCTCTGCAAATTACAGGACCGTAGCTAACATAGACCTCAGTCCAAACGAAAAGCATACCATTTGGACAGTACCCTAAGGATGTAGGGTATATTCACCTACATTTGGTTGATTTTTATGGTAACTGTAGTGAAATATACCATACATGGATCCTATGGGGTATGATGTATGATCTCTTTTCGGTCAACATGTCTCAGAACCTTTCCTAAGTCCGCATTTTCGGGGAAACACATGTTCACAACCCATGAGCCGTTTTTTGGTACAGACTCATTTCGGTCAGAGAACGAACACTTCAATGAGCCACGAAAAAACAACTTCTTACTTTCCATTATTATACTGGTTGTTGAATCGGGATCCTTATATTGGTATATCATAATCCGTTAGGTCTACCCCCCACCCAGTAACAGTCACAAATGAAGGTTTATAGGGATTCCCTACTAAAAATGGAATAATCCTGGTGGTGACTGTTACTGGGTGGGGGGGTAGTTCCAAATAATCACCATTTAATTGTGTAGTATACTTCCCCTATTTCCATCAAAAATTGAATGGGACCTTACCAACGGACCCCTAAGTAAGTTGCTAGAGCCAATAGATACTCAGGTTTAGGGGTCCGTTCAGTGGGTCCGACCGTTGGAGATTTCTTGGAATATTCCCTAAACAACCAGGATGTTTTTTTTTGCAAATGTCTGAGAGGTGCTTTTGTTCAACAATAAGTATGACAGCTGCAAAGGAAGGGAAAGGAGATTTGTGCCCATGAACGACATAAGCCTAGAGATACATACGGAAAACAAACCCACAAACACCCATATGCTCCATGGGACTGGACATATTTACCTACATTTCTGGTTTAGATTTATGATAAATGTAGGTAAATATTCCATACATGGATGGTATGGGACATACTATGACATACTGAATCTACATTGTAATTCCACAGGTTTTTTTGGGATTTTAAAACAAACACAGAGTTTAGATGCCCATCGGTGCCCAGCTAGGATTCCAGCTCATTCCAACATGTGGAAAAAAATCCATGATAAACATGGATTCAGGAGTTAATGTTTTGTGTTGTCATTTGCAGCTCACAGGTTGTTCTATCAACTACTGGAACTAAAGGTGCTCAGCTGTTCCTATGTTTTTTCTTAATTATCGAGATTCCACTACATTGGATGTCATCCAACAATGCCTCTATCTGAGTGAAAACCTCCTTTTTTAGAGCACGAAAAATAGCTTGGAGAACAGTAGGCAACGTTTTTTGTCAAAACATGGCGGGCTGTTCAACTGTTTTTCTTCCCAGTTCTGGTGCTTTTTGCATCCTTCAAATAAAAAAACACATCTTCGTGGATATGTATATATATAATAAAACTATATTTCAACAAAAAACCACCTGAAGCACCTGAATAGAATTGTATATATATATATATATACAGCTCCCCTTTTTGGAATCCTCACCAACCAAAAACAAAGCCCACTTTAGGAGCTGGCAATTCAACGATTTTTTTTCTGGCTTCCCAAGAAATGTGCCAATTTCCACGGAACAAATACAGTAAAAACTCCAATGTGCAGACCCAGCGGCTAAAATTTTGTCGGTGCAAAAACTCATATTTCTTCCATCCTGGGTTTTTTTAAAACAAACGCCCATATGATCCATGGGACTGATATTTATTTACCTATAAACATTTGCTTGTTTTTTTTGTAATATGGTAAATGGAAGTAAATATCCATGGAGCATCTGGTTCTTGCAAAACGTCGCGAAATTATTTTGGAACAAACGGTGGATGCTTCAGAAAGGTCCCCCGGAAATCGAACGAATGACAGGCTGGAAAAACAACCACTTGGGTGTCCCAGAAGCATTGAAAAATGGTGAGTAAATAGTTTATAACCTACTCATAAACGGGGTATATTGGGGTTATAACCCATTTACTAGCCATTGATCCGAACTTTCTGGGACATCCAAGCATGAATGAAGATGCGAATCTCCGAATCTCCTATTAACAATGCTGATTTTCCATTGTTAGTCATGTTTGTTTTGAGGGGAATACAATCCAGAATATGAAGGTAGGACCTCTGGATTTAGTTTGAACAATCCCAAGGGCCTTTCCCCCGGGCCCCTCAGCTTGAACGGTGGACCCATCAAACCCATGGGATCTAAATTGTGCAGCTTTATCATCAAACGGCCATGTCAAAGCCTATCAATAGAATTTCATGTGAGCCACGAAAAAAACCCTCTTACTTTCCATTGAATCCTGGTTGGTTGAATCGGGATCCTTATATTGGTATGTTATAATCCCCATTTAATTGTGTAGTATAATCCCCTATTATTTCCCTAAACAACCAGGGTTTTGTTCATGGCACATGTGCTATACTTACCATGGGTGATGTTTCAAGGTTGATAAGTCGGGTTGGACCCAGAGATCAGTCCGAGAAGATCAACGAACTTGCGTTTTTTTTCTCGAACTGATCCAAATGAAAGCGTTTTGCAAATCTGTAAAACTTGCACAAAAAACACAGATTCACTAAGCATTTTTTAGTTGGTTTGAAAAGTGTGAACTCTGGTGAATTTGCAACTGTTTCTTGAATGATAGGTGTCTCTTTGGTGACACATCATTTCCAAGCATAACAACATCATGATTGCCTGAATTTTCGTATACTACCATCGAGGGCGTGTTTCAAGACTTAGCTCCTCAATCCATCTTACGGTTGGTGGAAATGTTCATCACCAATCTGGCCAAATAATATTTCCCCAACCTCGATTTACCTTGAAAATAGCCGAAACAATTTCCCTTCCTAAACGCTACATACATTTTTTGGGAAAAACATGTGGGGGTTTGTGAGGTCGTTATAGTTCAATCAGACCAATGGTGAAAGCTAAGCCGTCTTCGGTCTGAAGGAATTTGGAACTTCTGTTAACCCAAGTGGCCTGATAGCGCACGATGAATTCTTCTAATTTCTGGGCCTGCAAGTAAAAGCCAAACCCAAACAATCCATAGCCTTTGCTCAATTTGGGGTAGTGAAGGAAAAAGGTGCCTAGGCATGTCAAACGGAGGCAATATATGTCCATGGTATCTGGCCATTTCACCAACCTAGATTTGCCCCGAAATGAGTGGATTTTCCTTCCTCAGCTACCTTTTGGGGTGAGGTCGTGTGAGGTCGCTATAATTTGACCAGAATGGTATATAAGTGATATGAAATACTGCCAGCTCCATCAGTAGTCATGATGGCATGTTGCGAGGGTTTAAATGCCTCTCATTGTCGCTGCTATTGCTTTTTCTTCAAGCTGCTTCTCCATGGGTGGGGGATCAAAAAAAAAATAATAAGAGCATCAAAAAAAATTATTCCCAGGGGATCAAAAAAAAATAATAAGAGGATCAAAAAAAAATTATTCCCAGGGGATAGAAACGCTTTCGTGTGGAAGGGGAGCAAAAATTGCCTCACTGA
>DF239047.1:147182-220418 GCA_000507305.1 Breviolum minutum Mf 1.05b.01
TGCGTGCGTGCGTGCGTGCGTGGGTGTGTGTGTGTGTGTGTGTCTGTGTGTGTGTGTGTCATCCCCCAGAAATGATCTTCAGGTTTGCCTGGCTGACACCATTTTACAGCGCATGTTTAGAGTAGAATTCTTCACAACAAAAATGTCAGTGTTTTTTTTGACAACGTGAGATAACAAGAACTTTGACCCTAGCATGGCAGTTTGGAGAATCATCATTTATTTTTCGCAAAAATTCCAGAAACGCGCTTTTTCTAACCTATCACCCGATGATCCAGGACAACTTTCAGAAGAAAAAACAGATACTGTTGATGGAAGAAATCCTGCACCAGTTGATTTGGTAAATGGCAGTTTATCCCATTACTTACAGGGTTTTATACATCCTAGGTGGTGCAGGATTTCTACCATCAACCAGATATGTTCCCGTTCAAATGGGGTGGCGTTTCCCTCCCATCAGCTTTCAGCCCAAGCAGCTAGGTCTAGAGAGCAACTCTTGCGTAGAAGGGCTTGTGCCTCAAAAATGTTGGTATCCATGGTCCAAGAGCTGTTTTTTGTTGAGGAAACGTCTTCAAGAGGTACCCTAAGGATCCATTGGAGACGATTGTACGTATATGTTTACCGATCCATGAATTTCTGGTTGATTTTTATTAGGTTTTCATGTAGGTAAATATACAATCGTCCCCATGGATCCTATGAGTTCTGGAAGGGGTTGGGAAAAGCATGTTAATCCAATCTTCACGATACATCATGAGTCGGAAGAAGCTGACTAAGATGGAAAAGTTTTCGATTTTTCGTCATGCTAGTCGTGGGGAGCACATGTGTACCATTGCGTGTACCTTGAACAGAGCAGTGTGTATTATTTAAGTTTTCCCATGATGTTTCGAAACTAGCAATCTATTTGTGGGGGTGAACAATACTCTCTTGAACCGACGTGAAACACAGAGAGCTGCTGCTTTGTTTATTGTTTTCGTTCTCATTCATCCAGGTATTTGATATGACAAAGCTTGGACTGTGGCAATGTTATTTTCTTCATCTACTCTGGGACTACAAATTTTGGGTTTTTGGGGCTCGAATTATGAGCTTTAAAGCTTAGCATTTCACATCTTAGTGAACGGTGAAGGTCTTTATTTTTGAGGACATACTTCATACATCCGTTGAAAAAAGGTAGATTTGAAGAGCCCTACCGCCCCATCCACAAGATATTTCAAGTTGTAGCGCTTGCATGTGCTCCGGCTGTATTGGATAGCAAATGAACATCTTGAACAAATATGCCTTCGTTTCAAAAATAGAATCTATTCAAATTTGTCCACATGAAAAGGTACCCTCTTTAGTTAAGACACACAGCCATGTCAACAGAACATTTTGTTTCGTATGAATTCAATATATCTATAAGTCAACAATAAAACGAGTCCGTGAGTCTTCCGCAATGCAAAGCACGTGACAAACTGTGTTACTCCCAATATTAGACAAGCCAACCCATCAACCCGGTAAAGGTGCATGTGTGGATATAGATACAATTATCACCTCCTTGGGCCCAAAAAGGGCGGGATATTGTGGATATGCTAGTTTCCTGGAGAGGTATCCATTTACTGGCTTCTTACCAAACAACATTGCTCTGTTTTTACATGTTCTTCTCTTCGCATGAGATGTTTCAGTTTCATCACCATTGATTCTGTTGATGGAAAACGATCTAAACAACCACCTGGGACCTGGGATGTACAGGTCCCTTGTAAAATATGAGATAAACTACCTATCAACTGGTGCATGATTTCTTTCCATCAACAGCATCATTATCTCAAAAGTACTTTCAATGTTCAGTTCCCTGATGCAACCGAGTAATTCAATGAATGTCGAAGTAATCACACTACTACTAGGTGTCATCAATCCGTGTGTCATCCCAAATAACCCCAAACAATCCATGTATGGTATATTTCCCTACATTTACCCTAAAAATCAAGCAAAGATAGGCAAATGTACCATACATGGATGGTATGGGAACTATCCATTAAGAAATCACCATAAATCCAAGTTGCAAACGTAAGCCAAATTGAAGTGCTTTGCAAGTTGATTGGAATCTGGTGGGCCGACCTTACACGAAGTCTTTTTTTTTGGTTCCCCGCAAAAACTCACATGTTTAATCTGAAAACAAAATGCAGCCTGGAAACCGAAAAAGAAAAAAACAACATCTAATAAAAACCAAAGCTATTGGCTTCCATCTTAGTTTCACTGTACCGCTAAGCCCCGCTTCTCGAAACGTCATTCTTAATGAGAACACACCAGGTGTCACGCATAATTTTGGAGTTGTGTACTGCACATACAGTTGCGTCTCCACACCATTGTCAGGCAACAGCAACAAAACTCAAGTCAATTGCTAGATCCGTATTTTTTGGGGGGAAGCTGGGTGCTAGATTTTCTCTGTGACTGCCGAAAATATAAAGTTTCTTTCATAAATAGCTTCTGTCATGTTGCTTCCAAAACAAGAAGGTTAAGGTGATTAAAACACGTCTGCGATTGTGCTCAACCCACAACCATGCAACTGCTCATTTGCACATTAGGATTCGCACCGTTTAGCCAACTGTTAACACTTGACACGTGTCACATATATTTCTACCGCATTGATTTCATGGTTCCGTTCTGTTGTCTGAGAGTTTGGGAAAAAACAACATGAAAGGAGATACCCATCTGGGAACTAACTGCCATCTTCTACCATAAAGGGCACGTCTTTGAGTCGATGGATTTTCCGGCTTGGAACCCACGGCTTCTTGGAAGTTAGTTTCTTGAAAGGTCAATCCCCCAAATCAAACTACTGTACCAAGTCCTGGTACGACGAGATGGCGATGGTTGTGAACTTTATTCCGAAAAAAAAAAAAAGTACCCGGGACCCTGAAACTAACAGCAAGTTTGCCCCTAAAAATTCTGGGCAAATTACAATAATTCCTAAGTCTGAAGTAAGGGCATTTTGGAGGGATTCCCTTAACTAAACCACATTTTGGGGAGACCTCGGCTGAGGTCGTTACAATTTTCCCATAAAAAATGGATGCTTGGAAGACCAATAGTCGTTTCGTTTTTGCTTTCGGCCTAATTTTTCAGCCTATGTTCGTTTCAGGTTTCGGGGCATATCCCTTGACTCAATGGACAATCTCCCGGATGACATTCAATCACCACCTCCTGAGGTGTTTGGTATGGACCCAAAAAAAACGTACCATCCAAACACCGTTCACCTCAGGTATGATGACCCTGGTGATTCAAAGTGACCTTTTTGGGATGGTTAAGTGACCCTTTAAAGGGCTAAGTGACCTCTAACTAGAGAATCAAAAGGTCACTTTGAATCACTTGGACGATGTCTTTCGGATTTTTGTGTTGTGAAGATGAAAATGTAGTTGGTAGGACCATGATGTTTTTTCAACAAATTGCATCAGATTGGACTGGGATAGACTCAATATTATATACACTCCGGTAAACTAACATAGCAATGACAAATGGACCCTTTGAAGATGTATTTCCTATTGAAAATGGGGATATTCCAACCTGCTATGTTAGTTTACCAGAGATTATCCTGAAGGTAAACACCTTAGAGAAGTATGAGGTCATCAAAATCCAAACACCATGGCCACAACGCCAAGAGACGCATCAAAACTTTCTCTTCTTCCAGAGGTCTCTTCAAGGTCTATCAACAAAAATGACTATATTCTTCATGATGACTGGAGATTCATCCCTAGGCAGTGGTTGAACTGACCAGCTAAAACAAAAACAAATCGTCAAATTGGATCATTGCCCGCAAAGTAGGGGGTGAAATAATTGAAAAAAAACAATGAAAAGACACAATCGATCATATCGAAATGACTCCCCGGTTGTTTCCGCAGCATTCTGTTTTTTTGGGTTGACCAAGCAACCATGGATACGGTCATTCCCATCTCTTGCAGATACATGGCAGCGGCAACATATTGTCTTCCTGCTCCTGTAAATGTCGAAACAAAAAGGAAGAAGGGGGGGGGCACTTTCACAAGAAAACTACCCTCCAGGATCAACTAACATCTCTTTCTTGGGAAAAAACAAATCATCGACTCAAAAGTGCCGGCTGGGATGGGATATTTCTAGTTCTCAGGATACGCTCTGGGATCAACCAACAAATCGCCATTAGAAAATCTCCGATTTCTGTTCGTTGAAAAATACCATGAAAATAATATTTGGTGGATTTTACGACATCGCAACTTGTGTGATATTCAACGGGAGAAAAAACTCACCGCGAAAGTATCTATGTCGACATCGAAATGGTATCCGGGCATCCCAAGTTGTAGGGAAGGGTATCCCAAGTTGTAGGGAAGGGTATCCCAAGTTGTAGGGAAGGGCAATCCCAAGTTGTAGGGAAGGGTATCTCAAGTTGTAGGGAAGGGTATCCCAAGTTGTGGGGAAGGGTATCCCAAGTTGTAGGGAAAGGTATTCCCAGTTACTTTTTCAAAGCATCGAAGAGTCGCATATCCAAGAAAAGGTTGCAAATATGAATATGTTTTACGACATACAGTGACATACATGTTTTACGACAACCCATAGGATCCATGTATGGTATATTTCACTACATTTACCATACAAATCAACCAAATGTAGATACATGGATCCTTAGGGCAATGTAATAGCGAAACAAATCCCATTACGTAGAAAATAAAAACAAATCCCCAACAAAAACAAAAAACAAATCCAAGAGTAGATGGATACCCTCCCTGAAACTAACAGCTTGCCTCGCCCCTGAAAATAGGCTCAAACATACCCAAAAAGTAGAGGCAAACGTCGCATCCAAGCATTTTCAGGTGCGTTTGCTGTTAGATTCAGGGAGGGCTACCCAGCTTCCATTGAACATATCCCCAAGTAATCGTTTTCAAAATGTCATGCCCTTTTTCAAGGTCCATTTGTCGCCTGCAGTGCCGTTCCAGATGATGAGCACACGCTTATCTGCCATACCTTCCACCATAAAAAAACCACGGGAAACAAAACACGTTTTCCCACGGAGGGCAGGTTTTCGGGGATTCGTCCGAGTCATGTTGAGTCATATTTGGACAAAACATGCAAAAAGTTCACCAATTTGGTTGGTTGTTTTTAAATGTTCACAGGGGATGACATACTACCCAGTTGTAGTACAGGGATCACAATAAGCGATTTTAAGGATCTCTAGTAAATAATAGATGCCAATCGTAATGCGATCTCTGCGTCCTCTTGGAAATATTCCCTTTTTTCCCTGTGAAAAACTGGGTGTGAAGAACCTACAACAAAAAGAAGCATGTTTACATGGCAAAAAACACCTATACAAACCAAAAACTGATTGTTTTTCACTAACCTATGATTTGGAGGGGCAACACTATTCATAGGGCTGAACAAAATGATGCTTGTGATTTAGGTCCCAACCTTCCGGGGGCTCAACATTTGACAACAAAAACAAGTTCCTGCCATACAAGACACATGCTAGTGAATAATTATAGAATAAGAGTGTATGAACAGCTGTGATTGGATGCAATTCAGTCCCAGTAGTTTGCAGTCGAAACTCAGTCACCATCAGCTGGTAAGGAGAGTATATAACTATGATAAGTTTTCTAGTTGGTGGTCTCAACCCATTTGAAAAATATTAGTCAAAAAGGGAATCTTCCCCAAACAAGGGATGAAAAAAAACATATCTAAAACCACTACCCAGTTTTGATTTACACCCTGGAAGATTAACATGGAACATACAAATCACCCATTTAGACAGGAAAATGATCTTCCAAACCCCTATGATTATGTTCCATGTTAATCTTCCAGGGTGTATGTTCCGGTTCTTCCCAATTAATGAACTTGTCGCATTGCCTGAGAAATCTACGCCTTCATCCCGGGAGGAAAATCCCCATGCCATCACTGAGTCGACAAGGAACTGAGCCGAGTCTGAATTCCACGTTGAAACTCATGAGTTTCAGGTGGGGGCCAATGACATTGAACTTTCATACTGTATCAACAAAAAATCAACCCACAAACTTAAAATGATGATTTTTGTTGATATGCTGCAAAAAAAAACAGGTCCAGTGTAAAACAGCAAGATCATGCCAGTCAACAAAAAACACATATGTTCTGACAAAAGTTGAAGAAACGACCTCCTTGACTCCTTGAAAAAAAAAAACCCTTTATTCCCAAGCAAAAAAAAACGAACCCGGCAGTTTTTGTTTTTCCTACTCGACTCGACTCTTCAACAGCGCCTGTATGATCTGGGATCAGATTGCAAGATTCCAAGTAAAGGGCCATTGACGTCACCCAAAGAAGATCCGAAGCCTGGAAAGGGCGGCCCCCAACACCCTGGAAGGCCAACATGGGTGAGTTTTTTGTTGAAAAAACATGTTTTTTGGGCAATTCGAAAATTCAAAAACACCATGGGCTGATGGAATTTTTGCCCAAAAAAATGTGAGACTGACTAAATTGAAAGTTATAAAGGAAACGAAGCAAACACTTGTTCAAAGTATAAAATTTCATCTAGATTCTGTCTGGCACAGATTCATGACAGAAGTTCAGGGTTTTGAAGTCAATTTGATTCTTCTTATTGGTATAAACACAAACTCATTGTTAAGTTATGTTTTTCTTAGGTGGTCTTTCTGAACGAGGGTCATCTTGGGCCAGGTTCGGTTCTTGAGTCCTGGAAGCTCATCGGCATGGCTCCATCTGATTCTCCAATCTCATCAGGTACCCATCAATCAACTACACCATAGTGACAGTAGATGGCGCAACTCCCAAGAAGGTGGCGATTTGTTAGGGGCCATGATAAACCAATACGTTGGAGTTGCACCATCTACTTTCCAGGTGGTATAATGGTTAATTGCTTGTTTGGCTTCCGGTGGTTTAGGATTCGAATCAGGGTATCATTGAGTAGCAATCCCTTTCATAAAGGGATCCTAGAAATCCAACCACCAAATAACCATTGCCTGAATAAACCTTTAACAAAAAGACTAGGACGGCCAAGTCGACAAAACTTTGCCCATTGGTCGGATCGGGTAATCCTTGCGACCGATGGATCATTTTAACGACCAGCCACTTTGTTTGGTCGACTGGACTTCCAGGGAAATGAAATCCAAATCCCGAATAACAAAAGCTGTTAGAATTTGATGGCTTCTTAAATATTCTTCACACATCCGGCATGAAAAATTAATCTAAACAAGTTTCAACATCATCCAACTGAGGGAAAAAAATCCAATTGAACTGCTTAAGGCCAAAAACCTATCTACAACATCTGAAGATCTATTTAAGGAAGCACGTGAAGTCTCAGATGTGTGGATGCGTCTCAAGTTCGACATCAAAGGTGAATTTAAGAAAAAACTGCCATGGGTTTCAAACACTGGTACTTTGGTTGAAACTAACGTATCCCCTGAAAATAGGCCTCCCCAATAGGAAAGTAGTATTCCTACCATCCATTTTCAAAGGCTATGTTAGTTTCAGGGAGGGTAACTGGGCACACAAATTTTCGCTACCACTAAAAAATAAGTAAAAAAACAACCCTCTCTCCAACTGCAACTGGACATCTTTGATTCACATATCAGGTTATAGCAAATGCAACTAAAAACCCAATGCATGCTTCAAACATCACCACCTTGAGTGCGTCCTTGGACCTTGGAACACTACCTAAATAGACAAAACATCTGTAAAAAAAAGCGATTTTTCTATTTTTCATACTCAAATTTGAGAAGTTACAGCCTAATGTTATTACTGTTGATGGCAACCAGAAATCCGGGCGAAAACACCAGTTGACGGAGGTGGACAGGTAGTTGAAATCCCAGTAATTTACCGGGTTTCTGTCACATCCCCCCCATCAACAGTAGTGATTTATACATCTTCAACCTTTTTAACAAAAAGGTCCCAAAAAAACAAAGCTTTTGGAAATCATTAGGAGCCAAACATGTTCAAGGTTATATACCTTGCTTTTATTCGATCATGCTGCCATAACTATATTGAAATCCAAATGAACACACTCACATATACTGAAATTACTATCCACTTTAAACTTGAGGATGTTCCAACTCTACATTCCAAGGATTCCAACAAAAAACAGTCACAAAGTATATAGGTTATATATGATATGCGTATCTTATATTTTTCATAACTTGAAAAAAAACACGCTGTGATGTTCTACCTCCATAAACTACCTCCATCTCAGGATGTATCCCAAAAAATATTTAAAAAAAACGCTGAAACAACATGTTTTTCCGGAGTTTTGTCACTCCCACCAACGATTTTATTCAACTTCAACGCCAAGTCGCAGCGTTTTTTTCCGCGTTATCGCAAAGGTTGACACTTTGAAGCTTCGGTGTTTTTTTGTTTTCCGGAGCCGAAAAAAAGAGGCAGCAGGCGGAAAAGAGACATAGGTTTTTTTGGACCATGCCAACTCATGGTTGAAAATATCAGGGCTTTTTTGGTGAAGGAGTGTTACCCTTTAAAGAACATCAATTTTTTGACGCATTTGTTTTGGTTGCAATATATGTGTTTTTTTTTTACAACTCCAGGGGAGAGTGACACATGTTGGAGCCTGAAGGATAGTCATGAAACTCTTGCAGAACTGTTAGCTGTTTTTTTCTAGGAACGACAAAACTATTCAATATCAGTATAGGCTCCGAAATATTGGCGCCTTAATGAACAAAAAAGAGAGATGTACTGAAAGAGAACATGTGAATACCCTTAAAATCGTACCTGTTTAGTTGTTCCTTCAATCATTATTTCTCCCCTACTTTCTGAGCTATAACAGAGTAGAATCGCAATCAGAAGCTGGGATAAACATACCTAGCTGCAAGTCGGCTTGTTATGTTGGCTTCCAAGCGTTTAAGTTTAGATTCATATCTGAAGCAAACGAGACATCTCATCAATCACTATTTGTTGCATATACTTCTTATAAATAATATACAAAAAACAACAGCTCATAGAAACTCAACTTGGAACAGTACGACCGAAAACCATCCAAGACATTCACACACTCTTTGATCAAATAGCAATCAGAAAGGGTATGATCAACTGAATAACCATCCTGATTCCCTTCAAAAACTCCTATCGGACTATTGCTATGAATTTAACACGACTCAACATTGACAATTTGCTGGTGAGTGTAAATAGGGATTGTAGCAATGATAGGAAGATATGAGATGATACTAAATTGATAGTAAATATTGTATACTGTAAATCAGGCAACAAGGTGAACCTTCAAATAAAACCGAATATCCGATTCTTTAGAAGGGTATTTTGTTCAATGAAGTGCAGAATTTCTAGCCAAATAACACTTATCGGTATGGTGTGTTCTTGTTTTCGCTCATATACCTGGCATATCTCGAGGTATGAATTGGGAAGAAACCTATCCGCATCATCCACATTTCTTCCACACGTGGCTTGTTTTCAATGGCGGAAAACCATGACTTGGGGGCGGTGACATCAAGGGCTGAATAAGGGCTCTAAGAGGCGCAGAAAAATGAACAAACATCATCCTGGCCCTAGGGATCCAATCACCTTCTAAAAATGGTTTCATGGAACCTAAATACCTTTCGTTTTGGAGGTGACTATACACCCCTTGCTCATCATCTGCCGTTCGGTGAGCCAGGATCCCTAGGGTGGTGACTTCAAGCCGTGACCTTTTTTTTGGAGATGGTGAGAAAACGTGACATTTTGTCAAAGGGTGAATCGTGACCTCCAAGGGTTCGGGGATCAAGTTGGGTCACGAATTGAATCACCTGGATGTTGAAGTTGAAGAGTTGAATATCAGTTCCTTTGATAGCAGTTTTTTTCAGGTCTATCAGAAGGTAAGAAGTTGTAAGTTGTTTCTACAAAACTACAAGCTATCAGTTTGTAGATTATATAGATTGTTATTAGCGGGTTAGTAGTCCATACATGATATTGCATTTCATCTGGTCCCTACAGGATTTCAGTCATAAGTGGGTTAGAAGTCAAAGTGTGACAAAGTCGTGCTATTAAATCATATTAGATGGGGTTATATGATATAACCCAAGTTAATTGGTTACCACCAACCCTGTGACCCCCAGGAAGACCCCACCACTGACGAACCAGCCTTGATAGCCCGTAGCAGCAATGGAACTCGTTGATCCTCCAGGGTGGTTTTCTCTTTGAACGGAAAGCCAAGAAAGAGAAGTGAACCTGTATACGTGGTATGTTATATACATATGTACTACAATCATGTATGCATATACGCAAATGTAGATACATATAATATATGTGTATATATATATATATGGGTCTGGAACAACGCATATCTTGAAAAATTAGGTCCATCAATTTCAATTATCAAATGTTGCAAGTTATAAGTTACAATGCGCATCAAATAAGATACACAGACTCACATCGTCTGCAATAGCCTTTCGATTCACCTTATCGCCTTCATACCAAGCCAAACACACATAATATTCCTTTCAAGTCATCATAATTAATAATTGTTCACCCTATTTTCAAACTCAGTGCAATATATGGTGCTTTGTTTCCTTGAAACTAACAGGTCTAAATTTCACCTGTGCCAATCTTTGAACATTTTTTTCATGGAGGCCTTAGGAAGGGGCCCCATGGGAACTTACGGAAATCCTTCCACTCCAAGGTGCCATTAATGGGAAAGACAAAAACACCACCCCCGGAGGCGGCTAACATGGAACCTAAAAAGGACCAGGAATCCCAGGAAAAAAATGGTGGTCTTCAACCACGATTTTTTCAGGAGATATGTTTCTTTTTTTTGTCGGGGGAGTCTAGTTACTATAAGTCAATAAATATACCTGCCCCTTCCTAAAAGTGTGAGTTGAATCTTATGGCAATCTGAATTTGGCGAAACTGAAACTTCTTTGTCCATCCATTCGGCACTGGTTGGACTAGAAGATCCAAAGAAGGATGTTTCATATCTATTTGTTCATGAAATCCTGGATGAAAAACAGCAACTAGTGTAGAATGTGTTCGTATTGCAAATGGTGAAGTATTTACTCTGCGCTTTACAGTTTATCATATCCCATACATCATCCTATCCCCTCAAAAAATCATCTAGGCACTGTTCATCACCAACCCAATTTCTTTGCCAAAAAACAATCTGCAAATATGTCGCAATCAAGCGTGTATTCGCGACAGCCAGGACGTTACCCACCTCAATAAATTCAACGATGTCAACCGGTACCAAAAAAACTAACTGCCGCTACTTGGAGGACCATTCGAATTTAGTACTCACCATGGTGATCGCAAGTCCCCTAAGGATCGGGTTGGTCTAGTAACACAAAAAAAACATCACCCTCAGCTAACCACGACTACTATGTTACAGGACCCATCCTCCAAGGTGAGGTCTGCTGAGGTATCCAAATAAACAAGTTATCTTGCCTACGCAGTTGATGGTTCAGAAATCCGAAACAACCACCGTTTGGATGGTGCTAAAACCTGGCAAATAATGGGATTTCAACTACCGTTCCCTCAACTGGTTAGCCGGATTTCAGCCATCCAACAGTAGTAAGGATTTCCATGATAAACATCTACCAAAGTATTTCCACAAGTGCCTTTGCGGAGTTAACACATAAGGATTGCTAAAAGGTCATTTGCAGCATCCCATATGGTCAGTTCCATTTGCTGATAAGTATATGTCAGCATTTTTCTTCCGTGAAAATCACTATGTTTCGGTGGAAAATGGATCACTCTAAGGTTCTAGTTCCATGATTGGCACGGTGCGTTGTAAAAAAACATGAAATGATGTGGGAAATGGCAAACCATCGCGATTCCCTCCCAAAAAAGCCGGCATGGAAAGGTGTTTAAGACCCCATGACACTGTTGTTGAAAAATGTTCAAGGGATGATACACTATCTCTTGCTTAATGTGAAATTTCTATCTGATAACCCTGATAAATGCTATGAGAACTGACAAACGTTTGCATCATAAGAACCACATATGACATCCTAGTTGGTGGTTTCAACCCATTTGAAAGATTATAAACAAAACAATTAGATCATTACCCCAAGCTAGGGTTGAAAATAAACAAACAAATACTTGAAACCACCACCTACAGTAGCATCTCTCTTCAAATATTGTCCTCTTCTCACAAATGTTCAACATCCTAACAGCTCGGAATCGTTTGTTTTTTTCCACATCTCAGTTTCCACACGCTGATATCACATGCAATCGAACCTGAACGTGAGGATCACGGCTTAAAGCTTGCAAACGCGGTCTTTCTTCCATCAACTGAGGTCAAATTTTACAGGGCTCAATATATTACCAACCCAAACAATGCGCTACTAAGGGGAAATCTCTAGATTTACCATACATTGGCATTGATTGATTCCCCCGAAATGGGTAATTTACAGATCCCTGTTTTGAATGAGGAAGACTCCAAACACCTCCCGAAAGGAGTGGATTTTGAGTGCAAAAAAAATCCCATAAAGAATCTGACTGCCTATACAACCCAAGCTACAAAGCACCATGTTCGCCAAGAAACAAACGGACAACAAAAAGCGCGACACATGCCCATACTGTCCATGTATGGTATATTTACCTACATTTAGTTGATTTTTATGGTAAATGTAGGTAAATATACCATACATGGATGGTATGGGATGTATTCAAATGTCAGTTATAAACATAATCCATGTGGCTTATGTAACCTCTGGAAAGTGTTTCACATGAATCCATTCAAAAAATTGGTTACATAACTCAATCCAAACTTAACTTTTCATAACCAAAAATTCATTGCCTTCCTGACTCCACACAATCCTCCAACCCCAAACCTCGCCTGGTCGATCAGGTCTACGTGGGATCCAGCGCAGGATCGGCCTCGTGGCTTTTAGACAGATGGAAATCAAGCATTCCCTGCCATCACTGTTGTGAAATAAACTCTATATCCCATAGGATCCATGTATGGTATATTTCACTACATTTACCATAAAAGTCAATATACCATACATGGATCCTTAGGGTATATACCCTCCAGGGAACTACACCCTAGAAATCTAACGACTTGATACCAAAAATATGGCCATACTTTAAAGGGCGGCATCACCTTTTGCAAAGCCCATCATTTTGGGTATTCCGGCTAGTTTTGGGGGGAGTAACATATCCCACCGAAAGGGAAGTTTGGAAATTCGACGACTCTAAGGGGGGCGGGATGGTGACGGGGATACGTGAGTTTTCAGGAAGTGAAATGAAGTGTTTTTGACCTAAGAATCCAGACCCCTCCCGAAAAATCGTGGGATTGATGGTCGAAACATCCCATCCCCAGGTCATAGGAATATAGGGAAAATCACCTTTTCAGGACATACCTAGATCCTTAGGGATAGTGATAATGTGTTGAATCTCCATGGTCGGAGGGTAAGGCATCAAATGAAACGAATACTTTTGTCTCTTACACCCCCCAAAACTAACATGACGATCGAAAATCCCCATGTTTAATAGGAGATACATCTTGAAATGCTTGTTTTTCCTGCTGTCATGTTAGTTTTCGGAGGAGTAAGTTGAGTCTACTTATTGAAGAGACTAACTTTTGGGTGTGGAAAGTTTTCAGGTCACTGGGGAAGAAGAGAGAAAGGGACTTGCTGGTTCAACAACAAGCTATGAAGCATCATGAACAAAATTAATTTCATCACCTCATCATAATCATTCTGATTATCACCACCACTACTGCTACCAGCACAACAAACATGTCAACATGGACAGCAAGAACAAGAACACCGTCGTCATCATTATCATCGTCGTCATCATCATCATCAACATCTACATCATCACATTCAACATCATGTTCATGATCACTATGAATCACAAACATCATAATGTCCATCACAAATTCCATCATGATCATCATCATCATCATCATCATCATCAAGGTCATCATCATCATCATCATCATCATCATCATCATCATCATCATCATCATCATCATCATCATCATCACCGTCATCATCATCATCATCATCATCACCATCATTTCTTTTCAATTGAACTTCCTTCGTTAAACAACGTACTCATTCATCACCACGTTTGTATATCAACGTTCAACCAATGACTTCGGCAAATTTACCTTCAAAATCTTTAGGCCCTTTTTTAAAGTCAATCTTTTCTTACCACGGTAAGCTTTTTTCACCATACATGTCATCATGGTTGCACTGATCCAACAAACAACCAGCCACTGCGAAGTTGTTGGTCTATACCCTGGAAGATTAAGGGCTGCAACCTCATAATACACCCCTGGAATTTCGGAAAAACATCTGAACCAATTCACCATTTTCAGGTTCCAGCTGTTAATCTTTGGGGTTACGCTAGCCGTAAGCATCTCATTCCATCCCCACCCTGCCGTGCCGCAGGTCCCAAATTTCGTCGGTTCGTGACGATTTCCAGTTGGTATACCGAGTTACATCTGGGCATGGAAACGAGGTTGAATGTTATGTGTAGCACCTTACAGGTCATCATGAGGTCCAGCAAGGTCCAAAAAATGAACATATGGATGTTTCCAAAAATAGTGGTACCCCCAGATCATCAATTTTCATAGGGGTTTCCATTATAAACCATCCATTTTGGGGTACCCATATTGTTGGAAACACCCACATATAGGCCAAGGCAGGTCTGGAGAAGATGGGGGTCAACTGACATAACTTGACATCCGAGTTTTGTGCAGTTTTTGTTGGGATAAACATTTCATCATAGCTGTTGATGGCAACCAGCAATCCGGCGTGACAACCAGTTGAGGTTGATATATTATCCCATTATTTTATCTACAATGATTTTATACATCCAAGGTAGTGCAGGATTTCTTCCATCAACAGTATCTAGTCAACCTTGCAACCTTGATTTGTTTTTTTCAACGAATGTCGTGATTCACTTCATGAACTCGCTGTTGGAGGGGTATCGGTCGTGCGATGTCTCTGTCTATAGAACCAAATATGTCATATCTTTTGTGACACAGTACTATAGATGCATATCTACTTTATATGGTGAACTGGTTTTCCAATCAGGATGCTAAATTTGGATCGCAGTTTACTGAGGCCCAAATCAACTGAAAGAGCCATAGGTCACAGTCGAGTCATACCGAGACTGGAGGACAATTAAGATTAACAGTTGGTCGCTTGAACCAATCCATCGAACGAACAATATATAATCGTCAAAATGGGTGAACATGGAACCCGCAAGTTTGTTGTAGGGTTCTTAAGGGGGGGGGGGTGTTCGAAGGGGAGGGGGTAACTTGGGAACCCTAAGGATTCCTAGGGAAGATTGGGGAACCTTACAAAACATTAGGGAAGATTAGGGGAATCACCACCTCCCCTTAAGAATCCTGTTAGTGTGGGAGAAGAAAATGTTCAGTTTGATGCTTGTTTCACCAACTTGTCACATGCGGTTTAGCGCTACCACTGGGTGAGAGCTCTCACCCCTTTTTTTTTCACCTCATCAAAAGATGCAGTTTCACTTGTGAGTAAACCCAGCCCAATACAGAAAATAATGGATTGAAACACCGAATTTAATCTTCTAGTTTAAGGGCTTTGAGACTTGTAGGGTTTCCTTCTGTCCACCCCTAATTATACCTAGAAATGACTGATGACTTATTTAAAAAAACCTTCCAAGTATATACTAGTTAGTGGTTTTTGACAACCCATCTGAAAAATATGTTCCTCAAAATGGGTGAAAATCTTCCCCAAGGATCGGGATGAACATGTACAAAAAATATTTGAGTTGCCACCACCCAGTTCCGGTTGGTGGTTTCAACCCATCTGAAAAATATTAGTCAAATTGGAAATCTTCTCCAAATTTGGATGAAAATAAAAAATATTTGCGTTGCCACCACCTAGAGTTGCCTAGTTGATCCCACTCTGGCCACAAACATCGGCGGCACCTCCCAACTGTCGCAAGGCGCTGGCCACTTTTCGCAAACTGCGCACCTTCAAGGGTCGGTGAACCCAACAGTACTGGTTGGTGGTTGAACCAACCCATCTGAAACATATGATCCTCAAAATTGGATCATGAAACCCCAAGGAATTCGGGGTGAAAATTCAAAAAATATGTTCCAAAACACCACCTAGAGTAGGGTTTGTATACCCAACAGTAAGGGAAATTCCCTACTATTGAAGGTGGGATGACTTTTTTTCCATGTAGCGACTTTCGACCCCGGGCACATGTCAAATGATCGCCTTTTCCTGGGTAACGGATGATTGCTTTCCATTATACTGGTTGTTTAATAGGGATCCTTACAATGGCTTATTATAATCCCCAAATAAATGGGTAGTATAATCCCCTATATAACCCAACCAACCAGGGTATTTTTCACTGCTCACATGAAAAAAATGATGGTTGGAAGACAATCCAACTTCCTTTTGGAAAGATCTGTGATCACATGTGAACTGTTTACTGAAAAAGGTGTGATCCGGAATACTGCTTGAAAAAAATCCCTCAGCTCCTTTTTGTTCGAAAAAGCCGGAAACTCAGAGAAGATGTAATATACAGTATGAGATGTTTGCCCTGGAAGTCCAGGAAACTCGAGATTGATCACAAACTTTCCCTGAGTTCTGAAAAAAATAGGGACAACCAATCTACTACCAACCCTTCGACCTTGGAAAAATGGCATTTTTTTTCAATGAGAATTTGCTTCTCCAAAATCGACCAACCTCTGAATGCATCAATCTTCAACCACACCACCTGCGAAGCAGAAGTGCTAATGCCAGGAGCGAGGAGACAAATGTCCAAATCACCTGGGAGTCCCGTTTTTTCCGGCGGCGTTGCGGCAACCAAACTCCTTCATTATGAGATATCCATTATACTGATTTGGTTCATGACTGGATACGTATAATGGTTAGATTGATCTAATTGTAACCTTTATAGAACTGGGTAATATGTCATCCCCCAATATACAACTAACCAGGGCCATTTGTCACTCACATGGCATCTAATGGGAAAAATTGTCATAACTCGAGTGTGGTGGTGCTGGTGGCTTCATTCTCATTGAGTGTAGCCGGTTTGAAAGGGGTGTGGTGGAAACCTGGGAATTTAGGGAACATTTGTCTGAGAAAAAAAATCCATTGTGAGGGGGTTTGCCAGAAGCACCTGTAAAATATGGACAACCATGGACAAACTATATATAGATGTACAACAAATGCCTCAACTTTCATAACTTAACTTGTGGTCTTTCACGGAGATACGCTGATGTATGTCGATATCGCCGTTCTCTCGGCGAAAAACACGACCTGCACCTGCATGTTCCCCACGCAGAAACTCCACTTCCCTCACATTTATGGGACATTTGAACCCCCCCAACTAGAAACACTCCAAACCAAAGCTGACTGGTGAAACAACGTTTTTTTTTATTTATCTCAGGGATTTGAATACAACAAACAGAGCCCTGCACCGTAGGAAGGATGAAAAAGAAAAGGCATAGGCATCAGTGGGCTTTCACTGCTTCAATGACGTTTTTGATTGGTCAGTGTATCTTCCAGAATATGTTTTTGGTGTTTTTTTGGACACACCGGCCGCCATCCCACCCTCAAAAAACATCAATTATGGTAGGTAATCTCTACCCTTCTCAGAAATCATGAATCAGCTCTAGTAGAGATATAAAAATATAGAGATGAGAGTTTCCTCCTTTCCACTCATCAATATTCACATCAATGATAGGTATGCCAACATCTAACATCCCTATCTGTTCATATCAACTTTTCTGGTTGGTGGTTGAACCACCCATCTGAAAAATATGAACGTCAAATTGGGATCATTTCCCCAAGGATCGGGATGAACATTTACAAAAAATATTTGAGCTGCCACCACCTAGCCTTATCATATCAATACTGTTGATGGTTCAGAAATCCTGCACCACCTGTACAAAACCCAAAAAAATGGGATAACATAATAAAATATCAACCTCAACTGGTTTTCTCGCTTGATTTCTCATCCCTCAGGTTTTTCTCCAAGCACTTCCGGGCACTTTTTGTCTTAAAAAATCCATGGCACTTCCAGGCATCCATTGCTTTGTCCCAGCAGATCCGAAGAGTTCGGCCCTACAGCCATCTAAGGACTCCTACAACTCACATCATCACGACTGACTCTAGGTCTCTTTCGTTTCATGTGTGTTCTTTTTTGGGGTGTTTAAAAAAAAACATTGGGAATACCCAAATGGTAGTGATATTCCCTATATACCATAGATACCCAGTTACATATAATCCCTTATAATGGTTTGTTTATACCCTAACCAACCAGTACTGGGATGACCATGGTACTTACTGGGATGACCATGGTACTTGTAACATAAATAGATTATAAGGCCTATATAAGTAGGTTGGATACGTCCCCTAAGTAGGTGAAACAACCCAACTTACTAAGTAGTTACTAAGCTTCATGGACATCCTAGTACTGTTGATGGACAAAATCCTGCACCACCAAAGATGATGATTATCCCATTATTTATCAGGTTTTAACCATCCCAGGTGGTGCAGGATTTCTGAACCATCAACAGTATATACTCCCTGAAACTACTTGGAGTTGCTTGTTTGATGCTTGGAAAAAAGCTTCAAGCATATTTCTCCCCAATGCTGGGGAAAGATGGTGATGCATCCCATGGTAAAAAAGTAACAAATTCACCTCAAAAAAAAACATCCAAGACTAAGATAGGTTCTGAAATTCAAGGGTTGGAAGATGATAAGTCTTCTTTGGGATATCTTCAGCGGCCATGTTTGTTTCAGAAAAGGTATGTTTTTTTTTGTACCGATCCTTTTGTGACTTAGAGAAGTTACTGAAACGGGGAGCTTGATCGGTGATATTTCACTGAGCTTCTATAATTTCTGCACGTGATGCAAGTTCATGACACAACATCATAGATGCTCCTGGTGATCGAACCTGATCCTGTACATATTAAAATAAACATAAAGATGTATGATATCATACGTAAGTATGTATACAATTCCACAGTCTATACTGCACCATGCCCAGATTCTCTCTGACAGTCTGATTTTTCAGCCGTGTCACAGTTTGTGTCGCTGCTTCGAGTGACGATTCGCCACTTGATGAAATCAGAAAAGCCATGCAAGTATGAACTTGTCACCACAAATCAAAAGATTCAGCCACTGATATGGCTTTCACTCAAAATAAAAAGAAGTGACATTTCCCGTTCTGAGAAGCCCATTCAGCTCCTGGAATTTATTCCGTTCAGTCGGGTGTTCAAAAAGGACACAAGTCTGGAGGTTGCAGTTTGCACATGCTTCAATCTATCTTTGGCAACAAACTTCCATTGCCTCATCATAAGGCCATGTTTCTCATATCGAGATACACTACCTCGTGCAGCCCATCGACCACGCTTTTGAATCTCTCTGAGGTCTCGCCTATTGAAAAAAGCATCGTTCGAAGCACTGCTATGTCGGATAACATGTGGTTGCACAATGACTGCTGAGTATCGAAGCTTTTTGCTGGCCGCCGCCAAGGCTTTCTCAAAGGTGGCCAGAGTAACGGAAGGAAAGAGACGATCTGAAGCAGAAGTGTAGAGATGGGCTATGACTCGAGTCATCCATTTTCTGTCATGGGTATCACCCACCACCACGGAATCATCTGCTGTCCCAGTTTTGGTTCTTTCCCCCATGTCACTAAGCTTGACTATCACAGACCATTTTGAGTATCTAGCACCCGCCGGTGGAACCACATGTTCCTTTCGAAGGGATAATGTTTCACCAGGCCTCATGCATGTGTCAAACTGAAGCAGGCCAAGCAACATCAAATCCAGACGAGTTCGTCCAACTTCCATGAGAATGTCAAAAAGAATCTCTTCTGGCACCGGTAATTGCATCGCTCCTGGACGCAACTTTCTCCAGCTAGTCAATGCCTCTTTGGCATTTGGCAAAAACTGTTTTTTCGGAACAGTGCACCGCAAAAGTTGAAGGCCATAAACGAGATAGGCTCCCACTCTCGGCTCGGCATCTTCCATCTCATGCAAAAATGTGAGGTATCGAACAACCTTTGAATCCAAGTTTTGCGTCGTCACTTTGATTCGTTGTTTGGCTGCCCAAGAATGAAACAAACTGATTTGGTAGTGATATTGGTCAAGTGTTTTCTGGGTGACCCTTGACGCTCTCAGCCTGATCTCAGCCGGTAATCGGTCCTCATCCAAATCAACCAGCTCAGCCTTCCGCTTTCGCGGTTTTCGGCCGAGGGAAGCTGAAGTCGAAGTCCCAACCAACTCGACGACTGGCTTCCTCTTTTGAATGCTGCCCAAAGACAACGCCCCCACCGATGATAGCTGAGGCCTCTTTTTCTGAGACTCCTGCTGAGGTGGTCGTCGGCCCATTGTGGACCATAGCTTTGTCCTTTCGTTCAGCGGCTTTCCTGAGCTGTTGATCGAACCACTCATGGTCCGGACCATTCTCTCCAAAACAGTGTGCTCCAGCAATCCCACTCAAAATGCTCACCCACTTTCGGCAAAGAGTTTTGGTGTAAGCTCCTGCCGTAGATGTTTTGTTTTCAAACACCCACTTGCCAGCTCTCTTCACTCTCCAGCCTCCTCTCAGCACCACATGGTTGTGAGATCCATCGCACCGTTGAGACAGTGCCAGAAGCTCAGGGATGTTAGTGAGGATGCCGGTGGACTTCCGGTGCAAGGAGCCAAACATGCAAGCATCAAAAACTACAAAACAAATACGTGAGTCTCTGAGGACGTCTGCAATGGGTCCAAACTTCCATAACAGTGATCCCCAGGGGTTTTCCAGGGTAAAAAGCACTCCAAAGTCTAAAGCCATTCGAATCATTCTTGCCGAAAAAGTTGCCAATTGAACCCCCAGTATCTCTTTGGCTGCAGCTCTCGCCACATTCTTTATATGGTGACGTGCTCGACTCCATATAGTACATGGTGTGCCCAAATGTATATACCATAACAACCCAGAAGAAACCAAATGTAGGAGAAAATTCTGCGTGCTCAATCTCGATATATCATGATGTGGCCCGTGCTGGTTGTCAATGGGAGTCAAACACGAAAGACCCTGTTTGCTAAGTTCCCGAGATAATCCACCTTCTCCAGAAAACAACTCAAGACAGTGCTTGCCTCGTATGTTGCGTTGAGGCGCCAAAGCTGCTCTAGCATCCACACCACCTTGCTCCGTAGAGTGCACAGTTAAGGGTCTGCCCAAGGTGTCAGGATACTTTGCCACTTTGTTGCGTCTTTCTGAAGGGGGGTCGAAAACTCGGGAAGGACCATCAGCTACATTGTATTGGGTTCGAATGTGTCTTATCCTCCAATGCAATCGACAACCTAAAATATAAGCACAAGCTCTGCGACATAGTTGGTTCATAGGACCTGAAGATGATCTACCCTTCTCCAGCCCCAAAGTTGCAACCATGCTATCCGAGAGTGAAAAAACAATCTTCCCTGCATGTTTGGTATGTCCTGCCCACCGTCTCAGCCCCATGACACAAACTCTGCCCTCCTTGACATTGATATGCTCTTTTGTCCGCATCCACGGAGCTGCATGAATCAAGGTCCATCGGTCAGACCTGTGCCAGTTGCTGCCCACCGGTGGGTGATGGATAGCTTCCACCATTGTCTTCTCTCTGGATCTTGAAGCCCCGAATAGCCTATTCCTTTTTTGTTTCAGCTTCTCCGGAGCAATCTCATTCATGGACTTTCTGAGCTGCAAACCATACTGTGTGCAAGTTGCCCCAAATGGCTCCGCCACCACACCCATGCACTTGGTCGAATGACAGGCTTCCGGATCCTCATCATGATTCTCCGGCTCCTCCAGTCTTCCTTCCAGGAATCGCCACTTTTCTCGGAACTTCAATTCTCGGTCGATTTCCTCCCGAGTTGCTGTTGTCTGCATCAATGAGAAACCATATGTGGAAGAGTCCCCAAGATGCACCACCTCTGAACGTTCTGCTGTAAGATCATGCTCCACTAAAAATATCAATCCCAGGACTGTCCTCAGTTCTCTGCGGACATTTGGCCACAAAGCAGCCCTCCTTCCCAGATTCGACGCCGTGAAGCGATAACAAGCAGAAAGAGACGACAAAGCAGGCCTGGCTAACTGAAAGAAAAAGTTGATATGTCCAAGCCAAACCCTCATGAGCTCCCCCGACACCCTGCGGCGTCGAAGGATAGCCTTTGTCGCAAGCCAGAGCTTCCAAGATCTCTTCAAAGTGTTTCGAAGAACCACACGCTCCCCAAAACTAAATTCCATCCCTAAGGTTTCAACCTTGGGACTCCCAGCCAAATCTGTGACTTCAAAAGGAATGCCCAAGTCTGCGAATCTTTTTGAAATGGAATCCATGGTATGCTGAACCTCTATCTCCCTCATCCCAACTACATTGACATTGTCCACATAGACGCCCACTACCGGACCATCTGATAATAGCGGGGCAGGTGTCTTATCTCGAAGGAAACGCTCAGGACCAAAAGTTGACCCCAGTTGTGATTGATACACCACAATCTCATTTGCCAAAAACAAAGCCCAACTCCACCCCATGCTCATCCCAGCAAAAGCCGGCCAAACCCAGGTGTCATCTGTCACAGGCTCCTGCTTCCCTGTGGTGTCGTCAAAAAGGCTTGAAATGTGGAAGCCTTGTGACTTCAGGTACCCCACCGACATTCTGTCATCGGTGCAGAACCAAGAACTGAGGGACTCGACAGAGAAGTTGTAAAAGCAATCTCCCACATCACCAGCAGCTAAAAAACCCGCTGAGACCTCCAAAGGGTCGCCACATCCTCCCCCAGTCAAAGCCCCAAAGTCCAGCTCCATGAAACCACTTCACAGGGTCAGATTGGATAGCAACCACGTGTTCACCCGATCTAAGACCAAGCCAGAGTCTGAAACCAGCCAAGATAAGAGCTAAGATGAGCCCTCGGATCAACCACAACTGAAACCAGTTCTCCCAGTCTGCAGCCCTCAGTCGATCGTCCAGCCTCTCCACCAAATCACGCAGCTGAGAGATTTCTTGCCTCAAGAGAGAAGTTTCTGCAACGGCGAGCTCGGAAACACTTGGCCTTTTCAACTCAAAGATGGCTATGGCTCCAATCGCAGGCCACCACCAATTCCCAACAACCATTAGGAAGAAAAAAGGGATCTTGAGAGTTAGTATTGCGGGCATGTTCCAACCTCTCCTTTTGGAATTAGGAACTGCAGGCAGGTATACATATTGTGGAGAGCTCTACTCGCCGATCGTTTCAATGAATGATTTCAAGAAGACAAGGAACAGTTAAACTATATGATTAAAGATGGTCCAGAGCTGGATCTATCAAAGTCATACTGTATATCTCCAAGAATCTGGATAAACTTCATCTGTGTGTGTGCAGTTTGTGGTAGTTTACATACGCCCTAAGAACCCTTGAAATGCCATGGGGTGTCAAAAATCACCAGTTTTCACGCCTCTGGGGGTCTCACGTTTGGAGGGTCTGGTGTTTCCATAGTTTCCAGGTCAGGATTCCTAGGGTAGATCCAATCAGTTTACACTTTATTATATATATCTAAATACATCCAACAGAATCCAACAAACAAAGGTGATGGCAATGGCAACCCCGAAGTATTAGGCCTCAAACAGATTCAAAAAAACCCAGCGGGAATCAAGTGCTACTATCCCAGAGACTTTGAAATGTATGGTCTATTTAACAATTACCCCCCCCCCAAACCGTCCAAATGCAGGTATAGATACACCATACATGGAGTATCTTCCTGCATATCACGGGACTCCTGACCAGCTTGCTCCACTTGTCGAAAGAGTGCGTCCTGCGGAACCCAGCGAGAAAAACATCTTCTGATCAAGGAAACTTGTAGGAAATCTTGAGATTTCCAGTCCTGAAATCCCAGAAATGCTCCATTTCAACTTCAACTACGAGATTTGGAAAAGGTTTGATATTAATTCTAGTTGGTGGTTTCAACCCATCTGTAAAAACAATAGTCAAATTGGATCATTTCCCCAAAGTAGGGGTAGATTTTCAAAAACCAACACCTAGCCTTGTCATATCAATACTGTTGATGGTTCCGAAATCCTGCACCACCTGGGATGTATAAAACATTATAAAACCCTTAAACATAATGGGATAAAATACCAACCTCAACTGGTGCAGGAATTCTTCCATCAATCGTATGTTTGTCCAATCCCCATCTTTGTCCAATCTCTAGCATTGGAATGAATGACCGGTGCGATACTGAGTTATTCGACCTTTGCCGCCTCTTGCTCTGCACTTGGCCTCGTCAAGAACATGCAACATATCACAAACAACAACAACGACAACATTGATAACAGAACAAAACAACGTACACAAAAAAGAGAACAAACATAACATCTCAATGGTTGGTTGTGTGTGTGTGTGTGTGTGTGTGTGTGTGTGTGTGTGTGTGTGTGTGTGTGTGTGTGTGTGTGTGTGTGTGTGTGTGTGTGTGTGTGTGTGTGTGTGTGNGTGTGTGTGTGTGTGTGTGTGTGTGTGTGTGTGTGTGTGTGTGTGTGTGTGTGTGTGTGTGTGTGTGTGTGTGTGTGTGTGTGTGTGTGTGTGTGTGTGTGATGTTGATGTTAATCTTAAGGGCTAATGATGTTCATGTCATGCATTTCCAATTGAAAGCATCATTGGCCCATCTATTTGCGACATGCAAACCACAAATGTCTAACGCCGACTATACATGAACAGCATTTGTTGGAAATCCAGTGAATTATACAGGCTTATTTATCTTATTTGTCATTTATATGTAAATATATATATATATATAAATATAGGTTGATCAATTGCTCTGAGGGTATTCAAGTATGTAAGATGATAGAGTATGAACCGATTCTTTGGTCTCTGGGCATACTTCCTGCTGTCCCATGTAAGCCGGACATGATTTTAGTCCTGTCATAACTGAAAATGCGCATCTACACCCATGTAATAACATGAGCAGCTTTCGCAAATGACAGTTCTTAAACGATTATTGCTGTAGTTTGTGATTTCAAAATCCATTAACCCAAACATGTTAAAGAGTCTTTGCAAGCAGGTGGAAATAGAAACATCACTATTTTAAACCATCTATAGAATCAAGACAAATGCAAATGGCCCTTGAACCCCCACTGAAACGAAGCGGCCTGTTTCCGTTTTTCCCAAAGGAAGTGTAACCCAAGCCACGGATAGTACTATTATTTAGTTACATAAAGTGAAGGTTAAATCATTCAACAAAATCAAGCAACTCATTCCGTCACAGGTGGATCTACCATCCAATCATCACCTGGTTACACCAGTGGACATCCCCCCAAAAAAATCTGTCAATTCCCCACGATTCGCCTGGTGTTTTCGGCCAACTCTTTGATCTCCTTGGAGAGCGCCTTGGAGAGACGTCACTAACAGGATGACATCTAAGGTGCTGGTGGCTGAAACTCTGAACGTTTAACAATTTTAACAGGTTGTACGTTAGATCTACCCCCCCAACTCATGATTTCAGTCACCAACCAGGATGACATCATAAATTTTCCATATGAAATCTCGGGAAACATCCCTAAATCCCTTTTAAAACTACCAACCTTGGCAGGAACCCAGGTTTCTCCTGGAGATCCCCTATTTTAGATCCAAGTTATGGGTTGCCCTGACATCCAAATACCTACTGACTGTTACACCAAGTTGGCGATTTTTTGGGGATGTTTTTGGGAATGACTGTTTGGGGGCAAACAAAATATACCTCCTCACCAGGCGTTTGGTAAAAGTCTAGGGATGATCAATCTTCACTTCATCCTTCCACAAACATGTCTTTCGATGTCAATTGTTTCTTCTTATCATTGCAATCTAAGTTGACCAGTTTCGTTTCTGCAAGGGTGATTGGCAGCATTATGATCAGTGATATTGGTTCCGGCTTCTCAACGTTTTACAAGTAAGTATATTGCAATGACCTTAGTTTGTACATGTGCCAGGGTCTAAACTCAACTCCCTATATTGGGGATGCTCACTCATCTCATCCCACCTTGAAAATGACGGGAATCCTTGAAACATGGGGCGCTATCAACCCCCATTATTGGGTTCATGACCATCCCCTACCATACGAAAACAATAGGAGTTTAGAAAATTAACAGTGATTCCTATAATGGGATGTAAATAAACCCTATAACAAAGGGTAGCATAACCCCCTATATTTAAAACATGGAAGTTTAGACCCGATCGCACACATGATGTTTCTTCCCCACCCTTTTCCTTCACCGCGCCAAAGCCTCCGCGCCTCCAAAGATGCTTTTGAAGGCGCCTTACTTTCACCTACCAAATGGCGGGTCAGAAATTCATGACCCGAAAAAAAGGATCCATGGGACGATTGTATATTTACCTACATTTGATTTGGTTGATTTGTTTTATGGGAAATATACGTAGGTTTATATATATATATAAATGTATAAGTTATATATTTACTGTACATGGATGGTATGGGTGATGTGATCCATATCTGCTCCTAAAGGTGAATAGCAACATCAGCACGCCTACCTACTCCCAACACCACGCGACCTTACCACCAGAAAGATACACAAAAAAAAGCAGGCAAATTATACAGAAACTAAACAGAAAGGAAGAAGCTGATAGCAAATACATAAAATTCCATCAGGCCCGCGATTACTACTAGTCAATTGGTGTGTGAAGCTGGATTCCAAGATGTCCAAGTCAATCTAGGTCAAACTAAGTCAACCATATCTATAACTTGCTACATCTATATTTTTGTCTAAAACCACTGCCACCACCTAGAGTAGTAAGGCCATAACAAAACAAGATGGTTTTTGTCCCCCATATGTTCCACCATGACCAGGGAGACCGGGTCATGGCTTCAATATGACGGCTTCAGACTGCCATTGAATCCTCCAAAAATTAGCGCAGAATTTTTGATGAGGAGAGATATCCAATATCCCATACACAAACCTAAAAACCAACATGTGGATCCTTAAAATTCAAAAAATCATTGCTTTGGAAAAGGACTTTCAACTTTCAACTATATTTTTTGTATATTATTTGTTTTTGAAAGATTTCGATTCAAGTCTATAGGGGGAGTGGGTCCTTTGCTCCCAAGCATCAACCATTTTCAACATCAAACCCCCTTCCACTGAATCCATCGGCTCACTTCGACTGAAAAGTCTCCAGTGATCTTCCAAACGTTGGGCTTCGGCGCTACACCACCTGCGTTTTTGGGTTGTTTTTGTTGGCTGTTTTGTTTATTGGCCTACCAGAGGGGAGGCCAAAAACACAATCCAACAAACAAAAGGCAAGGAAAAACAGAAACTTATGGTTTTTGATGTTTGGATGGAAGGATATGTTATGTTATTGGTCGCAGTGTGTTGGAATTGTGTGGGCAATCATGTTTAAGGTTGATTCTGAACTTCGACGACGTATCTCAGGAAACTTGTTCTTTGCATTGCCAAGGAAATGATCTAAAAGAGTTCCAGGCAAAGAAGATGCAAGCAATCAACCTATAAAGTGTAAGTCGTTAAAAAGATGTGCTACAAGGTGGGGGCCCTACAAGTTATAAATGGGTATATATATATATATACGTATATAAATATACATATTTGGCCGCTACAAATGGCCTTATGAATGGAGTATCTTGTAATTATATACTAACCCTAGTTTTCGAGTCGTCATACCCAGGTTCGGTGTTTGGTGTTTAGGTATGTTTTTGGGGTCCAGGAAAATACTTCCAAAAACAAGGTGTCCAAGGAAGCCTACTACTAGGGATATGCTGAAATGCCATTTAGTACCTGACACACTCAAAATTGGTACAACAAAAAAACACGCTGAAGAGGTCAGTGTTGCATCCATGGCACGTGCCGTGTTCTGCAAGTTGTATAGACCCCTGCCTTTCCCGTCGCCCAGGGATACGGCATGCAAACGAAGTGACATGGCGACAAAATGCCATTGGCTCTGCAAAATAATGAGTGAAGTTGATGGTAATTAGTAATCGTGTCAATGGTGAAAACAAAGGATTGCCATGAAATTTTGTTTCCATCACACGCGTTTCTTTTATCAATCTGAATTAAGACTAATTCGATCTGCACATATCTTTTGTGGTTCTTTTCCGTCATAAGAAACCCGCAAATTATTGAGGATGTTGAACCCCTTCGAGTCTCAAGATCTTGAGGTAGGAAACCAAAGAACCAACCATGTTATTGTTCTAAAACAAGGATACTGGGTAGTGAACGTTATTTAGTCAAATTTAGTCAAACAAACTTGGAGGATTACTAAATTGAACCTGTCAACAAGCATGGTCATGAGCCGTCCATCCAAGTGAGGGTGACCAGACAATTATAGGTGCTTTGTGATGTCTACACAGGATGAAGAAACACGTGGCTGTTTAATTGAGGTGCTTGAAAAGTGAGCCATGTGCTAATAGGAAAACAAGACCCTATCATTGGCTATCAGACCATAAGTTCCTTGACGAACCTGAAACGAAAACATTCAAATCTGTAGAAACAAAAACTGAAACACACGGATTTGGAATCATCAAACAGTGACAAACATGGTCCGACTGATTTCATGTGTTCAAAGAAGTTGCTTTTCTAATGGAGAATTCTGCAGACATAGATATGTGATGGCCTGGGCGTGACCCTCTGCCCATAGCATGGCACTTGGAAGTCATCCCAATTTCGGAAATCCCAGATGTGTTTTTGGTTGGGCGTTCGGAAAAATGTGTTTTCTGGGCGTATGGAAGTCATCCCCACATGGTGATTGAATTGATTTCATAGTGATTTGCCCTTTTTGTTCAAAAGTCCAAGAAATCTAAGTTCCACAAAACCTTCACAAAAAAAACATACTCCTGTCTAGTTACTCCAGTGTTTTTTCTTGGAACACAAGAACATGTTGATTTCAACTTGAGCTCAAACCCTTTTTGCAAACCTTTTTTGGGTGTGGAGGCGTTTGTTGAAAAAAACAATGGGCACCAAACCCCAACCTCCAGCCTCCCAGTCTGATATGAACGAACAAAGAAATGTCCGAAATCCCAAACAAAAAACACTACATCTACAACTGGAGAATATGTCATTCTTGTGACCTTGGATTTCTGGAGGTTGTGAATCATCTATTCAATCCGTGCAATGTTCAAACCCTGACGTTCCATGAAATCCTGATTGTTTCATAGGGATCCTTACAATAGATCTATCATAATCCCTATACATGTATATATAACTGGAGGTAGTATTTCATCAAACAACAACAAATAACGAGGGTTTTTGCTCACTGCTCAATTTGCTTTCAAGAATATCAACAACCATATACCTCCAGTAAACTATATAACACAGCAATGGAAAATCACCACGTTCAATAGGAAATACATCTTCAAAGCGTCCATGTTCCATTGCTATGTTAGTTTACCGGAGTGTAAAAAAAATTGCACGTTCTTTTCTAAAACGTTCTGAAGTTGCTTTGAGTTCAACCAATATCTTTTTAGGTCCGGCCCTTGCAACACTTTTTTCCGAGTGCATCGCATCGCTATGGCTTTGCTCCAAACAGGGAACCGGGGGGCTCTTTTTTTCTGCAAAACACTTGCCGTTTAGAGTTCATCCCTCGTCAAGACATCCAAAGACCCGTTTTGTGAAGAGGTATTTTTTGGTTTGCTCAAAACAAACAGTATGTCCCAACAAAAACACACCAAGCAGTCAGTATACTCAGTATACCTTCCTGGGAACTGAAACATATCTTTCTCCCAGTGAAGCAACTTTTGAGTCGATGATGTTCCAAACTTTCCTTTTTTCGGTTAGGTGGGATATTTTCACGAACCGTTCCCTGGAGGGGATAGGTATTTGGATGTCTATAGGGATCTAGGGATCGTTTCAGGCTGGTCCATGGCCATATCCCAGCATTTCAGGGGAGATATATGGAGTTTCAGGTAAGAACCTTTGCAATGGAGAGATGTAAGCACAGTGGTCAGGTTTGGACCAATGGCAATGATCGCAGATCGTGCCTCAAGGAATCACGTGACTTGTGACTTCCACTCAAATTGAAGATACTATCTGAGAAAGGGGAGATTTCAGGAGGGGAGATATTCTCGTATACGATAAACTATATGTCAATGAAGATAGAAGACAAAATGATATGGTATATTTTCATTGGGCCTGTTTCTTTTGCATATCTAGTGTATTTATATGACTGCCATTTCAGACATTTCAACAAATACCATAGGATTCATGTATGGTATATTTACCTACATTTACCATGGAAGTGTAGGTAATATATACCACACATGGATCCTTAGGGAATGGGAGTTATTACTTAAATCCCATCTTTCTAGTTACTGACTTATGGATGCTGGCCATTCATGAACACTATCAGTTTAGGGAAACAAATCATCCAACAAAATGGCTCTAACTATTTCGACAAACAATAAATCAACAGAAATCAAAACCTTACCCAGTTATACATGACTTTCAACAATCCATGGATGGAATATACTGTACCTGGCTGTTTTTGCGTGTTTTGTGTATTCTTGTTTTTGCTAACATGTCCAGTATGGAAAACATCATTTCACTAGGTGGTTGCTTTCAACCCATATAACACCAACATTTCTCAACCTATTCAACCTGACCATCTCCTCCTCAATATAGGGGAATCAACATCAACAATACTATCACCTAAATTACCCCAACCACCCCAACATACTTTACCCAACCAGCCCTTCCTACTAGGTGGTCAGTAAACACCACCACCCCCCGGTTGCCAACCAATTTCAACCCGCCAGGAGGTTCACCCTGTAACTCCCTCGATCCAAGCGTCCCTTGGGTGTTCCAGTCGACTGAATCCTCTCCGAAGGACCTCGAGTCGGACCGGCATCTTTTAAACAACAAAAGGGGATGGGTCCACACCCCATAGGATCCATGTATGGTATATTTCACTACATTTACCATGAAAATCAACCAAATGTAGGTGAATTAACCATACATGGATCCTTAGGTGTTTTTTAATCAAACAGTGGCACTGGATAGCTCCATCATGGCGCTATAACCATGGCATCATTGGAGGTGATGATTTGTACCAAGTACTTGTTGTTCAACCATGACCCCTGGATGATTTCCCATTCTTTAGAGGTTGCTGATGGGAGCTTTTTACGGGGTATCTTCAGAAATATCTTGAAAAATTCCCACCCAACCAACCAGCACCACCAGCACCATAGTGTCGTCATTTTCCAAGGCACCATAGGAAGCAGCAGAGCTGCGGTAGGCCAAACGACATGAACTGCTTTGAATCTCCGAAAACTGCTTGTTCCTCCTAGATTCACATTTGATGGAGGGAGGGAAAGAATGAATTTGTATTTATTTGTATCATATGGAAATTGTAATCAAACCATAAATTTGAGGAGTCAATGGGGGGCAACTTTCCCTATTACTATATATCATCCCAGAAAGTCCATTTTGTCCAAATTTTGCCCATTGGTCGTTACGGGAATCATGGAGAAAATTGGATCATCCTAAAGATCGGATGATTGTTGGTGGTTGAACCAACCCCATTTGAAACATTTTAGTCAAACTGGAAAATCTTCCCGAAAATGGTGTGAAAATTCCACAAAATGTTGGAGTTGCCACCACTGCAGCGAAATTCTTCGTCTGGGAGAAAATGAACTTCCAGCGATATCATATATAAATTGGTATAGTTCCAGTCACAAAAAAGAAACAGTAAATCAGCAAATATCAAGTCGATGAACCCCAGTGAGAGTTGATTTTGAGGTAGGAATGAGCTGCGGGTATGAGTTGGGTCCTGACAAAACACTGAAGGTTAAAAAACAGGTTCCTTTCATTAAACAAATGAATAGATTACTTACCCACTATGAACCACCATCTAGGCATGCCCGAAAGTATGGGAATTGTGTTGGGGGGAATCTGTTATTGACACATGTTCACCCAAAATACTTGGAAGGACAATAAACTACCTCAATGCTCCCGGAGATTGAGTAGCTTTTAGAGCTGCACAATGGTCTTTCAAATGCCATGCTGCAAATGAACCTATCCATGCACCTAACCCCCCCCAAAAAAAAAACTAGAAGCTGAAATAAGTCCCTGGAAAAGCAGATTCCTTTAACAAAACCATCATGTTTCATTTATTCTTAGCTTTCATGGACTTTGGGGAACCAAGAGGGGTGTGTTTTTTTTCACCGCCCGCGACCTTTATGTCAACAGCCATTCACCACCGCGACGATCCAAGCATCGGAGATCCAAACTGAACACTGCTGAGAACGGCCACCACGTCGCTGCGAAATAGACGGACCTTGATGGCGAACCAGTTTTGCGCATGGAACTGAGGGACATGTGCCATTGTTCGCATGTGTAAATGGTCATCCTCCACTTCTACCATTTGAGTGCACTCGATTTTAAGCTTAAGCATTTTCGGGTCCGGGTCTGACGTATCAACTTTCTATATACAGCGATTGGGATTGCTTCTAGGGGGGTTGTACCCACACGATTGCTCCGTGTTTCAAGGCGTTGTCTTCTACAAACATTTTCAAGCAATCATTCTTTTGGTAATCAGTATTTAACCATGTTCAATGTGCATGGTTTAGGCGCCAAACTGCAGCGTAAAATACCCAGCAAATAACCTACACTCTGAGGTAAACAAACATAACTTGATGTTGGAAGTCTGTTGGACTTTTTCGCTTGGTTAATTGGGACAGAAGTGACACCCCGGCAGAATCTTTGGACAACTAATACAGCAATGATGAAAAAAATATCTATGAGATTCTTACAGACTACCTACCTGTTGGTCTCCTGTATATCTCCTAGCCATTCCTAGGCTATATGTCATATCTGCAAAAAAATCCGAATTCATCGACCTGGCAAACATCATTCCATGCAATAGACATTTCAGATGAACCCCCTTTCACACCGTCTAAAATTTACCATACCCCTAGAAGTCCAAGAACATTAAAAGAATGGGTTTTCACCAAAGACTATTTTTCTAGTAGGGAATTTTAATCATCCCAAATTGGGGTTGCTATTGTTTTCAATGGTCGGCTGGACTTCCAGGGCATAATGTTTGCATTTTTGTTGTTCCAAAAATAGACATTTCGGCACATCCAGTGGAGCCAGAACTTTTTCGTACCAAAAACCTCAAAGATTTGTTTTTTGTACATCTAAAGCCCGATAAAAAAGGTGGTGGAAATGTGCTTCTAAAACCTCGCTCACTTTGTTGAAGAGAT
Source organism: Breviolum minutum Mf 1.05b.01 (assembly GCA_000507305.1). Taxonomy (NCBI): domain Eukaryota; class Dinophyceae; order Suessiales; family Symbiodiniaceae; genus Breviolum; species Breviolum minutum. Next base: position 180,236 of record DF239047.1, read on the forward strand.
GAAAAAATCCAGAAAGGTAATATTTGCAGAGTGCAAAGCCAGCATGAGAATTCACACACTTTCATTTCATACTGTTGATGCAAGAAATCCTCGTCGACTGAATCTGCTGCACACCCCTGAGCTGATCTCGAACTGCCGAAGTGTCACAGCAACAGGTCTGAATGACCCCATGTAACGACGGATCCATCTGCAAGAATGGCAGCAAATGCATAGAACAGTGTGGCCTGAATCTGCTGCACACCCTTGAGCTCATCTCGAACTGCGGATCTGTCACCCCCATAGTCTGCACGCCCCCAGGTAACAACGGATCCATCTGCTAGAAGCGCAGCAAATGCAGTATCTGTGGCCTGAATCTGTTGCACGCCCTTGAGCTGACCTCGAACTGACGAACTGGCCCCGCCAAAGTCTGCGTGACCCCATGTAACGACGGATCCATCTGCAAGAATGGCAGCAAATGCATACAGTGTGGCCTGAATCTGCTGCACACCCTTGAGCTCATCTCGAACTGCCGAACTGTCACCACCATAGTCTGCAACGCCCCAGGTAACGATTGCGCTGTCTCCACGACAACACAAGGCAAAGGCATGTCTTGTTGCCGCCAGTTGTGGTTGAAGTACCAGAGCTGTAAGGCACTCTCCGTCCTCTATCCCTGCTTCTTCTAAGGTTTTGTCAGGATCGGCCAGGACTCGATTCTTGGCAGTGATAAGTCTGAGACACTTTCGCCCAAACGCTCGTTGGGCCTTTGTCTTCAAGTCTTGAACTGTGGAAGAAGGCGGAAGTGACAGAAGTTCAGCATGCCCATTCGGCAACGCTACATTTACTTGAAGCATCTGGGTTGCCTTTGACAACCCTTCAATCAGCAATGTCCACGTCAGACTTTGAGCACAAGCCAAGCAAGTCATAGATGATTACACCATGATATGTGATATCTGCGCTGGATTTTTAGCAAGCTCCGAGCTTATTGTCAATGCAGTACCGTTCAATCAATCGCTCTATGTATGGACATAACTTCATTAATGATATCAATGCATCATGGGAAACTGCTAAGCTCCTGTAACTCTACTGACTTGACATCAAGCATCAAACCAAGGTCTGGAAAAAGAGACAACGGCGATTGGTAACTGAGATGCCCATATGTTGGATATACTTCGGGGTGAATTCAAGCATCCCACTAGCAGTGGATAGTACTTCATAAATGACTCATTAATACATCCCTTACATGTAGGGAAGGCAATTGAGGTAAATCATCATTCTTTGATTCTTCGTCAAAAAATGAAAACGAAACAAGGAGCTGATTGGACTCCTTTTTTTCTTTCAAATGTATATAACCTGGTAAATCGTGGGATAAACTATCTATCAACTCGCGCAGGATTTCTTCCATCAACAGTATGGAAAGGTTCTCCAACTAAATGTGGGCCACCCATTCAATGACCGTGTGTTCGATATCCCCTCGCCAAAAAACAAAATAGACACCGTAGACTACTGCGTGTTTCCTCAACCGTCATTTAAGGAGTATCAATTTGCTAAAAAACACCACCCCTCTATGAAATCATATCAGAATCCCAGTGACATATTCCAAGCATAGACCATCCGTTTCAAAGGTCAAGGGTAGCAGTGTGATATCACGACTCTTCCAGTGTTGACCACCTTAGAGGACAGAATGAGCTGGATATCAATCACGGAGTGCCATGAAATAGATGAGGACGTGTACTTGGATGTCCCAGGAAGTTAGTAAATGGTTAGTAAATGGTTTATAACCCCAATATACCCCATTTATAAGTAGGTTATAAACCATTGATCCTAACCATTGATCCTAACTTCCTGGGATATCCGAGTATACCTTAGGTGGGTCTGTGATCCCCCCGCATTCCCAGCCATCTTTTGAGGAATCCCCCCCCTGTAATCATCCACCGGTGGTGACAGGATCATCCTAGGAGGTGATGGCCCAGTTTGCCAGGTGGGCCATAACACCATGAAAGCGCCCATCAGTTGTCCACCCACAAAAAAAATGGTCACCCTAAGGATCCATGTATGGTATATTCACCTACATTTGGTTGATTTTTATGGTAAATGTAGTGAAATATACCATACATGGATCCTATGGGTCATGAATTCTCATATGTTAGGTAATACATGATGGATGTGTGGTTTTTGTTGCATTTGAACCCCAGGCGTAAGTTGGATCTGCTAAGCAGTCTGCTTTTACATGAACAATATATGTAATAATATGCATGTCGTTCCTGCGAAAAAAAAACAATGAAGTGTTTGAATCTGGATTGGCGATGTGAACAACAAAACGACCAAAAATTAATAGAGTCGCAACGTGAGATTAGTTGTTCGGTGCTTCTGTTAGAAGGATTGGATTCTTAGGATTAGATGCTAGTCTCCATCAACAAAAACGCAAGTTTAACATCCCTAAAACTAATAATCTAATAGCAAAAGCCCTTGCACATAGGCCGAAACCCACAAGGAAAGGATCCTCTCCCAACCACCATTTCTCAGGTGATAAGCTGTTCGTTCAAGGTCCAAATTCTGGAAGGCAGAAGTTTGTTTGCAAAAAAAGTCACGCCACTGCATGGAAGACTATGGACTACAGTATGGATTTGGCATCTAACCTGATCGTTATTCACAAAAAACACCTTCATCTCTTGAATTGTTCCTCTCCGTTGTTCTTTTCCCTCTGCGATTCTCTTCAAAACTCTCTCTTTGAGCGAAACCTCCAAAACAAATATGTTCACTGCGAATCTTGGGCCCCCGCCCCCGCCTTCAATAATCAACACAACAAGGCTCCCCTGAATACTCCACTCAAAGGTCATCACTTGGCCAAGACACAAGTATAACGGATTTCCTCCACATCTCCAAAGAACCTACGTTGCCCCCAGTGTTGTTCAAGGCCTTCCAGTACCTTGTGTCTGCAAAAATGGGGAAAAAAGGCGGCATTAAAACAACCACAGCTGGCTGAGAAATGGACCACCGGTTGGTGGTTTCAACCCATCTGAAAAATATTAGTCAAATTGGAAATCTTCCCCAAATAGGGGTGAACATGAAAACTATTTGAAACCACCACCCAGACCATTTTTGAATTTTGAAGATGGCTTGAGTAACGTTGAAACTGTCCATTTTCTCATACTAAACATTCGTTCAAATTGGTAACCTTACCCAAAGAGATCCCAAATAGAGTAATTAGTAAATTAATATATTGACATATAGTTGAAACCACCACTTAGAATGTTTCCTATTTGAAAAAAATAATACTTTTGGTTCAAGGCGTCTTTCGTTTCCTGTGGATGGGGTAAACACATAAAATCAATTTTGATTCCAAGAACCCTTCCCATTCTTCCTGTTCATCATAGGGAAGAAACATGTTTCCTCATGACACAAACAAACACCCCGCCTTCCCAAAATGAACGCATTCGTCCCTTGAAAAGGGACCCATTCCCAATCATCAATTTTCAATGTATATGTTAATCTATTGGATTTACTTAAGATGCTTGGAAAAAGTATCTTATAAAACATATTCTCCCAACTGGTCGTATAGTGGTGGTGATTTCTCACAGTAAACGGTAAAAAACTCGCCTTAAAAAAAATCCAAGATCTTCTTGGGGTGTACAGGGTTTGCCATAATCACCTGAAACAACCCTAAAGAATAGGAGAAACCCCTACATCACCAAGGGACAAACGCTACCTGTCAATCTTTAGGGGCCCGATTTTCCCATGTAACAAGGTCCTTATGGTGGACCCCGGTGTATGTTGCATACCCTTGGCCCACAAATTTTTAGCACCTCATCACCGTCGCAGGATGCCAATCTCGAGATTGTATCAAAAGGTTGAAATGGAGTTTCCGCTTGTCGTACTCGCCAATCTGGCAACATCATACCTGGCCACCCTTGGACCCCAAAACCATGAAAAATGAAGGTTTTACATCCCAAAATATGGGTTATACTCCTAAAAATGAAGGTTTTGGGTTCCCATGGCATGGGGAAAAAAGCATCGACCTTAAACACTTCGTCGCTTTTTGTCTTGAATGGATGATCCTACCAAGTCGCAAGGATTCTAGATCCTACCAAGGGGCAAAGATTGTTTGGTTGACTTGGACTTTCCTGATGTTTGCATGGTTTTGATATGTGACGGGTCGTTCACATCTACGGGAAAAATACACATAAACGATGTACAAGGATATGAACGAAGCTCTTCTGAAACCTGAAGGAGGTCTTCTTGCGACAACATATCTGTCACACTGTGAGTGAATCTTAAGATGTAAATTCCGAAACACCAACTTGAACAGTTCAAGATATCCTTGACATCCAAAAACCTATCTCCAGGTGTTTGGGAATGTTTGGGAAAAAAAAATGGTGACCAACTATCACCTCACCAGCTGTTTATAGGACTAGTTGTGACCGACATCCCCTGGGGGTTTGAGGGTTTGATCGAATTCACCATGCATCGATCAAATCTCTGCAGTTGTTCCCTCAAAACGGCCTCAAAATGGGTGTTAAACAACCACAAACTTCATCATGCTTGTTCAATTAATTAAACTCCCCATTTAGCCACAAACAGATGGCCTGTTTTTTTCCGACAACAAAAAGCAGCAACCGGTTGTCAAACGAAATTCACCCACTACATTCATCCCCAAGGGCACATGCATCTGTCGTTGATGTTACAGTGGCTTCCCATGGGCTAGCGAAGGTGGACTCGTTGGTATGATCCAAGAGCGGTAGCCAAAGACATGAAACCAGGAATTCGAAGTGAAACTGGTCCTCTGAGTTTTGAAGATCACCTGCCAAGATGGTGATACTGATTGAGAAATGGTGAACAGTTGGGTTGTTAGTTGGATACTCTGTTTGGTTATAGTTGGTTTTAAAAAGAAACAGTTGACAACGTTTTAAAGGAGTCAACATGTAAAACAAATGATAAAACTAAAACAACTCCAAAGGGGCAAATTTAATGGTATAAGGGATCAACGAAAGGTTTGGAGGAGATAGCAATCCGGTCCAGCGACACCAGCGAGACAAAACATATTATACCAGTAAATATATATATGTATATATATATATGCAAATTTCATCCTGTTGATTAATGAGGAGAAACGGGACGATCTTGGCCCCCGAATTGAATTCTTGAATCAATATTCCAAATAGTTCAACAAGGGAACTTAAGACGCACATATGGTGGAAACTTCTCTGCCATGTAGCTAGATGTTTCTTCTTTGCTCCATTTTTTCCTCCAAGTGACAACATAACCTTTCCCTCGGTGATGGATCTGAAGTATGACCTGAAACATGTCACAACACACCGGGGTCAAACGATATCACATGAGCAGTGATCAAAAGCCACCAGTGACATTTCATTATACTAATTGATACTAATTGGTTAATAGGGATCCTTATATTTGGCTTATTGAAACACCTATATAACTGGGTAAAAAATCATCCTCTATATAACCTAACCAACCAGGGTGAACTGATCACTGGAAACACATGTTTGGGACACTCACATCATGAGCTGTAAGGGTGGGGTGTCTTTTGTTTTGGAATCCATTGAAAACCCAGAGGTAAGGAGCATGTCATATCAAGGGCAAATTTAACGTTGGATCATCGCCCCTTAACCGGACACCAAGTGAGTATATAATCTTTGGTTTTTGTTTTGATGCAACCTATGTGGACGTAGCTTTCTCCAAAGACAAGTCTATAGTCATTAATAAACATAGTAACGAAAAAATGAGTAACGATTGGATAACTGAGAATCTAGTATTATTATTATATAAATGTTAATCAATTCCCATTCTTGTTAAACATCGAAATAGAAGGTCTAATTCTGTACCCAAAAAAACACTTTTCTTCAGGTTGCATGTTAAGCCATCCCTGTGAGTTTCTCTATGAAAAACATAGACACCGCAACAGCTGGCCGGCTTCAAAATTGGAACCAAATTGTGGGACACATAGCTTGGAGGTTTAAACAAAACATCCCAAATCTCCTCCCATAATAATTCCTAAACGGAAAGGACTGTGAAGTACTATAATTCTGGAAAAATCTCAACCACCGGCTGAAAAAAAAGCATCTTAGAATTAATTCTCTAGACATCCAAATGCACTACTGACTGTTGGTGTTTTAGGCTGTTTTTTTGGAATAATTTGTGGGCCCAAATACCTGCCTTCTCACCAGGTGTTTGGATGTCAATCCGGATTGAGACAGCCTACTGCAAAACTCTAATACATACGGTTGATGGTTCAGAAATCTGGCGAGCACCAGTTGATGTGGTAAATATCCCATTATTTACAGGGTTTTATACATCCCAGGTGGTTGTTTGGGATTTCTTCCATCAACAGTAGCTCTGTCTGATCAAACTCCAAATTCATGAATGTCAAGTCGGATTCACATGGCAATATTTGAGGGGATTTGGGCTCTCGCAAATGTCACCATCCAAGAGTGGAAATCTACATCATCTTTCGGTGAAAAGTGTTGCGTCATCACATTCATCACCCAAAAATATTTGTAGGGTTGGATGCATAGGGATCCATATAGTGGCTTTTGAAATAATCCCCTATATAACGGGGTAATTTAATCCCCTGTATACAACAAATAACTTTCGTTTTGGTTACTGCTCATTTGAAGAGTAATCTAATTTGATCATTTCCCCGAATACTTAAGGGTTCAAAATTAAAAACAAAACATATTTGAAACCATTACCTACACCCTGAACAAAAAATACCACATAATCCGAAAGATGGAGGTTTGGAAGGTAATAAAGTCTCATCACAAGGGACGACTGTAGGGTTTCCAGATGTTTGGAGGTTTGCTCGTGGACCCCACCCCCCCAAACTCATCGTTCTCAGTCAAGTTACATTTTGAGCTCCACTGTGACAACAAAGGGCTTCTGCCCCACGTCTTCACAGACTCCAAGATATGTGAAGAATTCGTGAAACGAGTCGAACCATGTAATAACACGAGGTCGGGCAGAAGCAAGCGAGCCATACCTGATCATGTTTTCAGATTTTTGAGGAGAACAAAAAACACATGCAGCTTTTCGCGGCAAAATCTGCAGTGAATTCATCATCTTGGAGGAAAATCACAACCCGGTTGAAAGGTTCCCTGGTGTTTCTCGTTAAATCTCCTGAGATCCGAAAAGCATTGCTGCAAGACTCAATCACGTTGACTGGATATGTACGCAGTTGGAAGACATACCGCTGAAAACCCAGCTGATATTCGGAGAACATCTCATTATTTTTGCAGTTTTACGCTTTTTTGGGAGTGGGTCAAAAGTATGAACCCTCAAAATGCCAAAAGGATCCAAAAGGATTACGATGATATTATGATGTAATTATGATGATTTCAATACTTTATATACCTAAAGCCCAAATGTTCTTCCCTATTTTTGAAGGTCAACCTTCGAAACAAGGCCTTTTCCAATCAAAACAAGGCTTTTTCGGGTTCTAGGTATACATCAAAACCGTGCAAATACGTGTGTTTTTTTTCCCCGTTTGTTGCCCCATTTTTTGACCCAACCAGCTCCAAAGATCACCTGGTGCAACCCTTGCCCGTTTTTTTTCTAACAAAAATGTAGGAGAAGCGAACCCTTCTAAAATTTCATGAACATGTTTTGTCTAAAAAAATGTTCGTATCTCTCAACCAAAAGATGCAAAATATCAAACTTACTAAGAAAACAACAACAACAACATCAACAACAACGACAACAACAACAACAACAACAACAACAACAACAACAATCCTTAAAACCAACGCCTTTGACATGACCACCCTTAGTAGAAAGCCAATCAATCTTTGATCAAACCTGCCATTGTGAAACACACTCAAGCATAGAAGTATCGCCAAGAAACGTTGAGCCTTACGTGTCAAGGTATCTTGAAATTCGTTGCCACGAGCAGTACCGGAAGTAGTCCGATGCATTTGGGACAAGACAATGATATACATCCTTAGTACTCAACTTCACTTGCTTCGTTTAACCTGTGGATTCTGATACGATTTCGAACCTAGGGTTGAGGTCTACTTATGACTCTGATACACTTCAAATCAATGCATGTTAATCATCCCAGGAATGTTGAAAATCTTGCATCTTGGGTGGAACCGGGACCAGAATTTTTGAACCATCGATCTGAGGTCGAGTTTGGTGCCTTTAGATATCGGGAGAGCTCGAAAAATCCCTGGATGATTCCATCGGTTTTCGCACCGAAGGTTCACTGAGATCCATGGTTTTTGCATACCCAAAGGTTTTCCATGTATGGTATGTTTAAAACTACACCTACCATACAATTCCACCAAATGGAGGTATATAGATATAGATATACATGAATGGTATGGGATATGGAATATGAAGTGCCTTTTCTTGAACGTAAATGGAACCTTTACATATCTTTTCGGTTCACTAGCAACTCGATGTTCATTGTTTTCCGTTGGCCTTGTAGCGGGACCTCCTTGTCTTGGAGTGCTTTTGTATGAGACACTGGGATGTCCTACCACTCCAAATGTTGCATTTAACTGGCTCATGGAGAATATGAACAAAATTCAACAAATCATTATAGATCAACCAGTTTTTTTAATCAATATCTCACGGAAAAAAAAAACATGCAGGCATAGGCATCTTAAGTTTAGTGGGAGTTCATGATTTCTTTCTTTCCCCCTTTGACACCACAAAAGGCTACTTGTATCAAACAATCTCAGGTGAAGAGTGATCAAAACCCTTGTGACATTAGATAAAACCCTGGTTGGTTAATGGGGATCCTTACAATGACTTATTATCATCCCTGTAGAACTGGGTAGTATTGCATCCCCTTATATAACCTAACCAGGTTGAACTAAGCACTGCTCATGTCGTCGTTATTTTGACCAAGGTGTCTCCAAATGTGTTGCCATCAGCCGAGCAAAATGTGTTCGCTCCTGAACATGCAATCAACAGATTTTTCAGGTTCGGACGTAAAGGGTGGGATCGGTAGCATATAATCACCCAAATTGGCAGTAGATTTTACCGCTTATAGCGGTATATATCTATAATATATATATATATATAAATATAAATACATTTGTTGCCTTCGTTAGGGGATTACATCATCCCTACCACCTACTACCAGAACCAGAATAATACTATGATTGCGTGTGTTTCATGCTTAGGGGTGTCCCAATTTACTGGCAATTACTCATTTTACTACCTAGTAGCAATCACTCACTTCGGGGTCTCCCAGGTAAGAGGTTTGGACGCGCATACCGGGGTTCAACTTACCATTAGATACCATCTTTGCAACCTAAAAACTCGGGGAAGCAACTATTTAGTTGGTGGTTTCAACCCCCAACTGAATCTTCCCCAAGTAGGGGTGAAAATTCCAAAAATATTTGAAACCACCACCTAGCTATGTTCGTTTAATGAAAAAAATGATCTCATATCCAAGCTGAGCTGACCCACAGTACACCCCTTCTATTGAACCTCAATGACTTGGATCTATATACCCCAACCAAGCAACAAATGACAAATAAAGCTCTATATACTTGGATGTCCCAGGAAGTTAGTAAATGGTTTGTAAATGGGTTATAACCCCAATATACCCCATTTGCGAACCATTTACTACATGTTTTATAAATATAATGTCACCCTGTTGACTGGAATCTCTGGTTGGGGGTTAAGATGTCAGCCACCACTCTGTCCTCCAAGTTATGCATCTCATCTGGAGGCCGTAGAACTTCTGTACCTAAGCTGAAAGTTGGGGTAGATCAAAATTAAGATGAACCTAGAGATGAAGTTAAACAAAAGAGGTGCATGGGTATTACCCTCAGCATTTTCTTAAACAAAAACATACTGAAAAATGTATGTAATCATATAGAATTACTCCCGGTATCAGTTGTAGTTTCGCAGGATGTACAGTACGTAAACCAAATGTACTCGCAGATTGCATCTCGTTGACTTACATCCTTCATGGTCAGCTTGAGCTTGATCTTCCATGGATCTTAGATAATGTCATGTGTATGTATAGACCAAGATGCATATGAGTTAATCCACAGTGACGTCGTATTGGCATCCAGTTGATGATATATAGAAATCCTCCACCACGCTCCACCTGTTTTAATTAAAACTTAAAACCTTAATGAAAAAACATGGGGTATTCAACAGCCATCAACTACTAAAACCTTCCAGATTGCTTAAGCATCACTATCTTCCCTATGACTTTCAAACCGCCCACAGTCAAGAAACAAAATAAACCACTCAGCGACTTTCGCACCTTTTTTGTTGTCCAACCAGGATGTTGAACCGTTTTCAGCAACGCTAATTTTCGAGCTCACAAGGAATGGGTTTAATTAGTTGACATTGTTGCCGTGGGATCTTCCTAAAGTTCCATTTGGAACTGTGTCTGCCAGGCGGTTTTGGTAACCATGGAAATGGAAGGATGCTGGAGAAAGAAACCTTTTTTCGTTTACTATGAGAAATATATAGGTGTTGGGTAAATGATTCAACATTGCAACAAATAGAACATAAGGCTAAAGGTGCTACAAACTAACATTACCCTCCCTGAAACTAAGAGTTTGCACCTGAAAAAAGGCCATCCCAAAAGGAAATGACATCTTCCAAACATCAATTTTCTGGTGCTATGTTAGTTTTATGGAGGCTGGTCATACTATATTATACTGCGTGTGAAAAGTATTATATATCTAAAAAGTTTGTGGGTCGCAAAGTCTGCTCGACATGTTTCAACAAAGTCTCCTTTTGAAATTACCTTTTGCACCACAAACAAACAAGTAAGGTTGCAAAGTCATGAAAACCCAACAACAACAACAACAACAACGACAACGACAACGACAACGACAACGACAACGACAACGACAACGACAACGATAACAACAACCAACAATAACAACATTAACAACGACGACAAGAATAAACATAATTGCCAACACATAGTAACCAAACTGATAATAAACTAACACATCAAGAACTTATTTTCATTTGGCCACGTTTTTTTAAATCCAAGCTGAAGTTACTGGTTGCCAAATCATGTTCGATGATGGCCCAACGATTGAAGGAGGTCACTTTTGCCATCGCTGATGCAAACGCTTCGCTGCCCACCGTGGAGGATTTCCTGGGCAGGACAGTTCCCTTGATGCCCACAAGGCACAAAAAAAAACAGGAACATTTGCCTGGTGATTCAAAGTGACCTTTTTGGGATGGTTAAGTGACCCTTTTTAATGGCTAAGTGACCTCCAACTAGGGGATCAAAAGGTCACTTTGAATCACCTGGTGGATGTTTTTTTGTTGGATGTTTTTTGGGATTGGAAACAACTCAAAGAACTGAAACATGGATCGCTAAACATTTGGAATTGATGAGAGGCTTAGAGTTATAGTTTCAGAATCCTCCTTGGCATTGAACAAATCCATCTCGGAAATTTGAAAGATTGCTTGTCAATTCAGGTAACCCGCCCCACCAAAAAAAAAACACAAAATTCCACAAAAAAAACACATTTCTTTAGTTCAATACATCAATCCCAGGTCTTCTAAGCGGCCTCCAAATGGTCGTTTTTGCGAAAGAGTTCACATGGACTTCAACTCATTCCTCCAACATTCGTGGTTAAGTCATTCCACGTGGTTGTGAGAATGAATGTTCAGGGTAAAGTCCCCAATTTCGTGCTTCACTCAACATCGTCAAACTTTAGGTCCCCAATCTCATGTTCGAAAAAAAAGAACATGACAAACTGTCATTTTTGGTTCCAATCTTACCAAAACCAAAAAAAATCTGAAAAAGCCAAGTATCGCTACCATGTCGTTCAGCAAAGTATCTAAGGTTAACATCTCCTTGCAAAGCTGGGAGTGATGCAACCCATTGTGATCAATCAAGCTGCTTGATATGTACCTATACATTTACTTGTTTTGTTATGGTTTTCTTGTATAGGTACATACATCGATCCTGTGGGAACATGATCCAACTTGGGAACTGAACCAACTTGTGATTAGGGATATGAACCAACCGACGGTACTGGAAGTCTGGGTGAAATTCTTATCAACCTCTAAGGGTTGCTCCAAACATGACCGTTCAACGCCCATGTGTTTGGTTAAATTATTGTCATGTTTTGAAGCTACACAGATTTCATATGTTTTCAGGAATTTTGGAATGGTTTTTTGTTGGGATATGAGCTTGCCCTAGTGCCTCAAGAATGACAAAGGGAAGCTGACTGGGTCGAGTGGGGTGAAGTGCCTTTCGGGTACCCCATGGCTCCAAATCACCTGGTGGTTCAATTCTGCCTGAAAATAGATACAGTTCCAACAAGCAAAACCAGGCCATAAATCGATGCAAACAATTCCAACAGTTTCAAGTCTGTTTTTGTCTAAACAACATTTCTCTCCCCAAACAAATTGGCTTATAGAAGATCTTTCTTTCAAATCAATCACCTTGGCATGTGAAAGAAACTTGACACTTTTGATGACCATAAACAAAAGTTAATGGTTTGCTGAAAGAAAACAAACAGTTGGATCGTCCAATCTTCCAACATATATGTTTTATAGTCGCCACCTACCAGTATGTGTTTATTGAAGCATATAACACAAAAAATACATAAACATCCTTTGTTGCCCAAGTCTCTTGGATCTGTTCATCTGCAGCTCTCGCTTGAGCTGTGGCTAAACGCAACAAGTCCTCGAGGTGAGCAAAATCACTCTTAATGTCCTTGAGAAATCTCCCTCTATTCAACTCACATATCCACCATGATAAGGCATGTTTGATTGAAAATGATGTTCCGGCTTTCCCGGTTGGTGGGATATGTTCGGACCGCATGGAGGGTAAACAGTTAAACCTACCTCTTTGCTTTAAGTTTACATCCAAATATCATATCTGGTGGACTCCACCATTGTGCTCTTCTGCAGTCCAAGGTTTCAACCACCAACAGAAACCTTAAGGAAAAACAACGTGCAACACCCACAGTCATGGTCAATCTTCCACTCCTGTAAATCAAAGTTGATTTAAAAAAGAACGTGCGGTCAGAAAACACGCAAGCCACGGAAAAAACTTATTACTTTCCATTGTACTGGTTGTTTACTAGGGATTATATAATGGTTTATTATAATCCATATATTATTGGATAGTATAAACCCAACCAACCAGGGTATTTTTCGATCCAAGCATCCTCTGATAATGTCTTTCTCATCAAAGCCTCAGCTCAGACGGGCAGTTTTGTGACAAAATGTTAGGGATTCAAGGGAGACCTATAAATAGCTGCCGATTTGTCTGTAAATAGATTTAACTATACATGAACATACCCTAAGGATCCAGTATCTCCTAAGGAAGGGATTTCCCCTATAATCCTATTCTGGGGATGGGATTGGAACCCTCAATCCTACTCTAGGGAGGTGTCTGGATTCTCATATATACGTATAGATGGTAGGATAGTAGGAAATTAAATCATACTCCTTCACTCGCTCCCCATACTCACATCACCGGCCTGTCGAAAGGATGCAACCAAAAAATGCATAGTCTGAGTGAATGTTCCCCGGTTACCAACTTCCAATTTCTTGCTAAATAATGAGGCCACCTCACTTCTTGTGTGGAGGTCGCACAAGGTGTCCTGGAAACAAGACCATGTTTGGGGGACAAAAAGAAACCTGTTGCTTTTTTCTATGTGCCCTCAATAAAACTAACATTTTCGCCCCTGAAAATAGGCCATCCCAAAAGGAAACTAGTATCCCAACCATCCATTTTCAGGTGCTATGTTATAGGATGTGTATTTTTGTACCAAAAAAAAGCTCATGTAACGTAGCTTTTCTCCAAGCCACACCCATCTTGGTCTCCAAAGTCCTGATGGGACAAGAAAAGACTGGGAGAAAAGACCGAGGTTCCTCAGGGATATACGACAAAATCATGAAGACCACTCATATTACTACAAGATGGGCCCAAAAACCAATAATAAATGGGGTTATAACTGCACTTATGGGGTGAAATAACCCAAGTTACCCATTTATAAGGCCATTTATAGGGGTTAGAACCCCATTTATAACTAGTAGGGGCCCAATTTGTAGAGGAACTGATCAATTGTCTTTAAAAGACCCAAACCAAAAAGAATGGACTGCCGCACTGCCCATGAATTTTCCAGATGCATCCATGTCTGTTTGTAGTCTACTATAGGGTGTCATGTCAGCCCCAGCAGATGGACATGTTTCACGACTCCGGAAGTATATTCTCAACCATTTTTTTGAGTTGGCTTCAGACCTATTGGTACTGTATCAGGCAAATTCAAATCATTCACAAACCAGGCAAACCCTTCAGGAAAACCCTGAAGAATGATAGGAATCTTATAGAAGCAACGGAGAGCCAGGGATAGAAAATCAACAATATCAACACGTTTCACTCACCTAGGAACACACCTCTTCAAAAGGTCATAATACAAGGTCTATTTGCTAGCCTTAGCAGGCCTGTTGCTGACGAATTTCTCAATCAGCACCATGGAAGTTCAGGACCAAACAAAGTGGCTGGTCTTTAGGATGATCAATGTGGGTGTTTCCGAAAATGGGGGTACCCCAAATCATCCATTTTAATAAGGTTTTCCATTATAAGCCATCCAGTTTGGGGTATCCCTATTTTTGGAAACACCCATGTACTGTAAATGAGTACCTTATACCAATGAGAACAGTAAACTTGGTGATTCTCCCAATCATGCATTGAAATGATTGGCAGGGTGTTTTCTTATGAAACTATCCCCAACTAGCAAACCGGAATTCGTACAGCTTGATTACTCCGAGTGCGTAATCAACGTCAATCTGCAGAAGTGTTATTATGCATTTCAGCATGTGCTTAAGAAAACAATGTAAATATCTATTTTACTGAACGGTGTACAACTACACCCCTAACAAAAAATAGATTCATGTTCTCATTCCGCGTACCGTACTATCCCAGCAAGAAAAGAAGTTGCTGAATTACATCCCATGAAATGCTAGTCAAAATCAGGACTTCAGGATCATCGCTTTTTTTTTCAAGAATCCCAAATCCGCGCATGAAAAAAGGACAGGTACAGGAATTCATTGCATACTGTCACACCATTTGGGTCCCAACAAAATACTTGTGTGCGTCTTCGTTTTTTTTCGTGGCTGAACGAATTTTGCACCCAAGACACTCCAAATGTGACTCTGCATCTTTAGCGAGCCTTGACAAAGCAAGGTTCCTTGGATTTGGCACTTGTTCAAGGTTGGCTAACACTGTTGACTAAGGTGGCGATTGAATTGCCCGCCCATCTTGAAACATGGTCAAAATAGATGACGTTTGCTTTTTACTCTTAAGTTTTGGTGAAAATCCAACATATTTCCAACTCAGTGCCTCATTAACTGTTGATGGTTCAGGTTCAGGCATCACGAGTTCGCAGGTTTTTCATGTTTTAAACGGAAACTCCAGGCACTGAAAAAGAGCTGACATTCTATCACGACACGCAGGTTGCCTGATGTTGGTCAACTTGATAAACGCACTAGGATGTCCATGAAACTTAGTAACGATCCTTAGTAAGTTGGGTTGTTTCACCTACTTAGGGGACTTATAACCTACTTATATAGGGCTTATAATCTATTAGTACCATGGACATCCCAGCATTGTTGATGGACAAAAATCCTGCTAACCAGTTGATATATGGAAAAGAACCCATTGTTTCAATAGGGTTTCATAATTTCATACATGTCAGGTCGTTGTTTGGGATTTTTTCCATCAAACAGCCATTTCTTCGTGTGACTCTGGGTTTTCCAAAGATGTAGAAAGCTTCAGAATTGTTTCCCTGCATCAACTCTGTGCATGGACTGATGGGAACCGAACAAAAACTTCAATGCTTGTGATATCTAAATTCCAGTCATGAAATCATATACTATAGTACCCCAGATGCTCCATGTATGAAATATTTACCTACATTTGGCATAAATTTATGGTAAATGTAGGTAAATCTTCCATACATGGAGCATTTGGGGTATAATAGTAAATAAATATCTACGAATGCAGTATTTGAGAAATCCTAATATGCCGTACATGTACCCATCGCTATACATATAGCATCTGAATGTACATATTTGTATCTGTAGTTTCAAAAAAAATATGCATAATTTCATATATGTATAATATCTACATATTTTTAGATCTATATATATATATATCACAAAATACATACCACACGTACATATACACATGACACAATTATCATGAATGTATAAAAACATACATATTCATGACTTGCTTTTCATCTTGATCCAAGTCACGCTCCCTTTTCCACTATAACTCCCAAGGGTGGAGGCAATGGAACGAAGATCACAGCAATCTTCACAGCCTCATTGGGTCGCAACAACAGTTACACTCCCTGAAACTAACAGTTCGCCCCTAGAAATGATGGTTTCCAAAGCCGGAATCTCCTTTTCCAGGGGTCTATTTTCAGGGGCGAGCTGTTAGTTTCAGGGAGGGTACCAATTTGGGGTGGGGAGTATTAATTGACCCATGGCACCTCCAAGAATTTGCTGGGAATCTGGACTTTTAAAGTATTTGCCAGATTCTTCTGAGTGACCAATTTTTCCAGTTGTTTTAATTGGCCTTTTAAAGGGTGAAAACGTGACCTTCATTTGGGTGATCAAAAGTCATCTTTGGAGTTGCTCTTGCGGTGCTTACCTGAGAGAGTGCGAAATGATTCTAAATATCTAATGCTTTCCATGGATATCGAACCTAAAATTCTTTGGCAAAGTGAAAATCTCTTTTCAAAATACGGCTAGTTTAGGGTATCTATCTTGAATGTCCAGAGTGATTTCTGTTCCCTAGCAACTGTATACCAACAGTTGACATCTATATATACCTATATATACATCTAGCCACGGGTGTGTTTTTCGTAGTGCAATGGGCCTCCTTTTTTTCGGGGGCGCAGTCGGCCAGCAAGGTTCACCGGTCCCCTCAATTTGAAAGGGTTTTGGATGGCTGATTCTATTCTACTTCACCGCAAGTCATTTGATACCTGTCCAACCAACAAAAATCCTTGGAACATATTTTCTTTTGTTCGTTTGTTCTTGGACTCTGGGATTTACCATTGTAAGAACAGCGAAGAACAGCGAAAGCGACTTTCATTTCAGGATTCCACAAAAGGTCTATGCCAGTGGCAAACATCTACATAGCGAACCGCTACCATGGAGTGTTAGTATATAAGCCATATATACAAGCCTACTAAGCGTGGATGTTTCATCAATATGGAAGCACATTTTTTATAAGATAACACCATGACCAAAAATACCCTGCTAAAAAATTGGTGGATCTTTAACTTTCAGGTGGAATCCCATCCACCACTCCCCCTTTAAAGTCTAAGTAACATACGCCTGGAGTGTAGCGAGCATCTTCTCTTTGTCCTTCGCCTGTCGGAGATTTACGCCCCTGCAAGTTGATGTTTGGACCTACCAGGTGGGCCTCGTCTACGATCGCTTTTGTGAAATAACTCCACTGATTTCGAGGTGAAAATACCCAAGTGTAACCCATGCATTATAAGGCCATTTATATGGGGCCCCATAACTCCATTTATACATAACTAGTGCTGGGCCCACCTTGTATTTTCAGGGGCAAACTTGTAGTTTCAGGGAGCCCATATTAGTTCCATGATTTTTCGCGAAGTCCTATTGTTTTTGTTGGTCCAATCGTTTTAGGATATGCCTTCGCCCATATACCTTGAAGGTCAGCTTTGCAAAATCAAGATACCAATTTTGGTTAGGAAAGGTTCGTAAACTCCAGGAAACGGCTTCACATTCCACCTTTGAAAAAGGATAATCATCGATTCAGAAGTGCCGGTGATGGTAGGGGATATGTTATTTCCCAGTATACCCTCGGGATCCACTTACCTTGTCAGAGGATGATTAGGGTGTACAGTCACCGTTTCAGCACAAGTATTTTGATTCCATTACTTTTCTCCGAAGGTGATTGGATGCTTAGTGATAGGTTGATGTGAACATCCATGGTGCAACATGATTTTTCTTTGTATCTGGAAAAGATCACAAAATCGGTAAAGCTCATCTTTAAGCCCCCTGGAAAATAACGAGTACTTGAGCACGTCAGCACTGTTTTTTCCAAAACACCTACTGCAATATGAGATTCCTGTGAGATTCCGACTAAAATGGGTCCCTCTTTTGGCTGGAACACTTCAACAAACCAACCAACCAACCAACCAACCAACCAACCAATCAACCAACCACACAACCAACCAACCAACCAACCAACCAACCAACCAACCAGCCAGCCAGCCAGCCAGCCAGCAAGCAAGCAAGCAAGCAAGCAAGCAAGCAAACAAACAAACAAACAAACAATTTGAAACAACCCACCTATAGGACATTATATATATATATACATCATGCCCCTTACTGGAGGGCAGGTCAATTTTTGTCAACAAAAGGTACCTGGATCGCAGTTTGTAGACCTCCTAAAATCAATCTTCCGGCTTCTTGACCTCAAGGCTTCCACCGAGATCATTACTTCCCTTTGCTCCCGGGAAAAAGGATGCGAGGGTTTCTCTTTTTTCTTGGCGATGGTGGATGATGTTGTTTGGCACAGACACTTTCCGAGTGGAACTGGTTTTTGATGGTTTTTGCTTTTGGTGCGTGTGTGTTTTTTTGTGAGGAACAAGGATTAGGATGATTTAGGACTTGTATAATGGCAATGTTTGATTTAAAGCGGTGTGTATCAGGTTTGAATTTATGAAGATGTTTCTACCTATCTTTTTTTGTTCCTCGAAGCTCCGTGTTTATGAAATCAATGCCACTTTAAGAGAGAATGTCCTCACTCCATTACCCTCTTGGTGTGCAATTATGTCGCGATGACCTGTATCTTTTAAGAACAATATCCGTGATGATACAACGGAAGAACTCTGGCAAACCAACGCCTGCGATGCCTTCAAAAACTTCTCAAATGGTGCAGGATGTATTTCATCAACTATGTGCCAGCTTCTTCAAAGTGAGTTCGTTTGGACCTATAAGTGACATTTTTCAGCGCTTAAAATGTGACCTCCATTTGGAGAATTAACAGGTCACTTTAAAGAACCTGGTGGGTGGTTTGTCAAACTTGTAAAACCCTTCCCAACCTCCCCGGACATTACCGGATGGGTTTTTCTTTATCAGTGGTGTTTTAGGGCAATTTCGAGATACCATGACTTGAAAAATATGTAGGACGTAGGATATATAGGGTTCACGACAGCCCATCATATTCTTATAAACCACCTTGACTGTTTAATATTTCTGTTGAAGGGACAGTACGGTGGACTCCATAATCCCTTGATACGGCATTCTTTCCTGTGGTGGTGGTGGCATTTGGGGTGTGCACATTTAAAATTCCCATAGATTTAACACAGTCCCCTGTGGAAACAACAGCAGCTTCAACACAGTCAACTGCCAATGGACAATCTCCATGCAATCTACACATATTTCTTTCAAGCGCGGTTGTTTGATGGTTGTGGATTTTAACAAAAAAAGTGGCAGGCATCAAGAAAAACCTACAAGGCAATATATACTATATACCTGGTATACAAGTCAATATAAGTAGCCGATTGGGTGGTGATCAAACTCCCCACTATCCCAAATCTGAATCGCAAAAACCAGGTAACATTGTCCAATTTCGTTGACGGTCGTCAACCCGCACAGCCATCGCGCCACTGAGGCATCATCTACCAGCTTCAACATCTCCGAAACGATGTTGGCTGAATCGGTTTTTTGACACAACTCCTGGACCAGGAGTTCCACAACAAAGCAAAGTGAACGTCTTTTCGAAGAACAACTGCAAACTAATGCTGCTTTTTGAAGTGCTATGGGAAAAATCATATGTAGATAATAATAACAGTACTGTAATCAAAATTTGATCATACATTTACATGGTCAACATGGTCCAACAACCCACGACGATGACGTGGTGCGCCTTTAATTTCATCTGAAGATCTTCAGGTTCTGCATCTAGATTTTCACATTTCTCCAGGGTTGCCCGTGAGAGGTCTGAAAGTAAGTGCCTTGAAGGGAAGTTTGTTGAGACAAGGCAAGGGTTGCGTTGACAAAAAATAATGTCACTGACCTGTTGGACGAAATTATGATTGGTTCTTTGGGTTTTTACAGTGGCTTCAAAATCATCCTTATATAACATGGATGGTACAATGGAATAACTACCTATATACAGCAAATAAGCGAGTGTTTCTTGTTCAAAACAACAATTCACCATCTGACATACACCAAGAAGGACTTTGAAAGCAAATCGTGGTAGCTTCATGGCATTGAAGGATATTGAAGGCTTTTTTGGGTGTACTCCAAAAACCACATCCCCTTCAAATACTTCGAAGACATTCAACCACGGGCAATATCATTTTGAGATTTGCAGGGTTCTTTCTTCTCAAACAACATGTTGAGACATTCAAGAAACATCAGACATATCAAACCTGTATTTCAGTTTGCCAGAAATAAAATGATTTGTTTTTTCGTGTGTTTCTTTGGATCATATTTGGTGGTTTGGATATGCAATGGATCCCATGAAAGGGATCGTTACTTAGGGATACCCCGATTGAATCCCAAACCCCACTGGGCCAAAAAAAACCATTCGCTGAACTCAAGTCATTCTGAATTAAAAGGGCAAAACTACTTATGTTCCAATATCGCTGCCAAACAAAAACCACAGATATCCCGGACCGAGCATTTACAATTCAAAAAAACAAAACAGCAATTTTGTGAGGTCTTTGAAATTTTGGGCCACATCCCAAAAATGGTTGAACAGTGTAGAAGAAAAACTACCCTCCCTCAAACTAACATAGCACCTCAAAAGATACCAGGAGCATCCCAAAAGGAAAGTAGTCTTCCATCAATGTTCAGGGGATATGGTAGTTTTCTGGGGAGCATTTCATCAACATAGATTCCAATCTTCTTGGACAATACCTATTGCAGTAATGTGACGTCGCCAAAAACAAAGGGAGAGAGTAGAAACACAAGATCAACAGCACACATTTCGTGAACCTTGCCATTGGTTGATTAATGACAGGATCCTTATGATGGCTGATGAAATATGTCCCTGCAGTAGAAATGGGTAGTATGATATCCACTGCTATCCTATTTGAATTATACAAATAAACAAAAACACATTTGGAGAAAAGAGCTCATTTTGCACAAACAGATTGGCTTTGTATGGTCAAGATTTACATAAATGAAAATGGCTTCAATTCAACTCTTGCCTTACAAGTGACCAGTGAAATAACTTGACGTTTTGCATACTAGTATGCCCTGTCGCAAGTTAGCTTCAACAACTAGTGACACTAAGTTTATATATGACCCAGTTGTAAAAAAAAGAGGCCGTGCTAAGGTCATTACCTGGTGATCCAAAAACATGTTTGTTTGGATTGGAAATCCCTGACACGGTTTGTAGATGAGGGTAGATACCAAGACATGGAGATGGGTTCAATAGTCAGAATCCCCCAAGACATAATACGGATGAATCATTGAAACCACAAACATCCTGCACCACTTGGGCTGGTAATCTTCCATATTGCAAGATGTCCCTTCCCTTCCTGATAGGTTATAGCACCACCACAACACAAAAGCTATTGACACACAAAAACTCACAGCAGTTTTTTTGGCCGGAATCTATACGTACTGTTTATCTGTCTGAACGGACCGACATATATTTCACGATCTTCAAAATACCTGATCTGAAATAAGACATGTGAGGACGTCTCCCTTAGCAAATCATATTTGGGAGTGATTGTATGATACTTTTCTTCTAAGGAAAAGCTATAACATGTCAGATTCGGAAGCAACACTTGAAATGCGATGTAGCTACCCATCTCCTCCCGTTGTTCCAGTTTCTGCATGGATGTTCCTGAGTTGATTTTGTAACATCAGCCAAATCGAAATGCCAAAACATCTGTGCAAATGCATCGGAGAAATTCTGGACATGCGAACCCGGAATATAATTGTATCTGGACATATATACTCGAATTAGCTTTGCTTTATACTTGCGCAACAACATAGTGTGAAAAATGATTCAATGAAGTTCCCCTGTCGCAAGTGCAAATTTCTCAGAGTTGTTCATGATGAGACAGAGATAAAGGAGATGAGACGCCTTCGTGGTGTTGAGCTATGGAAACAACTAGTGACTAGTGTAGCGCCTACACACTTTCATCATAAGTCGTGTTTCCAAGTGGAGCAAATTTGACCTCTCACCGTGCAAAAAATGATGATCAAACTTCCCGTTGGGTTAGATGAATCTGGATAGTTGGACAAAATCTCCCTCCAGTCTGCTAATAGCTAAACAGAACATAGCACTCCCACAAAGACACATTTGGCGCAAAAAATCACTCTTCAAGTACTCTGTTCAACATACATATTGTATTTGACTAACCTCCAAAATAATGAAGCAAAATAATGAAGCAATCATACTTTCCATGGATTCAGCTTTTTTGTATAAAGCTTACCCAATTTCACCTCTTTAAGAAGGGTAGTGTTCAATTTGTTTTTGGTGTCATGTTCAGCCCATAGTCCCTTCCTTCTGCCAGTTTCCATGTTGTTTTTGTTGATTGGTCAAGTGAGAAATGAAAAAAACGTGGTTAGGGTATATAAGCGATGGACAACTACCCAGTTATGTGGGGATTATAAGATGTAGATACTGGATCGATGATTATTGGGGATGGATCCTTAATATGGATAATAAAAAAAACATTATTATAAGGATCCATATTAAACGACCGGTTTTTTGATTGGCCACGTATCTTCAGACTCTGACGTCCTTGAAGAAATGCATCCATATGAAAGGCCTCAAATTGGCGGCGTGATGTTTCATGCCGAAAAAAAACCAGGGAGGACCCCCGAAAATCAAGATGGCAAGCTGGACAATCACATGTTTAAATAGGAAATCCATCTTCAAATGCTTGGGTTTTCTATGGTCATTCGCTGGGTTTTCCCGTGGTGTAAAGCGGCCTTTGTCGCCACAGCATTTGCATCGCCACTCGGCGTGTGCCTGACTGCCAATGCTGTCAGCAATGGCAGCGCCAGTTGTAGCGCTTGAAGCGTCATACCTTCTCACGGAAAGCAACGGCCAAACAAAAAAAACACCAATTCCAAAGCATCCTATGTATGGGGGTTTCCTAAAATGGTGGTACCCCCAAAACACCCCAAAATGATCATTTTGTATAGGAAAACCCATGGTTGTTGGGTACCACCATTTTAGGAAACCCCGGTATATAGAGGCGGTGTCTGACTCCTTCCTCGCAGGGATTTTGTGGATCTCCAAATCCACCAGTGAATGATTCTTATGGTTAAAAAACACATTTTCTCCAGCCTTAAAAAGAGATTATGAAGCCCAAATGGTGGGTTTAATTGTGTGTATGTCCTTTGCAGGAAGCTTTGCAGCCCGGGATAACAGGCATAACATTCCAGTCGAACATGTGGAAAATTCAAAAAGATTCGGATGAGAACTTTCCAAAAGGACAAGGCAATTCTTTGAAATTTGTGCTTTCGAAAAAGCTGCAGAGGTATAACCCCCCCTTGATAGTCAAACCGTGTAGGGGCATTGGGGACCCTTTTTTCTCGTACAAACCTATTACATCTAAAAAAACGCACTCATTCAACTCTACAAAAGCACTAAGGATTTCAGGTTTGAAGTATTGGTATCATCTCTTAGCAGTATATAGTTGCTCTTATGCTTTTTGATGCTTTTATTTCAACATATTACCAGCGGTTTTCTCGGACCATTCCACACATAATTACATCCATTGGATTGAAAGAATCAAACACAAAACATGACCATTTGTATGCTGTAAATAGTATACAAATCCTGCAAAGCAGCTTTTCCAACTCTGCCCAACATGTTTGTCAACATTACCTTTCTTGCCTGAAAAAAAATCAGCAAAAGAGCATCAATTTCGCAAACACGTCATGGCAACACGTTTCGTCTGGGGACCGGCCGTGTTGGGCCCATCTGAGACAGTCAATTTGCAGATGGATCACTGTTGGATGTGAAGAATGGAAACCACACAGCTATACCATACAGGAGGAGCTGTGAATTTTGAAACTCAAAATCATACCCCCGCGCAAAAAAAAAAGAAACGAGAAAACAGGAAAGCAATGGAATGACGGCCCGCGGCCTATCTTTGGGGATGTCTTCTCAAATAAAAAATGTTAGATGTCTGGTTGGCAATTCAGTGTGGGCCCTGTCCATCATATTCGATCAATCCCTTGCAGGAAGATGAAACCACACTTAACTCAACACTGTTTGGTCAGAGTGCCGGTCTGTAATGAATGTTTGCCAAATGTTAATTCCTGATATATCAGTTGGGCATACACCATGAGCAATTATCTGGTGGATTTCCCGATTCTTTGGTGCCTATCAGGCTGATAACGAAGAACTTTTAGATCTGTTTACCCTCCCTGATACTAACAGCAAACGCGCCTGAAAATGGATGGTTGGAATATGTTGGAATACTAAATTCCTGTTGGGATAGCCTATTTTCAGGTGCTATCTTTTATGTCAACGATTGTAAATGCTTCTTGACTGGTGAACTGTCAAACATGAAGACGTTATGTTGATGTCATGCAAAACATCCTGAAAAACCATGGATTATAACAAGTCCAAATAAAAAAACCTATTCATCTGTCACTATAGGTTGCAAGTGAGGCTCCCTACTGCTTTCCCTTTGTATTTAGGTGAACTTGAGGGGCTAAAAAACATATGCACGTTTTTGGTTGGATTAAGGAACCCCAAACACATCTGATTGAAACGATTGATTTTTAGCACATCTGATTTTTAGGTCATAGTAAACTGGTTGGTGGTTTCAAGCCATCTGAAAAATATTAGTCAAAATCAATTATTTCCCCAATGAACATCAAAAACTATTTGAAACCACCACCCAGTCAATGATTTGAGACACATTTCCACATTTCACTCCCTTTCCATCCATCGGAGTTTGTTCATGCCTGAACTCTTTTGTTTGACTTTGAAAGAAACATTCCCTAGAACTTCAAATACCCCTGTGAAATGGCTTTTTAGGCACCCGGAACCCACTCCACTTGCAAAAAGGGATTGGAGCATTTGAGGTGAGATCGTTTCAACTCTGTCATCATCAACAAAAAATCCTTCAGGTTGCAAAACAAATCAAAGCCTTCCAGGATTCCCCCCAATGTCTCACCAGTCAGATACTTCACAAAGAAACCCTTTTTGACACCCTTTTTCGCGACGAGGACGTCTTGATCCCTGTGAGCAGTAGCCTAAAAACGCTATAGTAACATACTAGCATGTATACTCCCACAGTTCTTATACTGGATGTATAATTGAAATGTATCCGGGTGTTATTTTTCTTGCGATTCACCATTAAAAGAAGTATTGTGGGCTGGCAAAATTTTCTTGTTGCTTTTGGTTGCTCACCCTTGAGAAGTATTTTGACATATCTTTCCATTAACTTACCTTCGAGGTAGTAACCGAAAACACCGTGATTCACCATTTCCTCTCAAACAACATGTTGACATCTCCGGCAATTTCATGTCAAAAAAAACATTCCTTCAAACTTCAAACTTCAAGAACAAGGGTCAACCGTGAGACATACAAGTCTGAAAGCAACAAAACCTACTGCCAATGCTAGTGTCATGAAGAATTGCACATGTAAACGGCAAATTGGTTTGACAACAATAACACATTCATTAAATGACCACCCGGTGTTTTTGGTGTCAATATGTTTGTTCACCCGTCATCTGCAAACAGCTGATTCTGGTTACCCACATCAATTCAGGATGTCCGGTCATTTTGTACATCCAAGCAAGAATGCAGTCACTTACAATCAACTGTGCGTGTGTTCTTCACTTAGCAACTGCTCGCGTGAAACAGAGGCTACTCAATGTCAATAGCTAATTCTTCCTTGAAAAAAAGGGACAACTTACGCATCTTGCGCAGGACGTTTTGCAGCAAATCTTTTGCAGAAGGAAAGAAAGTTCCCACGTTGAAAACCGAAATGGACCGGCAAGCTGCAAAACAAAGGATATAACGATAGCAATGAACATCACAGATTTACCTTCAACCCAAACAGATTTCTAGTGAGACACATCTCCTACACTTACACTTACGTGTATTAATTGTTGCTACTACAAGGAAAAAGAATCCTGCCCCAACTATGATTAATAAGCTAGGATAACATTAGAAGTAGCAACTGACAAAAACTGCAAAGCCCTTAAATGCTCAGCACGTTTTAAACAATTTTTGAGCCATCAACAACAACTATTTCCCCTACAGCAACTTCTGAAGGAGCAAATGGTGCGTTACTTTACTCGTCGTGATTTTGTTTCTTTTCCAATGCAACTTAGAACGAAAAGCATGGCAAACGAAACCGATACGATACCGGTGTTCGCAAAAAAAGATGCAATTGTTGTTTGAAAATCGGTCATATAGTAACAAGAAGGTTTAGACACACCTTTTGCAGAAAATGGCAGAAATTAAAGCTACACATGTTTTCTGCTGTTTATTTTTTCTGTACATTTGCCTTGCATCTTTCACCCAAACGTGACCGATGCAATCATTGTCAAGAACATGCTAGTTGTTGTACCTCTTGGTTTTAATCATTGCCATTCAAACAATGCACCGCTGGGATACTATTTGCACAAATACGAGCGTCCTATCTGCACATCTCTACACAGCTTTTTCGCAACTCCACTTATAGGGGTGAACAAAAACCAGGCTACCCATTTATTACACACACACGTATATATATATATATATGACGGTTGGCCGAAAAGTTTGTTCCCAAAATCAGCCAAATAACGCATTTCCTTGCGTGACGCCTCTTCTCGTAAATAAAAAACATACTTGTCCGACAATCATCAAATCTGCAAGCAAAACCACTAAGGCTTCAATTTCCCAGCAACAGTGCACTTGCGCGGACTTTTTTCAGTTAGACGAATCCGAAGACGAGGTTGAACTACTGCTGCGGGACGTGACACTCCTTGCTTTCTCTTGCCTTTCCTTCACTGCAATGCGTTGTCTGCCTTTTCTCCTCCGTTGTGTGGACAAATTCCTCTGGTATTTTGCGAGCTTTCTTTTCCAAGGAAGTGATCATCTGTTCTGGGGTCCCTTCCTTACTTCACCCAAATGCATTTTTTTGCTTGCGCGGGGCTTGCGCGAGAAATGCAACTTAATTTCTCAGTTTTGGACCTGCTGGAATGACATATTCTGAAACCGCTGCTGCTTGAAAACAAACAGCATATTCAAAGAAAAGCTTTGATGATAAAGTCTATATACATACAATGTATGAGAGTATATATATATATATATTATATGTAAATGAAATAAAAATATATATATATATCATGATAGTACATGGAAACACTTGCGCCAACCTTGCGCCTAGCTTGTGTTTTGCGGGATTTCCTTGCGTGACGCCACATAACGAAAATGTAAAATCATATAAAAATGTCGCTTGTGTCGCCCCAAGATTAAAATTTTTGTTCAGGACTTTTGACCGACTGTCATATATACATATATATATATATATAGGGGCCCAATGACTCCATTTATAGCTAGTAGGGTCCCACCCATGTGATCTTTAATGTCCATCAGTGGAAACAAACAAATTCGTTTCGCTGCACGTCCTTCGTTGCTTCACGGAGGAATCGGCTTCTTTGGCAAGTCTCGTCAACTCTTGGCGGAAATTGATTACCAAACCATGGGGGCAAGTTGAACATCTACACCCCCGACATTTAACTAATTGATACCAAAAATAATGGTTGGGAACATAGAGCTCTTTTCAAATATTGCTATTGTGGGGTATCTATGTTAAATTTCACTCGGGTACATCTTTTGATGTGCATCATCATTGGCGGCGACATGGTTTGTTGATCAAATGTTCACCATTTCAGATGTTCTTTTTACAACATGACCAACATGTTGGATCTCTCAATCCTAACCTTTCTTCCAAAACAAAACAACATCTTTTTCGAAAGGATGCTTTTTGGTGGCACGTTGCGATGACATTTACCCAGAATAGTCTTAAATGATCCAGCTTTTTTGGGCAAGGCAAGTTGTTGTTGTCTTCATAGTGTCTTCATATAGAGGCCGAAATCATGTACGAATTAATATGGATCATATTCTATTTGTTTGCAAGATGTTCATGTATCTCAGGTGCATTTGGATTGGGCTACCATCAACCATCAACACCGCCAAGTATTCATACCGCCATATCTTCCACGTGCTTTTGACAAAAAGTGAGCCCCAAACCCTCCACAATTCAGAAACCAACGGATCCTTAGGGGGATCCTTAATATCTCCATCCCTTCACGCCAAGAGTTTCTTGCCAGGAAAGAAGGCCCGGTAGCCGGGCATCTGTGGTCGAATGGTATCAACAACGTGGGGATCCCAACCTTGTCGTCCGTACTGGCCAGTGAGTGGCATCTGTCGTGGCCTTGGGTGTTGAGAAGCAAGCTGCAAGGTTGCCACAGCACTTTCACATTCAATCCATATACGTAATACGAATCCTGGAAAATTGACAGGTGGAACTCGGTGGAACACAAAAAAATGATGGAAATGGAAGGTGGATGGGTTCAAGATGATGTTCCGGATTTCAATTGAGTGATTTTTAGGGTCCAGTGCAATCCAAGCAAGTGACGACACCAAACTCACGCAACCAAACACCCCGAAAATCGACACTTTCAAGCAACCTATCACATCTATCACCAAATATAAAAAGGAATCTTTTTTTCAAGCCTTGTTCTTTTGCAAAGGTTTGTTGGATCATGTTTGTAGGTTCGTTCCCTACTACAGTACCAATTTTAGAGTGATCTTTTTCACCCAAATCAATGTATTTTTTGTCACAATTTCTCCACAATAAAGAAATGGACACCCCCAATTAAGCCAACATTGAGGAGGGTTGATGCACCCGGGGGGAAAAAACGGACCTGCTCGCTCAGCAATTTCGGACCCATGTCAGAAAAACATATAAAGTTGGGTTCCTGCTATCTAAATATGAGTCACCCCCCAAAAAAAATGTTAAAAAAATTGTCACAGTTGGTTGAGTGAGATTACATGTGTTGTCCACAATTTTTCGACTCTCCACTTCCAGTCGAGTTTCAATCGAAGATGTTCACCAGGAGGAAGTGTAGACGCTTCGTCAGGTTGAAGTTTGGGATGACTGCAACAACGGCAATGGCGCACCAACAGGAAACAAACGTGTCAAATGAGCTTTTGAAGCTCCAAAATCTTCGTAACCTCTTGGTGGTTTCAACCCACTTGAAAAATATGAACGTCAAATTGGGTTCATCTTCCCCCAAACAGGGATGAAAATTCAAAAATATTTGAGTTGCCACCAGCTAGCCTCTTCATGTTGAAACAACCTACATGTGTTTCATGATTCATGGCCTTTTTGTTTCCCACCTTTTTTTTTGTGTCCATCTGTTTTTTGTCTCGGGCACCTTCGACGTAGCTCACGATGCCCTGTGTAGGAGGCAATACCAGGACCACAATTCTTGGGCCTTTCATCGAGGCCAAAGGTACCAAATGGTGTGGTGACTGGAATCGTGAGGGGGTAGATTCATCCAAGAATTATCATCATGATCCCCCCCAAAAAAATCCTTTAAAAAAAGGGAATCCCTATAATTAATCCTTTCTAGTTAGTTGGTGGTTTTTTCAAGCCAATTTGAAAAAAATATTCCAAAAAGGAATCCGTTTTGTATGCCCTAAGATTCCTGGATTACCGCAGATCCAAATCCTCTTCTGGAGATGGGATTTTTCGTCCATCATCAATCCTAGTCTTTTGGTTCCCTAAGAATCATGGGATCTCAAGTCACGAGTGGTTTGGAGATCCAAAAAGAACCCTGCGAAAAACAGATCCAAACCCCTCCTTTGGAGGGTCCAATTATTAATTTTTGGGTTGTGATGACTTTTTTTACCTTTTAATCTCATATTACCAAGGCTTTGAGTCACGACCAGTGACCATTCCCCTCAACAACTGCTTCCTTTGGATAGAGAAAAAACGTGATGACTATTCAAACTAGATGGTGATTTACAAGCCATTTAAAACATAATCATAGGCAAATTATATCATGTCCCGTTAGGGGTGAAGATTGTAAAATATTCAAAACCACCAGGCATAGTTAGGTTACATTAATTGAAACCACAGGATCAACTGCGAAGAGTATTAAAGGAATACCAAGGAATACATTGAAGAAACACCCCTCAACTCAACTGAATGTGAAATCTTTGGATACCAGCTTGGGTGTTTCAGTTGATAGTTAGTTTTGGGGGGAGTAATATCTGGAGATAAAACATGTTACCGGTACGTTCATACAGCACAAGTAAATCATATCACACTGGAACTTGTTAGCCAAAACGGGAACCCACAGTGATCAGCGTTTAGCACATATTCAGCAAAATATTGAAGTATTGGCATCAGTGTAAATTTATTTATGTAGACATACACAGAGTAAGATCACTTCGACATGAAGCCTCCACACATTCTTAAAAGAGGACATGGTTTCATGTCCTACGATCTTTTTGTCAGCTCCATGGTATCATGTCTCCGTCACTCAGTGCTATCCATGCATTGTTCCGGGCTCACGGGCTTTTCACCACCCATCCAGTTGTACTTGGGATCCTGATCACTGCATCAGTAAATCACGGAAACATGGAAACCTCAAAAACTGCCAAATTTAACCCCCAAATTTGACATAGATTCCAAAAACGATGGGCCTTGGAAAATGTATTTCAAACATGGCTATTTTGAGCTACGTATGTTAGATTTCAGGGGGTTTTAAACGTTGTTATTAGCTCATGCTCCCTGAAAAGTCATAGGCCCATTTTTTGGAGCTGTCTTTAAATCTAACTCCTCGGGTTTGTTGCGTGTCCTTGCCCTAAACACAACTGGGTCTTGCACACCTCCAAACTCTAGTCTAAAGGCAACAGGTTTTGATGAAGCCACTGGTGGAAACCCTGAAAAAAAACACACACAAATATACCCTTAAGGTCCAAAATAGATGGCTTGCCAATACCAAAAGGTAGGTTTTTTGTGAAGGATCCGAAAATAAACCAAGATGTAAGGAGGGTTAGCCATTCATTTTTCAATTACTGAACACAAAAACAAATCCATGTTCCAACTCTCTCACCTCTTCCAAAGCATAATTATTCATGTCCATTGATCAAAACATGTGTTGAACATATCCTTTGATTCTGATGTTTGAAGATCGATCTTTTACACCCTTAAAAAACAACTAGAAATCGACATTTAAAATTGAAAAAATGGAAGAACATGGAACGCCCATTCCTATTGAGGTAGTACTTGTACATGTTCAGACTTATCTTACATGTACTTTAATCTTACAGTCTTCCAGCTTGTATTTCGTACACCCCCCAAATTAAAACATGGAGGGCCCCAAAATGATGGACCTTGGTATATGGCTACTTTGCGTATCTACCTAACTGGTTGGTGGTTTCAAATGGTTGAAAAACATGCTCGTCAAATTGGATCATTTCCCCATTTTGAGTTGCCACCACCAATTTCTGAGATTTCGGGGGTGTAGATCTTCCGAACCATCGTGAAAGCATGCAGAAATGCATGGCCCACCTGCTGCCACGTTCGCCAGATATCGCAATCTGCCTGCGAACGCAAGGACCTGAGGAACACCATGGGCCGTCGATGAAGCACGTGTTTCGGGACGAAAAAAAAATGATGGACTTAAATGAAGGGGAGAAACCATGCACTCCCTACAAACTGAGAAGGATTGCTCCCGAAAAATCCTTAGTGCTCCAGTCATATCCCCTGTGAGGCTCGGTGTTTAGGCACCCAAAAAACCCACGTGTGTCAAAACCATTTGCAAAAGGGATTTTCGAGCATAAGGGAAATGGTCGTTTCTGACTATTTTTCCATTGTTTTTAAGGATATCCCAATCTGTTGCAGAATCTTTTCCTCTAAGTTTCAGGAAGACACATAAAACCACTTCAAAAGGGTTTAAAAACACTTCATAAATCCAGTTCCGGTTGATGGTTTTATTCCACGATTTGCAGGTTTTTGTTAACTAGTGATTAGCCCGACCTCTTCCATCAGTATGTTTATGGCCAGTACATGCACATGCGCTCTATATACTTGTAGAATGTCTATATTCAGTATGTCAACCAACACTTGCGTTTTTTTGCAGTACGGTAGGTTTCTTGTATGTTTGAAATAGTATAGTGGAGTGGAGTCACTAATTACACTTTCAACAAAATCCAATTCCTGACTTCCAAAGTCTTAAAAACATCGTGCTGGTTATTTGATCTAGAATCCAGTATAGATAGTATATGCACATTACTGGAGTTAACACTAAATTTGCATAATCAAATAATCAAACAACACTCCATGCTTCCACCCCTCTTCGTTGATGAGGGACTGGGGTGCATCTCTGGGACGATTCCATTGATAGGACTCCGCCTGGGGAACATGCACCACAGCATGGTGTCAATAGGGTAAATGCAGAAGAAACACTGCTATCTGAGATACATACGCAAATACGTTCATGTCTACACAAATTGGTATACACATGTTTACTTTTGAGATTTACCCGACCCTCGTTTTCTCTATGCAGTTAAATTCACTTATGAACTTATGTTGAAGCTTAGTTGAAGCATACAAAAAAGTGGGAGAGTGAGAGTGAGAAAAAAAACATGATGCAGATACAAAAAAATCTATCAACTGGATAGAAACAAGAAGTGCAGGTTTCATTTTCATGTTCTCGAGTACATGGGATGAATAATTATCATGCCGATTTGGAAACAACGTAGAAATCACTAAAAATGAAACATCTTTTGATTTTGGCCTTCGTCCCAAACCAACAACAACAACAACAACAACAACAACAACAACAACAACAACAACAACAACAACCACAACCACAACCACGACCCCTCCTCAATGCAAATCAAAAAGGCAACGCCTGCAAAACAAAAACATCCTCGAAAAAAATTGCTGAGAAAGTCAAAAAAAACTCAACAAACGTTGTTCACAAAAAAAACGAAAACATGGCATCACCTTCACCAAGATCTCCACCCCACTTGACATGACAAACAAAAACACAAGAAAAATCCCTGACCTGAATCGCCCGGAACTCCAAAGGCCGAATATCACTGGCAATGTTGTCAATGATGGTGGACCGTGCACCATAGACCTGGAATTTTGGGTGAAATTGTTCGATCGGAAAAGTCGGAACAAAGTCAAGTTATATGGAGTATTTACAGTATGTGCCAGAATTCTACAGTAACGTACTGTTGATGGTTCAGAAATCCCAAACAACACCACCCAACATGTATTTTCAGCCTTGTAAATTGTAAAAAAATGGGAAGTTTACAATATCAACTGGTTAGCCGGATTTCTGAACCATCAACAGTAGATACGAAAAAGAATTGCCATTTAAACAAAGGGTCCCCCTTACCTTGATCACGTTATCTTTGGATGTAAGTTATCCTATAGACTAATTATAACTAAATATGGGTGTTTCCAAAAATAGTGGGTTTTCCCCCCAAATCATACATTTTAATAGAGTTTTCCATCATCAACCATCCATTTTGGGGTACCCCTATTTTTTGATATTTTTGGAAACACCCAAATATTAACCTTTATTTCCCACGGACGGCATCCTGGGAGGAGATTTTTTCCATCACAAATTCTATATAAGGACCAATCAGTGTGGGCTGAAGGAAACCCCTTAGCTGAAACGTGAAACTTTCAGGATGTAAGGGGACAAGGAGCAAATTCAAGTAACCCTAATGATGCCCCAACTCAAATAAAACCTCGAAACAAAATATAACAAGTATAGCAACAACTACAATTCCACCTAAAATCGATGTTGAGGGTTTGCAAACAAAAATCAAAACGAGTCGACAACGTTTCGTTGCGTTAGAAACAATGCTTCCAATTCATACGAATCTTGACTCACCCATCATCATCATCATCATTCAACCTGGGTATGTTTCAACAACCAACAAGAAGTATGACAAACATGTCTACACCTCCCCCACAGCAGTGGTTCTTAGTATATCATCTTTTTTGGTCTTCCCCCCCAATTGGTCACCAACACCGACCGAGATATCCAAAATTCGCACCGTTTCAGCTTTAACGCCAGGGATAAAGCCACGATACCTTGGAGGATGTGATTGTGATCCCCTGAGAAAAATAGTAGGATGGAGGGGAAGGGTCGTGACAGTCGTGACACAATTTTTTGGGAATATGTACACCCTCCAAAAATCAACCGCTGGAACCTAAAGACATGGAGGTTTGGAAGATCATTTTTGCTTTTCAATCGGGTGATTGTTGAGGTTCCATATGAATTTTTCAGGGGTGTATATAATTCATCACAAACCAAAAAAAACAATTCTAGTTGGTGGTTTCAGCCCAGTTGAAAAATATTAGTCAAATTGGGGTGAAAATAAAAAATATTTGAGACCACCACCCAGAATTTGACTGATCCCTATAAAAATCCAGTACACCCTCTCTAGGATTGATCATCTCAATCCCTGTAATCGGGTAATCAACTCCTTTACTTAGGACATATCTGGATGGAAACATATGAGTTGGATGGTGCACCCCGAAACCCAATAGATCCAATAGTCACCTCTGGAGGATTTTGACAAATTTTAGTCAGGATACGGATCCTGAAATGTTCACCAAACCATTGGAATCCCAACACTTGGGATCTGTTATGGATACCCTCCTGGGAACTAACATATCCCTCTCCAAGGATCCCCCTTGACCAATGGGGTGCGTGCACATAATAGCATTTTATAAACCAAATGTGTTTATGAAATGATCGGATAAGGTTCTTTGTTTATAGAATGATGTCCCTAAAGGTATTTCATCTATAAAATGCTGTAACATCAAACGATCTAGAACAACGACGGAAAATGGATTTACAAGAAATCTTGCATTTATGAAATGATGGGGTCCAGCGTGGGGCCCAACACGTTTTTTAATAAAATGATGGCTTCCAGAATTCAATGAAATTATATATTTGAAAACGTATGTATTGAGTCGCATATAATGGGCATGACTTGCACTAGTTAACTTTGTCCAATTGCATTGACAAAACGTGCATTTTAATTTTCTGAGTTGCGTTTTTTCTGTGAATTCTTCATGTTTCCAATTGTATGCNTCATGCGGCTGGAACCTAGTTGAGGCATTTTATAAACAACTTGGGGCGATGGGCTAGGTACACTGCGCACACAGGACACAGTTTTATAAAATGCAAGTTTCAAGTGTTTTCCTTGATTTTCATGCAGCTGGAACCTAGTTGAGGCATGTTATAAACAACTTAGGGGGACGGGCCGGATTCACTGAGAAGATTTGAAACGCAAACGAATATCACAGAAACAACGCATCTTGCAGCAAATCACCCAAATGGATACACATCACGAAACAACTCGATTCAGAAACACAGAAATTGATTTGAAAGCAAACGCTTAGCATACATTTTGGTGACTCCTTTGATGGGGTTTTCACACGGAACAATTTCTGTGCCTCGGTGAAAATCAATCCCGGTTTTTGGATCACAAGAGCGCGGCAAAAAGGCCCCAAAACACTCACCAAAATCTATTTGTTTTATAAAAAACCTCATCCCCAAAATGACAATTCCCAAAGGAAAATTACATCAAAAATCAGAGATCGAGAACTGATATTTATGAAATGCTGTTTGATTCAAGAAAGTTTGGTCACATCCAAAAAAAATAAAATAAAACCGAAACTGGTTTATAAAATGAGTACTGGTTAAGGCATTTTATAAGTGATAGAGGTTAGCATTTTATAAGGCATTGGGCGTGGGGGATCTCCAAGGCAGTTTTGAAGATGAGTTTCCTTTTCCCAAGGTGGGATATGTTAATTCCTTGGAGAGTATTTCATTAGCAACGATACTTTTTATCTACATGTCTTTATTAGTCTCATGATTGATTTTCCGGCGTTTCAAACCACGTTTTCATGAGCTCCAAAGCTCGGTGTGGGTTGACCAAAGGATTTCAAGGGGTGGTGGTTTCGAGTTCGACTAAGTCCAATGGGTTGCAAACGATAAAAATGTAAACATGTACACCCATGGAAGATTAACAGCCGGAACCTGAAAATATATGATGCTTTGGGAAGTCTGATGTAACCCGGATTTATATAATTTGGGTGACTTTTTTTCCGGTTTCAGCCGTTAGTTCATTTTCTGGGGGGTTCAAAAATCTCTGAAAAAAAACCTGAGTCCACGATGATCTCTGCTCAATTGTGAGGACACTCTTCCGGTGTCGTGGCCCCAAAATTTTCCCCACCCAAAGAAAAGAAGAAACCTTGGTCCGTCGAAGCAAAAGGAGACTTTCGAAGGCTTGACAAAATTGTGTTGTTATTTTATCCCACCCGAGCTATAAAAAAAAAACATATGCGCAAGTCAAATTGGATCATTTCACCCAAAAGTTTCAGGGCAACAAAAACCCACAAAAGTATTTCAAACCGCAAGCAGTAAAGGTTGAATTTCCTTTTCAACAACACATATCAACAAGGGCATCCATAGCGCCATGTCATGCTAGAGTCTATCAACTCCTTATCTTCGGGATGTTCATCCCACCCTTAAATATTAGGAAATTCTGAAATATGGGTGTAGATCCCTAGGCATCCAGTCATATTGTCAGATAATGATTGGGATGTTCAAACACCTCCTCAGCATAGTGTTTAGGTTCCATTGCCATTCTCAAGAGGTGACTGGATCTCCCTGACAGATGTCACTCCCTACTATGGAGGCTGGATGAGTTCCCATTTTTTCTACCCACCAAAATCCCAACCCACATTGAAAGTTTTAGATCATTCCCCACATTTGCTCCCTTATCATTGGGTTGACAAAACCATAACATATACTATATAACTGCAGTAATTATTGCAAATATTGCGTTTATCCCCCATCCCCCCATAAACCAAAAAACAAGACAAAGGGACACCTGCCTTAATTTGGTTAATATGGTTGATCATCCCATCTCAAAAATATTAGTCAAATTGGAAATCTTCCCCAAATAGGGATGAAAATAAAAAATGTTTGAAACCACCACCTAGTATTCTATCCGTAACATTTTGACCAGTCAATCCATGTGGGAAAAATAAAAGAATGCTTGAAACCAGCACCTAGATATGGTTGATCATGATTTGACTCCTCAAAAACCCCCCAACTTCCCCCCCCACTTCTCAGCTCACATCTGAGATGTCCAGGTACCCTTCGATGTGATCCCGGCGTAATTCTTCGAGTGGCCTTGTAGGCATCACACGTACCGCCTACGAGACCAACGGGTGGCGGGGATTTGGTGGCGGGAACCATGGGAGGTGATGGGGCCTTGGGAAGGGTGGAGTTGAATTTTTGTTGGGGGATATTTTTTTCCATATTTTTTTGGGGGTGGAAAAAAATGGGGTTATATTAAATTGGAGCAGTTGGGTAATCATTGATCTATCCAAATACTTTGGGATGCTCCCCCAGTAGCAGTAGCAAATCATAGCCAATCAACGGTTAACGGAGGGATCCTGTATAACAGACTATACTGATCCTGGTAGCCATTGTTTGCTGGAAAAGGAGGTAGCATCCCCTACAAAAAATTGGTGTCCAGTACGTACCCCTTCTTGTAGAATGCCCTTTGGGCTCTGGAAACTTATCCAACTTTCAAGAATGACAACACCTCTTCATTCATGTCTGCCAGTTGAAGCCTCTTTATTTGGGCGGAAAAAAAACACCAAGGAAACAAATGGCCCAAGCATTGTGGACCTTTTGACACCACATTTATGAATCATGATATTTCATTAAGCTCACGAATAATTATGGTTTGGCAGAAAAAAATCTGCCAAAACCAGTTGAGCTATTATTCCGCTGGGCTTGAGGCCTCGCAAAAAAGAACATCCAGCGACAAACAACGAAAATTGTGAGCATGAAGGTGAGGGTTGAATCTTATCGATCCCTGCAAATTTGACATATTCAAACATTGACATGAGCTAATCAGAATCTTCTGAAGCAAGTCTTTCCTACTATTCCAATTCCGGTGTTCAAATGTTTCTGATGACATCATCATCATCATCATCATCACTGTACAACGAAACTATTCTTGTAATATTGTAACACCAGTTTCTTGCTTCAACGCTTCACTCCAGGTTTCACACAACCCGTTGAAACCCAAAGAAAAGACCCCTCCAGGTAGCCCCCCCACACTGCTGGTGAGGAAGGGATGCATGGAAAGACCTCAACGACACTCGAAAGCTGCCAGTTTTCAGTGATATTCTTAGATTTATGGGAGCTATACAATTCAAGGGAGCCTCTGAAAGCTCCACTTATAACATGAATTATCTATCATCTGAGTTTAGAAGGATCGAAATATCTGATGTTTGTTGTATACGGAGTCGGAGCTATAACTATCCCGTGTTCTTTAAAGGATCTTGGCGTTCTTTACCTCCTCATTGTGTAGCGAAAATACGTCATCCTTGCCTTCTTGTCTCCTCCAATATACAGGATCCGTTCTATACGGAGTAGTAAAAGCTCCGGACATAAATCAACCAAGCAGTTTTCTTGCTTTGAAAAACCCTGTAGAAACAGCGAGAAAATGCAGTTTAGCCCCTCAATCAAACCAATTAGACTAGTAGCGACATACATCAAAGATCATATCGTTCATCCACCTCCTTTGATGTAAAGCAATGGTCCAATAATAATCAAGTTAGGAATGCGAAGTAGAGCCAGATGTTTTGGGTGGGGTGTCGGATTGCTCTTTCAAAGGGAATGAATCCCCTTCCAATCACTAGTAGAAGTAGTAGTAGTAGTAGTAGTAGTAGTAGCAGTAACAAGGGTAGTAAAAACCAGCAAATTCCATCTTAAAATTCGAGGTCAGGTTCCGAACATTTCAGGAATCCTCTGCCACTTCCGTTTGCTGAGCTGCCCTCACCACAGGTGGTCCTGATACGATTCACGAATCTTTGTGTTGGAAAACATTGAAATGCTAAGGGAGGGAAAATCAAAAAATGGCTATGTATTATTCATTGGGATATATACGTAAATACTAATATGTATTAATGTGTCAATAACATTATTATTTTAAAAAACTATATTAGATGTACAAATAAAGAGAGAAAAAGATTGAATCTTGATGGCCAGTTAGTTACATCATGAACATTCACTCTGAAAACACTGGTTCATTCATACATACGGAGTGCTAAACAGGTAATTGCCCACTAGTATAAACGCCCAATCTATGACCCTGCCACATCCAACCATTCAGCCCTTTCCTCAATTGTTGTGGATCAGAGGGTGACCTGCAAAGGTCCAAGCAGTCAGCAGAAAACTAGTGACACTGAAAATACCAGTTTAGCTACCCCCCAGAAATCTAACATACCAAAAATGGCCATATTTAAAAGGAACCACCTTTTCCAAACCATCATTTTGGGTATCCATGTTAGTTTTCGGGGGTGTAATTTTGAGCGTTTTCCAGTTCTTTCTTTTTTGTAAGGACCTTGAGACTTCACCAATTTGGATGGGGTGTATACATGCAAAAGCGCGGCCGGTGATCACCTTGAAGACAGATCCTGTAGATATCCGTGAACTTGGCAATCAATAGGAAAGTAAACAAAATGGTAATTTATCATCTCCCCTTATTTACCTAACACAAAAAAGAAATATGCACATGTACATAGATGTATTTAATGTATGTGGGATATTGGCGATATGTTCAATCTTCAGGAATATAGGCAAATCTTTAAAATGCACTATATATTGCCATGTGTTAGTTGCTTGTTATGATCATAATCACAAACCTCAGGTGGCTCATCATGTAGAAGTACGGCCAGGCTCCGCCTTGCCCCTTACCCTAAATGATTGGAAAGCTTCCCTAGTGGTCACAATTAAAAAGGTGGGTGGGGTTAGCACCCTAAGATTTGAAAAGCTAAGCAACCAAGTAAGTGCCTCCGGCCTGCGCATCTAGAATCAAGAAAGACTATACTTTTTTTCCCCACCTGTCAGGTGAGGGTTGTTAGATTTTATGTCAGACTCTTCTCCTCCTCCTTCTCCTCCTTCTTCTCCTTCTTCTCCTTCTCCTCCTTCGTCGTCGTCCTCTTGTCCTTCGTCGTCCTCCTCAATTAACTGGGATTCTCTGCGTTCAGTGTGGCGTGCTGGACCGCAATGGCAACTGGGATCTTCTCAGTTCAGTGTGGCGTGCTGGAGCCCAATTGCAACTGGCATTCTCTCAGTTCAGTGTGGCGTGCTGGACCCCAACCGCGAT
>DF239047.1:221694-291111 GCA_000507305.1 Breviolum minutum Mf 1.05b.01
CAAGAAAGGAACATCGTGACCAAAGCCCATCTCACTAGTATCACTAAGCCAAGGAAACCTGAAATCAATGTTCTCAAATTCTCCATTCTTCCCATCATATTCTCAATGACAACCCTCACCTGACAACCTCCACCCAACATGTCATGGTGGGGATCACTCGAAGTAAAGTAATTTGAATGAGTAGAAAAAAACACTACTGCACAGGACTTGAGATAATAGCAACAAAAACAAACATATGAAAGTTTGCAAAACAATTTGCATTGTCTTCAGGCTTTCACTTCTTTCAGGTGTTTGATTTCAAGATTTCAAACTCAACCTCTGTCTTGTGAATGATTATGCACGCTCTCTCATCAATTTATGTTGTCACGTGTTCTACCTATGTCTACTCTGAAGTCGGGGTACTGTTAAAGGTTCAGAAATCCGGCGATCACCACCTGGGATGCAAAAAGCCTTGTAAATACTGGGATAAACTACCAACCTCAACTGGTGATCGCCGGATTTCCTAAATCATCAACAGTATCACCAGGCTCAACGATGTTGCACCTGTTCATCAATGTCTTTCCCGCTGGCGGTCGTAAATGTGGTGGAACATAGACCTCCACATGATGGTTGAGGCAACAGGAACATTTCAAAAAAGGAAATGCAAGGTGGGCCCCGTTACCAGTCGTAAGTAGGATGAAATAACTCCACTAATAGGAGTGAAATAATAACCCTAGTTACCCAAATATAAGGTCATTTATAGGGGCCCCTAAACTCCATTGATAACTAGTAGGCCCACCTTGTACGGAAGACACATATATTCAGGTTGTTTCAAGTTCATGTATCTGGGTGAATCATTGTCTTTCACCAACCAAAAAACGTTCCTCAACATCCAATCATGGTGACCGGATTTCATTGCTGAAATACATGTGGGGGATGACATTATGTGAAGCTGCTCTCATTGACACGATCTCATTATAACTTCCCCATAAAACTTGGTTTATGAAATGGATAAACTATCTTAAACTATTCCAAGGCATTTGCATCTCGCCATCTATGGTGAAATGGGCCGCCAGTCCCGCCAGTCAAGACTCATTCTTCAACACAAAAACATGATACACAACAAACACCACATATGTTCAAATTCAGCAAAAAACATCTTGGAAGTGGAATGAAATCCATCAATCTCATCCAACCTCCAAAAAAGAAGTTGATCCTATGTGATCCCTCTACTAATATATACTACCACTGTCGCAACAAAATTATGGGACAAAATGTTGAGCCTCGTCAGCCATGGCGTGGAGACAAGTTCCCACCGCGATGTTTGGAATTACAACGAAGTGACCCGTGAGTTCAGGATACAAACGCACCCATTTATAAAGCTTGGGGTACCTAGGGCAGTTGTTTTGAAGTGGTTTTGATGGTATTAACTTACATTTGTTTCTTTCATCTATGTTGCAAAAAAAAATCTGATTCACCTGCTCTTTTGCATAGTACTTGGGATAGCTTATGATAGCTTCATATGCATGATACAAATGCTTCGGAATTCTTGCAGCTTGGATAAGAAATCGCAACAAATGTGGCAAACTCTGTATAAGTTTCAACCAATTTTGGAAAAAACCTGTGGCTGAAACTATACCACATCATTAAGATAACAATTTTCCATACATTCATGTAATTGATCCAAGGAGGGCAGCATAATGTCATACATGTATATGTACCTGTAAAAGTCCGTGTATATAAATATAATGAATATATATATATATATAATATGATTAATTACACATATATATAGAAACATATATATTCAGATTAGAACTATACAATTATACATTTAGTGAAACACATCTTGTATACATTGTTCTTTTCTTTTCGACAGTAGGACAAAATTTCAGTTGGCAGCTCCGCTTTTGATTCTGCACTTGGCTCAAAGAGACTTCACTGATCGCAAGTCAATTCGGAAGTCTTAGGTGGTTTTCATTCAATGGAAGCTGTCCGCTTTCTGATCATGAGAGATACACTTGGGCCACGAAAAAAACCCTTATTACTTTCCATTATACTGGTTGGCTTATAGGGATCCCTTTAGCGGTTTATTATAATCCCTATATACCTGGGTAGTCTAATCCCCTATATAACCCAACTGACCAGGGTTTTTTCATTGCTCACTTGTTGGAGATCATGGATCAACTTCAAAGAAGCATGTTACTATATGATTCAGAGATTATTGGGCTCCAAACACCCAAAAAAACCA
Source organism: Breviolum minutum Mf 1.05b.01 (assembly GCA_000507305.1). NCBI lineage: Eukaryota > Dinophyceae > Suessiales > Symbiodiniaceae > Breviolum > Breviolum minutum. The sequence continues at coordinate 223,925 of DF239047.1, forward strand.
GAGCTGCCAGTACAAGATATGACTAACTCTTTAAGGTCCGAAACGAACTGGTATACAAATTTTGACCACGACATGTCCTGAAATGGCTCTAAGTGATGATGTGTTCATGAATCTGATTGGGATTCCCGTTATCCATAGTTATCCCTCCACAATTTCTTACATCAGGAAATATACGCACACACACACACACACAAATACTGTCAAATTTCTCATCCCTGGGCTTGCTTCACTGAAAAAATCGGGGAGTCTAAAAACATTTGGACCAGCTTTTTTTTCAGGGTTGCCATGTTGATGTCCCAATACAAAAAAGATCCTACGGAAGGTTACTTCAAAAAGTGGCATCCATAAGTGCCCGACCTTCAGAGGGCTTAAGTGACGTGACCGACTCATTAAAGGGACCCATAAGTGACCACTTCTTATATAATATAAGGGTTTGCTATCAATATAAAATATGTACATACCTATATACTGTATACGGTATACCCCCTAAACATCACTGAAAAGCCGAAGTGGGTGCTTCCATCATGTTTGTAAAAAACCATCTTACCGTCCGGCTTCAATAGTTTTTTTCCGAAAAAAAAAAAAGTGGAAACAAACGTCCCATTGAAACGGCGCTCCGGAGGTACAAAACCACCCGGACCACCAAGCTCTGCGACCAATTCTAAGAGCCACCGAACATGGCTTGAAAAAAATGCGCCTGAAGTACTGCATACCGTACGATGTCCAGCATGGTGGTGAACTGTTACAAAAAGAGGGGGAGCATCCCAAATCATATTAGGAAACTTCACCACCGACCTATTCCAGGTTTTTTCCGGAAGTTGTCCTACCTTGTCCTCATTTCTATCTAATTACAACCTTGGGTTCACTTTTCGTTTCAGGTTCGTTTCAGGGCATGCTACTCCAGCACCCACAGGCCGGGCCACCGGAAACACACATCACCTATACCCAGCTCTTTGAAAGCTCCGAAAGGCGACGGGTTCCCTACAAATAAAAATGCCAGGCGAGAAAATGGCGTCATTAAAAGAGCTACGGTTACCCCATGAAAACTGGGAATTAACTGGGTGAATTATCAGATTTTTTTACAAAAAACATCAACAAAATAACACATCTCAATCAAATTTTGCAAGCGCATGCAAGTATCTTTCAACTTATCAACATGACATATATTGCGAAGCTTCCAATTTCGAGTCTGCATATGTTCACATAATTCACCCAGATGTCTGAAGAAATTCGACTGCTCCCTTTGTTTTCACCACCGCTGAGGTTGAACAAATGCTGCACATCACTTATCAATTCATCATAGGCCCTATAAACTGAAGCAACCAACCAACCAACCAACCAACCAACCAACCAACCAACCAATCAACCAACCTCTTACGAAATGTCTGTTTCTTTGCTCAACAAGTTCTGTTCAATTTGGGCAACTTCTTGTTTGTTTGTGCGAAACAACCCTCGGATCTCCCCAAGTGAAAATCATACACAACCTCGCATCGCTACGAACTCTTGACACACACATTCCAAACATTTCCAAACCATTTGGGATCAAAATCCAGCAATGGAAAGAATTGACAGATTAAGAAAACTTTCAAGCAACAAGAAACATCAAACTTCATCAAACTTCCAAAAATTGATGACTCACTCGACTTCTTATAGCCTGTTGATGGAAAAAAATGCCTTAAACACGGAAAGAATGCATGTGAACCCTGTAGCTAGTGAGATGGTTGCTACCTATCAACTGGTTGCTACCTATGTCTTCCATCAACGCTACTAATCATATGCTGGCAATATGATATCTATTGCATTCTATTGCATCCTCAGTTTCACCTTTATTTCAACATTCCAGAATTCAATGTCGTTCCCTCACGATCAAAAACGTCGTATACTCCATGAAGCAAACTTCTACAAACTGAAATCCATCAGCGGTGACCTTTCACCAAAGAATCGCGTCAATGTCTTCCAACCAAAAAGGACACGCAGTTGCTGGCTACACACCCCTGTAGGCATGAGACAACGCAATGAAGCCTCCACAAGCTTTGCTATTTCTCACACAAATAGCTGCCCATGGCGCATCACGCCGCGGTTTCCGAAAGAACGACCTGGGGGCGTTTTTTGTTTAACGACATGATGACAACGAAGGTCTTATGGACGATTCCTGTCTGGGTGGAAGGAAACACATCAAGTTATTTGACGTCATGTGTTGTGTTTCTAGGAGTTAAATGAAAAATAAAACGAATGGTCATTGGACACCAAACTGTATTGAAAAATATGTTGCTTTAGTAAGACATTACTATGGAATCAGGACACCCTCCCTTCGACATGGAATCATGGCATCAGTAGCTGGAACCATCCCAAAAAAACGCATTGGGTGGTGGTGTTTTTTCTTATCCATCTCAAACAAATGAAAAAAATACACACACACAATATCATATTTAGAAAACCAACAACAACAACAACAACAACAACAACAACAACAACAACAACAACAACAACAACAACAACCACTACTCCTGGAAAACATCCACCATGTCCAATTACCTATGTTTCAATTTTCATGTTGGCCAGCTTAGTGAAAAGTAACTTCATACCTCCCCCTTTCACATCAAAACCAAAAGGATCTGGGCAAATTATCATAAATCATCAACATGTCAAACCATTGAACTGTTTGAAGAAAAACATGCTTGCCCTTTTGAAGTCAAGTTTCTTCCCGAACATAGTGCATTATATTTCGATTCATAGAACTCAATGAATTCCCAACAAACCCTTCATGTTGGGAAGATAACAAACTGGAATATGTGTCTAGTTGGTGGTTTCAACCACTTTGAACAATATTAGTCAAAATTGATTATTTCCCCAAGTAGGGATGAAAATAAAAGATATGTCAAACCACCACCTTTTCGGTGTTGTCCAAGATCAACAGTTCTTAGTTTGTCAAGGATGACAATTCGATCATGTTTCCCTTGCTGAATCACCTTTACCAACCCTCAGCAAAACTTAGGAGTCCCTTGCTAGAGATTCAACTTTTGGGTGAGTTTAACATGGAACAAAATCCACCCAATTCCAAGGGGCATTTGATTTAAACGCATTGTCTTATAGGGACGATTCCAAAGATATTACAAAAGAGTAACCATCTGTTTTTGAACATATTTTGTCCAACAAATTTCCTTATTTTCCAAACATTTCTATAACAACATGTTCCAAACAACATTTTTCCAACTGACTGAAAATAAAACAGCACTATATTCAATAGATAATGCTTCCCTTCACTTTTTTGTACCTTCACCTTCACCTTCGGACTTCCCCCAAAAAAAATGCAAACACCGAGGTGCTGAGCTCCGAAAAACGCTCAGTATGCAAAGTGCGACCTAAGAATTCACCTCAAGGGAATTTTGCGGGAGTGTTCCAAAAAGCCGGAAAGATCTGCGTAAAAAATATGTGTGCAAATAGGATTCGTATACCTGGAACCCAAATGACCCTTGTTTTGGTTGGAAAAGGCCTTGTTTTGAGGGGTTTACCTTCAATAATAGAGGTCATTTGGGTTCTAAATATATATAATTATATATGGATATATGCACTGCATACAGTACTAGTCTATAAAAATGTATATATATATATACCTCACACCCCTCCAAGATCAAGCTATCTTCATGTTGCGTAGTATTTACAATAGACATGCACATATATGTACATATATATATATAAACAAATCAATTGCTAGTTGGTGGTTCACTTATAGGTCATCCGTTGCCCCTTTGCTATGATTATATCATAGAAGTGTATTTTCTAGCCGTTGCTTGATCTTACCAGCATCCTTGCAAATAAACCCATGGAAATCTGATGGAGTCGCAAACGATTGAAATCTAGCATGCAAACGATTCATATCACCGGCAACTGCTATACAAACATATACAAATGACAAGCTCTTTGTTACCTACAAAGGGAAGGACACCTGCTTCGTTGCAGTCCATTGTAGGTCAGGCAGAGCAACCATTTCACTTCCAAAAGAGAAAAAGCAACAAGTACACACGCAAAGCTTAACATAGCCCCTGAAAACGTATGGTTGGAAGACTACTTTCCTTTTGGGAAGGTAACTTTTCAGGGGCTATGTTGAACTTCGGGGGTATACATATCTGCACTAAACTTAAAGGATATCAAAGAGATGGAACACGTTTTGATTTGTCCAATGCATGAATTTGGAAATGTCCTCCCCAAAATACGCATTCAAAATTTCAAATAATTTGCACCATCCTACAACAACTGACATTTTCATACCAAAAAACATTGGCTTTCATATCAACAACTGCAGCTAAAGACATGGACACCGGACGCACCAAATGTCCTGAAAGTCCATAGCTGCTTAAAGACCTCGGCATATATCATGAATAAGAAGTGTGGATAGGGAATTCGAGATGAACATGAACTGTTCTTGATTGTTTATAATCCATATCAGACCTGAATACTATGGGTAATGATTTCCTCATATGCGGAAGCCATCTGTGTGAAATAACATCATCTGTCCGCCAAGCTTTGTATTGAGAGCTCCTGACGCATCGTGGTATCTTTCCTTTCCTGGCAAACAATACATGAACACCGATCAGTGAAGGGTGATCTGGGTCAATTACAATACCCTAAGGATGAAGTCCTCGAAAGGTGATTTTCCCTATAATTATTTTTCTTGGGAGGGGATGTTTCGACCATCAATACTACGATTTTTCGGGAGGGGTCTAGATTCTTAGGGATACTTCACCATGATTTCACTTATTGGGAGTTCCGAGATGTTCAGGTCCAAGTACTGTAAGCTTTTATAGGTGCAGAATCACTCATTTAACGTCACTTTTGATAGTTGGTGGTCAAAAATGAAGTGTCACCACCATTGCCACAGCTGGCTGAATTGGGCAAATGCGTCTATCCAGTAACGTGTCTCATACCGCCCATATTTCTCCAAGTGCAGAAAACAACTTTTGGAAAACCCAAAACTTACACACAGAAAACACCAAAAACACAATTACCGCCTATTCAGACTGTTGATGGAAGAAATCCTGCACCAGTTGATAGGTAGGTTATCCCATTATTTGCAGGGTTTTTTGCACCATCCCAGGTGGTTGGTTGGGATTTCTTCCATCAACAGTATCTTCCTCAAAGCTTTCCTTAAAGCCATCGAATTTCTTTACCCAAGGACCCACCCCCCGCAGGTTTTTTCTCAACCACCCGGAGGAGTGACCGAGTGGCCTGGCAAAGCACGGGAACGTTCCGCCAGGCTCATGAGCAAGTACTCTTCCATGGCCTGGGGCACCATAATATATATAAATATATATATATACATATATAAATATGTATATATATATATATGAGTGTTTCCAAAAATAGAGGTACCCCCAAATCATCCATTTTAATAGGGTTTTCCATTATAAACCATCCATTTTGGGGTACCCCTATTTTTGGAAACATCCACATGCCAGTCACAAATGAAGGTTTTTTTGGAAGGATTCCCTACTAAAAATGGAATATTCCTGCTGGTGACTGTTACTGGGTGGGGGATAGTTCCAAGATATATATGTATTTGCAGGAACAGAAATATCAAACACGCTTGCACTCAAAAGAACCTGTTTCCACCAATTCTGCAAAATCATATTCTCCAAGAACCAAACGTGATGGCAACTAACCTCTCTCCACTACACAACTGTTCAATAGAGATCGCATGGTATAATTCAACAGGTGAAAATATGAGGCAATCTTCAAGATGCTTGCCAATGAGACAAACAAGAACAGCATTCAATACCCTAAAATCATTGATTGATTACCATCACTATGACACAATTCCTCCTCATCATCAATCATCATCATATCATCATCATCATCATCATCATCATCATCATCAATATTATCCGTCCCAAGACCATTTCCCTACAACACCTTACCTCGTGGTTTCATGTAAGTTCATCTAATATCTATATTCAATTTCCCGTTGAAACAATCTTCCTTAATGAAAGGAATGACTCCAGCATTTGAATTTCATACCAAGGAGTCAACAACAACAACAACAACAACAACAACAACAACAACAACAACAACAACAACAACAACATTCGTGGCTTTCAGNCAACAACAACAACAACAACAACAACAACAACAACAACAACAACAACAACAAAAACATCAACAACCGCAAGCTAAACCACAACAACAAAACTAACCACAACAACCACCACCAGCACTTAACCACGACTCCATTGGAATCATTCATCCCCACCTGCCGGTGCTCCAAGCTCATCTGCCATCCTGCCGAAGGCTCCAAACTCCATGTAACGAGATTGTCACCCATAAAAAAAGTGAAAACAGATGTAAAAACTTGAAAAATAATCTGAATCTCAATAAAGATTCCATATCTTTTTCAATATGATGATGTTTTTGGTTGAAAATTGAAAGGTGCTAATAAGGAAAGAATGATTTAAAACAGGTCTAAAGACTCTCGGTGAGTTGAGTTTAATAGATGATGATGAGACGGGGTGCGACTTTGGCGTAGATACCCCACCTTTTGGTGTAACTTCTGACCTTTTTCCATCAAACATTGAATGGGACCTTACCAACGGACGCCTAAGTAAGTTGCTAGAGCTATGAAATACTCAGGTTTAAGGGTCCGTTCAGTGGGTCCTGTTGGAGATGTCTTGGACTTTTGGAAGAAATACCATACCCAAGATGTGTGTTGGTCACACATGACCCAGTACCATAAAATTATAGGTTGTACAATATATTATATAGATAACCGTTTTGCTGTTGAACACATCCCAATATAGGCAAAGTACAAAAGAAACCACCTGGCCTTTTGAACTACCCATCGACTTTTTGTCAAAACAAGTAAATTAAATGCCTCTAAGGATCTCACGTTTTACTTTAGGATGGGTAAAGGTATGAAAATGCTGTAAAAACCATGAAGTGAACATCTTGGGCATATTGACCAACCTTTCTCAACCAAAATCATGAGTTTAGGATAGTCCCTGAAACAAAAATATCTAACTAAGGCACTATACCCTTTTCTTTCTGCCGAAAAAAAAACAAAACTGGGCCAAACACTGGAAAGCGATTCCACAAAAATGTTAAAACAAGCTGGAAGGAGATTCCACAAACCCAAACCCAAACCATCTTGTGGTGAGAACATTGGGAGCACAGTGATAATTCAGCAACAAATTTCATAAGATTTCATGGTGTGTCCAACGTTGATGCATCTTCAACAAAACAAGTGTTTCACTTCAAGATCTGAATCCATGCTTTTTCTGTTTCTGTTCAATGCTGGTTAACACAGAAAACTCCTTACAACGTTTGTAAAGAATTTTTTTGAACGTGTATATATACATATATCGTATATAAATATATAAACATAGGTGTGAATACATCCTGGCATATAATTGGTATATGAACTGTCAACAAGAGGGTGCTGAACTTGATGCACCTTTTTGCAATAAGTGACACTTACCAATGAACCATGCTCCCATGCAATCCCACCTTTCTTAGGCCCTGAAAAAACTATCAAAATCCAAGGTTCCAAAGGATTCATAGATTTGCTCCACGACCCGTACCTAGGTACAACAACAAAAACAACCAAGAAACGCACCAAGAAGATCTCCCAGGGATGTGGAGTCACTTTACCCCTGAAAGGGGGAGCCAGCAACTCAAAGAAAACCATTTTTGTTTGACTGACCTCCTTTTATCATGGAATTATCATCTGCTAAAACCCTCCTTGGTTGGGGGGTTCCAGGGTTCCATATGTAACCCCCAAAAAGGTTTAGCCGGTGAACCAATTGGCTGAGTGGGATCTCAATCCCTTGAACCCTTTTTGTTGGTCTCTTAAATGTCCCACCATGTTCTGGTTGGTGGTTGAGTTGAACCAACCCCATCTGGAAACATATGTAACGTCAAAATGGGTGAAAATCTTCCCCAAATAGGGATGAACACACAAATAATTTGAAACCACCACCCAGCTATGTATATATTAGGATATATTAGGTATGTTTTCCTCCTTCTTTTTGTCAGCAAATAGGCCAAGTGTATGTAGATATTCCATACATATACGGTCACATATATATAATATAAATGGTAAGTCCGGACCCCATCGCTTTTGGGGAAGGACAACTTCGAGACAGATTTATTTCAACCAGTATCCAACGCAGAATAACAACTCGGCAGCAGTGGAGGGCTACAAGGTTCTAATCCAATGTGGCTGCAACGAAGAACTATCGCAATGAAAACTCTAGCCGCCCCAAGCTATTTCCCCCAAAAAAATGGCTTAATAAGGCCTATTAAGGAAAATGGTGGTTCATTAACATGCACAAAACATCTTTTAAACCTGTATTTCTGGTTGGTGTAGCATTGATAAGAATGCACTAGGATTACTATTACTCAATCAGAGCATGGAAGAGACTTCCAAAATTCACTATGTCAATTGTTTCCTAGTATCAGGTGTAATCTTATATGATCTTACACACTACTATCAACGGCACAAAAAATGAAAACTAGACGTCCTCTGTTTATATAGTAACACATCAACAAATACATGCATGTGTATACATATAAGTATATGTATATACTTATATACAACTATATCTATGAACATGCTGTCCCCTCGCAGTAAGCGTCATCACTAGGATCTTTACACTTTTATAAAGTATAAGGAGATCCCAGGATCCCTATTGGTCTTCAGAATCTTAGTGGGAGGAGGGAGCATCGTAATAAGTTTGTAAAATGCATGTATATATTCATATATGCTACACCAGTCATTGCAATTTCATACTTACATATACAAAAGGTACTTAAAAAAGGAAGCCTGCTTGTTTGTTTCTTTGCATATCTGTTTGAATGTTTGTCTGTTTGATTGTTTGTTGGCTGGTTTGCTTGCCGGAGCTTTACATCTCATCTATGTGTTGAACTTGTTGAAGCATCAAACGCACATTGTTGCCATCGACTGCACTATTCTGTCTCAAAATATTTGTGGCCTAGTTCCGTGGCGCAGCGGAAACATCGCACAATTTGATACAGCCACACATATCACATATGCAAGTACCATATATGAAAAACAAACACTTATTTATGCATCAGATCTTGAAAATTTATGCAATCGACAAAAAACACAAGTTCTCCACCATCCGTTTCTTTTCCTTCAAAACATCAACATCCATGCAACCCTCCAGCCGACCATCAGGGGATAGGCAGGGATGTACCCCGATCCCAACGTGGGCCCCCTATGAGAAATCCCTGGCCCTCTATAGTGGGCATTTATGGGTTATAATCCCCAAGAATCCCTAAAGAACACAATAAATGCCATGGGTACACTGTTAGGGCTACACCCAATTGTCCCTTGAGACCATCAACAAAAGTAAAATTCACAACCCTACAAGGTGGGCCCCTACGATCGTTATACATGGAGTGAAATAGACCCTATAAATGGCCTTATATATAGGTAAGTGGTGTTATAACCCTACTTACAGGAGATATTTCACCCTACTTATAACTCGTAAAGGGCCCATCTTGTACAAACTGAGTAGGTCCACGGGATCAGCCACCAGACTTTCATATTCTACATGCACCAGTCGCTCAGCGATCGACTCTTTTGTGACCTAAAAGGGGCCAATTTGGGACCCAAGAAGAAACGCTGAATAAAACATCTTACTGTTGATGGAAGAAATCCTGTACCACCTGGGTCACTGGGATGTATTAAATCTTGGAAATAATGGAAAAACTACCTATCAACTGCTGCAGGATTTCTTCCATCAACAGTAGTTCTCTTGGAAACCAAAAAGGCACTTGCAAACTTCAGAAACAAATACAGTACATAGTAAGGCATGTATTTTTTGATAGTAGAGCAACAATCGTATTGATCTATTCAGTCTATGCATGATTCATTCAATCTACCATCTATATTGGTTCATGATGAAATGATCTATTAGTTTTATACATTCGTCCACAGAGAAAACCTTTTGTCTTATCATATGCACATCCTCAAGACAAAAGATTATTTTTTCAAACATATCAGAGGGACTGAATCTTGATTTGATGATTTGTGATAAATGTTCTCCTTTCTATCTTCATTCATCCTCCAATACATCGGCAGTGCCTAAACATCATGTCTTGTGTTCTGTTCCCTTTTGCTGGTACCCAATTGCATCGTCTATGTATTTGTGGAATTCCACGTTTAGCATTAATCTGATGCCTGTCCCATGTGTTTTTGTTGATCACCTATTGTTTAAACGTTTGCTTTTTACCATTTGCCCTGAAATGATGTCATCCCCCGAGAAACACAGCTTCAGAGAACAAGTAAAAACAAACAAAACTATGCGAGTGTCCATCTAAACTCCCACTATGAACTGGTACACACCGGATAAAGCCTCGGCTGGAAACCTGTTGAGTGGTACGTCATCAGTTGTTATATATGACAACGATGATACTGACAATAATGAATCTATGCAAACACAATATATAATCATATATAACATTAAATAGAACACATATACTAAATGATATATATGGTATGATACATATATAATCAAACATATTGTATGATATAATGAACACAATTGAATAAACAAATAATTAAATAAATAAATAAATATGCAAACAATCACAATGTACACGTCTTTTTTTCCATCAACCCTCTCATTCAAAAAAAAACAACACCACTGGTTGGTGGTTTCCAACCCATTTCAAACATATTCGTCAAATTGGATCATTTCCCCAAATAGGCTTGAACATAAACAAATATTGGAAACCACCACCCAGACCCACATTTTCCAGCCCCAAACAAAACAACGGTGGGATTTTTTTGAAAGTCCAAATCCCGGACCTCAAATTTGGACCAACCAAAACGGACCCGTTCAGTAAGTTGCTATAGAGCTATTAGATACTCAGGTTTTTTTGGGGGGGGGTCCGTGGACCGTGGGTCCGACCGTTGGAGATTTCGTGTTTTTTGTGCCAATTCTTGAGGTAAATGGTTGAATCCCCCTTATAAAGGCTGAAAAAGGAGACTTTTACAATGTCACTATTAGTCGGTTTCTTGTAGGACTTCTGCAGAATATAAATGTATGCACGTGGAAGCTATACCAAATGGAAATTGGCATGGTAAGTCTATCACAACTACCAATTGCAACAGTGCATCTCAATTTCTTTTCACCGGTGCCCGGTGCCTTCTGTTCGAGAGCTTCTCCAGCCCTGTCATTGAGCTGGTAGCATTTTTGAGAAAATGAATGGTGTCAACTAACAAAAATCCTCCTACGAGGTGATTCAATTCCTGACCTGTTTATCCCCTTGTTCAAGGTCACTTAGCATTTGAAACAGTCATTTAACCATCCCAAAAAGGGCACCAGCAGAATTGCCAGGTACCAAGTTTTTGACAAATCAGAGTTCGTGCTTTCTGGTCGTTTTTGCTAAACCACGGCATCGAAAAATCCGCCGGCCTTGCCGGCGTGTCTAGTGGAATGNCATTAGCCGGAGGCTGATAAATATCATGGCTGCTTCACACTTTTGTGACATAAATTGCTGGTTGGTGTTGCGAGCAAACTAAAAAGGAACATTTCGTGGTCGCCGAACCTGCAATATAGTAGTTTGCTAAACTCAATGAAAAAAACTCCAAGAGAAATCAAACTCCTCCGCCAAGATTCCTATACTCTATAAGGCCCCGCTGGGATGATTTTGATTGGGACGTTTTTCTCCCACATATTGGATGCTGACCAGCAAGTCATGAACAGCACTTTTTGTGTTCCGTGATGGCAAGCTGAATCTTCACTTAACAAAAAAAAGCATGCTGAACAATGATATTCCAGCTGGTGGTTTCAACCCATTTGAAAAATATTAGTCAAATTGGATCATTTCTTTAGGTAAGGGTGAACAAAAATGACACCACCACCTAGTATTGATTCCAGAAACTATGTGAACTGTATTGAAATATGGTATTGGCGACCTCTCAATAGAACCCAAAGTGGTTCATTTTAGTATGTATAGAAGCCATCTTGTTTTTAGTCCCTGATCTTGAGACACATCCATCTACAAATAGACATATTTAATCAACGTTTAAAAACAGACATTCAAATTTCCAAACATTAAAAGAACACCGAATTCTTAATCCGTTGAACATGCACGTACACCAACATACTAAAATCTAAAGGTACGCATCTACACCTCCAAAATTTTGCTCCAGCCATTTTTTGGTTTCAAAACCTGTCAAGATTTCCCCCACACCCCCGAAATTTAACATAGCCCCTGAAAAATAATGGTTGGAAGATGAGTTTCCTTTTGGGATATTTTTAGAGGCTATGTTAAATTTCAGGGGCGTACTGAAAACCACCAAATCACCAAAAATCACATCACCAAGAAACCAACGCCGCCTGTCTAAGGCATCTGATAGGTACTTCAGAACACCTGCACCCACCTGAACATCCGGTGCTGAATTTTTGTTTCAACCCCCTGGTGGTTTTAGGGATTTTTGTGAAACCATCAATAGTTTTCATGGAGGTTTTCAAACATCATAACCATATACATCTTGAGAAATTGCTGCTAAATTCCTTCACCAGAAATTGAAAACTTACGAGTTCTCATCTAAATGTATGCTTAAATTGTTATCTTGGATGATCAACTCCTACATTCATTTTACAAAATTCAAAAGTATAACACTTAATGATAGTCTTATCTACAACATTTATGTCTACCAACAACTGTTTTCACCATGTTTGAATTTCACTTAACCTGGGTTATCACATTGAAGGATACGATGCAAGTCCTAGGATACGGTGGCTGAGAAATCAACTTCTGTTTCATGCTATCATGGCCACCTTCACAAGGCCACACGCAAAGAATAGAAGCTCTGCATGTCCATTGGACTTTGCGCAAATGGGTCAAATTTTTAGGGACTAGTGACAACACGTGTCACAAAAAAGGGCTGTTGTGCTGGCATGTCCATGGGAAGGGTTCAAATCATATTGAAGCCAAGTCAGTTTAGTATAAGTAGATGATTCTTTGTGTTGTGACTGAATGTATATTCATCTGTTTAAATGCAACTTGTCATATATATATATGCACATACATACAATCTAATATATACATACCTAGACCCAAGGGGTGCCACATGGGAAAGGGTGCCATTAAGGAACCCATTGGAGGATGATGGTACCACAAGCATCAAAACAATGGGCCTTGAACTGCCATGATCCCATCATCCCTTGAACTTCAGAGCATTTCACCAAAGAGTTGAGAATTATAGAACCAGGGTACCATAACATCATAACCATACATTTTAGGATAATTCCTATAAATTCCTTCACCTGAATTAAGTATATTGCGACCATTGGTCACTTGGTGATTTCAATTTCAACCATGGGAATCTATAGCCCTTCTATGCCTCCCGCCCCAGGAAATAAGGCCGTCCCTGAAGTAGGCAGGGGGTGGGGGCATTTGGGTACCCCCAAAACGATTCTCATGAACTGTTTACTACTCGGTGGTTTCAACCCCCTTTGGAAAATATGAGTAAAATTGGGTTCATCTTCCCCACATAGGGATGAACACTAAAAAAACATATTTGAAACCACCTTTTTCACTTTAGTTTGCACACAATGCCACACCACAAAGTTGTCCAAAACGAACCAAAAACGGTTCAGTTCCGCCTCCTGTTTGTTTGGGTGTTCATCGAGGAACACCTGCAGCAAATGTCAGGTTTTGCCGCTCCAAGGATGGTTTCATAACATAAAAAAGCTGGTGCTCGAGGTGTAAACAATTGTGCGAAAATATAAAAAACGCACAAGATATATGTTCTATAGCTATATCTTTGAAAAAGTAAAATCTATAGTTTGTACACATATATACAGCATACCTGAGAATGCTACGTGCTGAATCAACCATTGAAAATATGAGTCTTAAGTCTTAAGTTGATCTTTGGGAACACGACTTCCAAATCCAAAGAAAAAAACACCCCCACAATTGAGCCTTGACAACTCCCCGACTCTGGAGTGGATATAACTTTGTCCTGTGAACATGGTACCTTTTTCACCCAAAAACATCTGAGAAAAACTACCTTTTGTAAGGTGAGGTTGCGGGGGGCGACAGCTCAGGAGATGATCCCGATGTGACAGCGGGCCGGCGTTGCCATTTGGCAAACACAACTAGTAACTAGACTACACACCCCTGAGATGATCTCCAACTGCCGAACTGTCACCACCACAGTTTGCATCACCCCAGGTCACGACAGATCCATCTGCCAGAATCGCAGCAAAGGCCCCAGCTGTGGCTTGAATCTGCTGCACACCCTTGAGCTGATCTCGAACTGCCGAGCTGTCTCCACCATAGTCTGCACTTCCCCAAGTAACAATGGATCCATCTCCCAGAATCGCAGCAAAGGCCATAAATGTGGCTTGAATCTGCTGGACACCCTTGAGCTGATCTCGAACTGCCGAGCTGTCTCCACCATAGTCTGCACTTCCCCAAGTAACAATGGATCCATCTTCAAGAATCGCAGCAAAGGCCCCATTCGAAGCCTGAATCTGCAGCACACCCTTGAGCTGATCTCCAACTGCCGAACTGTCTCCACCACAAACTGCACTTCCCCAAGTAACGACAGATCCATCTTTCAGAATGGCAGCAAAGGCCCCATTCGAAGCCTGAATCTGCTGCACGCCCTTGAGCTGATCTCGCACGGCCAAACTGTCACCACCATAGTCTGACTCACCCCAGGTTACGACGGATCCATCTTCCAGAATCGCAGCAAAGGCCACAGACGTGGCTTGAATCTGTTGCACACCCCTGAGCTGGTCTTGAACTGCCAAACTCTCCCCGCCTTGGTATTCATCACCCCAGGTAACGACTGATTCATCTGCTAGAATGGCAGCAAAGGCAAAATCAGTGGCTTGAATCTGCTGCACGCCCTTGAGCTGATCTCGCACGGCCAAACTGTCACCGCCACCCTCTGGATCCCCCCAGGTAACGACGGATCCATCTTCCAAAATGGCAGCAAAGGCCCCAGATGCAGCTTGAATCTGCAGCACACCCTTGAGCTGATCTTCAACTGCGGAACTGTCACCGCCACATCCTTCACCCCAGGTAACTACGGATCCGTCTTCCACTATTGCAGAAAATGCAGCATCGTGCCCTGCGAGCATCGTGCCCTGAATCTTCTGCACACCCTTGAGCTGATCTCGAATTGCCGAGCAGTCGCCGCCAGAGCGTGGATCACCCCACGTAACGACGGATCCATCTTCCAGAAGGGCAGCAAAGGCATGATCTGCAGCTTGAATCTGCGTGACACCCTTGAGCTGATCACGAACTGCCGAATTGTCACCACCAGAGCGTACATCACCCCAGGCAACGACTGCACTGTATCCATGACACCACAAGGCAAAGGCGCCTCCTGTTGCTGCCAGGTGTGGTTGAAGTACCAGAGCTGTAAGGCACTCTCCGTCCTCTATCTCCGATTCTTCTAAGGTTTTGTCAGGATCCACTAGGACTCGATTCTTAGCAGTGATAAGTCTGAGGTACTTTTTCCCGAAGGCTCCTTGGGCCTTCGTCCTTACATCTTGAACCGTGGAAGAAGGCGGAAGTGCGAGAAGTTCAGCATGCCCATTGGGCAAAGCTACATCTATCTTAAGCTTTTCGAGCTGAGACATCCTTGGATTGACGACTCTTCAAAACTACTTTACAATTTGAGCCCAAGCGACTCGTGTGAAAACATTTTCGTCAAGCTGTGGTTTTGCCAGTTGTTTCTTGGCAAGAAACAGACGTTCTGAGGAAACATATTGATTGAATGTGTCCATGATAGAATCCAGCTGGTGTTTATGTTAGATGTCTGACTGCAATAGATCTGGTGATGCTTTTGGCACAAGTAGCTTTTGCAACTTCAACTTTGGCTATATACCGATATCGCAAATTGATTGGCAAAAAAACAGGGCCCGAACATCATGCTAAAAAGGCAATGTTTGTTCAAACAATCTCTCAAGCAAAGAGGAAGAAATTTGGGACAGGGAATGATTTGTTCATCAAGCTGTCTTGAACATCCAATCTACCAGCAAGTTCTGCATATTACATTGCGATGCAAAACCCGCAGATTTTTCCACCAGGAGCATGAACCAATCTATATAAAAACTTTGAGCATCACCACCTTCACTTGAACATGTTCCTCTGTCATCCTTGCGGGGGGAACATACCAATATGTAAAGACATGTGTCTATGTGTGTGCGTGTGCGTGTGTCTGTGTGTGTGCATATGCAAATATATAAAAAAATGTATAATATATGGGGATATCACCAAACCCCTGCTACAAAACCGTTATAAAACTAGAAGACAAACATTGGTTTTATGTGCCCATTAAACCTGTGTTTTGCGTGGGGTGATCTTCCATTCTATGGGTCAAATATGTCCAAAGGGGTCATTTAGGTTGTACTACAATTTTGGATTTGTTGTTATTTAACAAACTACCCCGTCTCCTAGTCGCAGCTACCTGAGTGCACTACAGTACACTATCCTTACAAATATTCATCAAGCGATATCACAACTGAGTTTGAGGTTTGATTTTCTGATTGTAAGGTAATTGTGCATTCTTTCGTTCGAGAGAAAAATGTTGAGCTAATGTTTCTTGAAGTACTCTAATGTCAGACTATCACACCAAGAACTGGCTAATGGATGCCAGCGGGCTATTTTTACTCTCCAACTTTGTGAACAAACAGCCCACCAATATCAAGCATATCTTGAAACCACCGTCATTCAACCAAAAACATCTGACTCAAAGTTTTGGATTTTACACAAGACCCAAGGTTTCTGAATTCAAAGTTCTACCCTGAAGGTGAAATGGGCCGTGGGTGGAATGATGATGATATGTCATCATGGGAATCTAAGGGTCCGGGGTCCCACCCTCCCTGGCTGCCACAAAAAAAAAACAAGAAACAGCCTGTCGACCATCTATTATTTTCAGGGACGATACTAATGAAGCACCATTGTCCCCTACTTATAATGCCGTTTCTTTTAGGATCTTTAAAAAACACTGGGGAAACATCGTTGCTATTGGGAGGAGAGATGTGGCACATCACATCAATCCGAGTCGGCCATCGGCCTCCTGCTGGCTCTTCCTCAAGGAACACAGGGAGCCAACCTTAAAATCTCGGATCACTGGGGCAGGACTCACCAGCTTTTTGGTAAGGTAAACTAAAGGGTTCCAACCCCAGGTACCCATCTTTAATGCCATTTATACCATGGGCCCCCCAAACCTATATGTTTTGAGGTTTTTATGGTAAATAACCTGGTTTTTAAGTGGCCAAAACCATTATTTTTCATGGTTTTGGGGGCCCATGGTAGGGGTATATAACTTGTAGAACTCCATTACAAAAAGGCCGACCTTTGTACTTGTGATAAATCACTAACATGTCTGTCTTTTCTTGGGGATGGTTATGTATCTAAATGTTCTTTATTCGATCGATTCATCGGTGACCTACATGCATTTAAAAAAAACTGTCCTGGACAACGTGGTAGTTTCAAGAATTGAATGCTGAGGTGGTATGACTTATGTTGGGGTTTCAAAGTACTTACAAACAGAAACAATCGTTCTGGATGCTCATGGGCTCATGTGACAGAAGAACCTATATATTGTCAAGATATATTTTTGTCAACGTGAGACGTTGGATGTGTATATGTCACACCCACAGCGCAAGGTATGGCTTGGTATCATACGTAGTCGCAGCTATACCACTTGTGTACCAGGTATATGATATACAGTACCACTCCCTGCAACTAACATAGCCTGAACAAAGATAGGCCATACCAAAAAGTAAATTCATCTTCCAAACATCAGAGGCTACGTTCATTGCCTTGCTTCATGGGGTTCACAACATGCTTGTATTTATCCACCGAAACGCCCGCAGGAACCATATTGTTGAGTCTTCCCTGCCACTTCTTCAGCGGGGCGGTGCGACCAAACAACCTCAACTCAATCATTGGCAACAAATTAGGGGTGTCAATGGAGATATTTTCTAGTTGGTGGTTTCAACCCCTTGCAAAAATATTAGTCAACTGAGATAACTTCCCCATGTAGGGGGTAAAAATATAAAATATTTGAAACCACCCGCTAGTGTTTCTCCACACGTTCTGCCAAGAAAAACGTTCATTGCCAGCTTCTTCCAGTCGTGACCAAAATTGATCACCCAAATGGAGGTCACGTTTTCACCCCTGAAAGGGTCACCTAAAACACCCAAATTTGGGTCAGGAATGGAAGAACCTGGTGGATGTAGGTTGTAGATGTTGGTAGAGTGTTTTTTTGTTAGTGGTATCACAAAATTATTGGCAGTATATTTATACCATTAAGATACAGTATACATTCAAAAATTGAAGTTTGGTTTGCAACAAAGGAACCCAAACTCAGAAAGCTTGTATGGTTCATGTCCCGCTTAAAGATTACAAAAACTGGTGGATTATCATGTGTGTAATCCCTCTTTTAGGGTGATGTTCATAACTCTTAAAAAGGAATTTGAACAAGGGAACCCTGTAGCAAACCCAATGAAGACATGTTATTGGGAAGGAACATGGGAATATTTTGATGCAAAGCCCTTCCCGCTTCTTTAAACAGAAACATCGGCGGCAAAGAAAACGTGCATGACTATACTAAGTGGCATATACCAGTTTATGAATATATGTGGGTAAGAGTGAAAATAATACGCGCACCTAAATACCGATATATGTTGAGGAGTTCTATACAAATGAAAAATATATATATATATGTATATGTCTAGGCTGTATATATAAATGAGTTCTTGTTGTCTATGTAATAGATGGTATCTGCGTCCCCGTCAAAAATAAACTATGACTATTTCAAGATTTTCTCCTGTACTGTACTACATCAATATTTTGAGTTTTGGCTTTCAGTAAATTCAACTTCACCAATTTACCCAGCTTGCACATTATACATATATGTATAAAGTATATGGTGGATTGTCCCCTCAGTCTATGCTGGATTGAATGACCTTGGAACAAGTTGGCAATTATGCATGTTCATTGCCATTTTCATAGGCTATCAACCAGCACCAACCAAAACCACTGTGGTACCCTGACATATGCTTCAGGGAAGACTGACCTGTTGCGGCGCATTGGCTACAGGTCGTTCATATCATCCGCACTGAAATCAGTCTCCTCAGCGTCATGTGTCAACACTTACCTTTCCATAATAACTACCATATACTATCATCAACAAATGCTGCTTTTTTGTGCAAAAGGAATTCATAGTACTTGACAAATATATATATATATATAAATAAATAAATACTTATACATATATACCTTACCTGCGTGGTTCACCCATACGAAAACATGGACCCAAACTGAAACAGTGGCTCTCAGATTCCTATTCCCAAAATTCTCCCCAACCATTCAACATCATGAAAGCAAAGAGTGGTTCAAAACCTAGACCACCCCACCGGCCATCACCGTTTTTGAAAAACCTGTTTGATTTTTTTTTCGGTTGAGTTGGTTTTGCCGCCTCAATTGTGTCAAGTACTGCAGGTGAATCAACTGACCTCCCCAAGCGAGTTGCTGTGAGTCAGGCACCAAGGGAAACAGATCTCAAAGTCTGGCTGTTTTGATGGAAGAAATCCGGCTAACCATCGCGGATGTACGTATAAAAAAAACACGTAAAAACACACACACACACACTCAACCTTTGAACACTCTGAGACGTGACCGTCGAAGAATGTCGTGGGTAGGTCTATACGTGTCGTGGTTCCTGGTTCCTCCGAGGTCCATCCATTCATTACCCGTCCATTGCCGTGACCCCTTTCCGTTGGTGCCATCCGTCCGCCACCTTTGAGCACAAAGCGTTTTTCTTCGCTGCCACGGCGGAGCTGCACCTCGGCGTTGTGCGTTTGTTGTTAGGTGTTGGGGGATGGTGGTATAGTTCATCTCAACTAATGGTCAATTGGCCTAAATGGAAAATATAAATGGATATAAATGGGGGGTTACTAACCACTTAATAACTCGGATGATCCTCCAAGTAGTTGGCGGTTCATCTCAACTAATGTTTATTCATTGGCTTTGGGGCTCCGGTGGTTTGGGATTCGAATCGGGTACCCTTAAGTAACAATTCCATTCATTTTTCCGGGATCCCAGGAATCCAAACCATCAACCCAAACCAACAATTAACCATTAGCTGATCATGGAAGTAAAATAAACAGGTTGATCAACCTGAGTACCCATAAGGATCATTGATGGAACATACATACCATAGATTTACCATGATTTTGCATACAAAATCAACCCGTTCATGTAGATAAAGTACCAGTCTTTATGGAATTTATGGGAGGACATATATGTGCAACTATAGGTTTCAATGATTGATAGTCTCGATCTAATGTCGTAAACCTAGGTCACTTATCAACTACTCTACAGGTATGTTCATACCCATAGGTCACCTGTGATGGGTGGTTTCAACGGTTTTGATGGTAGATGATCCAACCGGGTAGGTATAGTAGCCCCGTATTACCCGTCAAATGTTGTTCCCCTGGAAGTCCAAGTCGACCATTGAAAAAAAACGGACTTCACCAAAGACTAAAGACTATTTTTAGTAAGGAGTTTTAATCATCCAAAATTGGGGATCTATAGTTTTAACAAACTTTGACTTCCAGGGTATAGGCAGAATATAGTAGTAAATGTGAGAAATCTATAGGTGAATGTTAGATGTAGGTTATGTTATGAAATTCCCCGGCTTGGAATCATGCCAAGAAACCCAAGAAATTGCTCAAGTCAAATTGGATGATCATCCCAAACTACAATGACCTTTTGTGTTCACTTCCTGTGTACCCAAATTTATGTGATACCAGTGATGCCATAGGATGAAAAAACCCTCCCACCAGTCGCACGAGTGGAAAATTCAGGTCTAGGCTGGGATCCCTTGCTAAAACGATGTAGCAATCATGGTCACTGATAGTAGGAGGGGAAGCATATCCACAAAAAAAACAAGTTATCTCATCGAACCAAATCTTACTAAATGACCCAAAGATCCCAAAGGTACTATGCTGCTACTATGTCTATATGAGCTAGAAATCCAAGACGAGCAACATCAAGTCTGATTGGTGGTTTCAAACCATTTGAAAAATATTAGTCAAATTGGAAATCTTCCCCAAATAGGAGTGAAAATAAAACATATTTGAAACCACCACCTAGGAGTCTATTGAGATAAACCGAAACCTTCGAATCTTCAAGACGTACGCTACTTCCGGGGATTCCCGCAAAGGTTTTTGTGAAGCTTCTTTCCGGTGTCTTTTTTGTGAAATCTTGACGTTGACATCTTGACGAAAAAAACAACATCTCTCTTCAGTCCACAAAATCATGTTATGATGTGAAGTAGACCGGTTCAGTCTTGATATTCAAACAATCCCTATATATCCTTTGAATTATACTACTTTTATACTACTTATGAAAATTACTTCCAAAATTTTGATATTCAAACAATCCCTCTCCGAGTCCTCCATCGGTCACAAAACAATGGGCGCGGCTCGCCTGTTGCAAGTACAAGCGGTAGCGCTGATACGCTGCCAGTGGAATCTCCTGAAGTGGCTGGCTGAAATTTGGTATACTGATTTACCTCCTGAAAAAAATTTAGCCCTTGGTCTTCCAAATACCTTGTACAGAACCTCCTCAGAAGTTGTTTTAGATATGTTTTGTTGGGGGCCAAATACCTATAAAAACAAGGTCTTTGGAAGCCTATAGTGGTAGGATGGAACTGATGGAAATCAGTCCGAAATTAAAAAACAGTTTCTCTCCTTCCAAAGCTCCCACTTTTAGGTCCCAGCTCTTACAGGGGTGTGTGCGTGAGAGATCAGGTAGTCGATGCTAGGTGACTGTGATGTTATTAATTTGAGGTCACTGCCCTGCAAATATACTGTTTCTATATATGTATAAATCTAAAGATAAGTAAATACACACTTATATATCATCTCATGTACAGTACTTGAAAAGGTAGATGGCACAGTCCCTATACATATCGGTTTATAAGGACCCTTTACTAACAAGCCTGTTTGGTATCTGTGCCATCTATTTTCACCCCAAGGTATACGATACTGAATGACCTTCTAAGAGTCACGCGACCCTAACTGAAGGTTCAGTTTGAGGATTTCCCTTGATAAAAAAACATGCCAGCACCTTCAAGTCCGGGTGCCAAATGGTTCCTAAAGGGTGTCAATTCACCATCCCTTAGGGTTGAATTGGCACCCCTTTGAAGGTCCAGGTGTGTGTTTATGTTTTGTTATACTTTTTTCTATCACCCAAACCAATTTCATGATTAAGCCGGCTAAGCCGGTGCTTTTTTCGCCACCCATTTGAAGAAGGTGAGTTAAGATGGCCTTCATCTTTCTTCCCCCAAGTGTTTGGGTGTTACAGCTGAAGAAACCCATGTTTTTTTTCAAACCGCCATCATCCAACAAAAGGGGTTTAACAGAATCCTCTTCTTAAGGATGGTCACTTGATTGCTCTACTGCCCAAGAATAGATGGATGAGCCACATATTCTGTCAGGTGAATCATCCCGAATTGAAGCATTGATGTGAAAAGTCAATGGTTTCTTCGTTTTTTTGTTGGTCAGTGCCTTGTCCCTCGGTTGGATAAGGCCTAGGAAACCCTTATGAATAGGGGGGCAAGTATCCACCTTAGGGTTATTAAGCCGCAGTATGCCGCCCATAAAAATGGTGCAAAGCACCACCAAATTGGAACCATCAACTAAATGGCGGAGCTTTTTGATGCCTTGAACCGACGCCTCCTGGCCTTCCAGCATTCCCAACATTCCCTCCAAAAAACCCAAGATTTTGAACAAAGTTTGGAAACCCAAAACTTCCACCATGAAGCTATTTTGACAAACACAGAATCTTTGTTACCCCTTTCAAAACCCTGTTTTTTTTTCGGCACTCAGTGGTTGGAATCTGTTGGGAAAAAAATGGAAAAAACATGATTTTATTCACTGTTCACCGTTTCACCGACCAACCCTTAAATTTCCGAAAATCGTTGGGTTCCACCATTCCGCCACGATAACTTTAAGTCCATATCATCACCAAATCGGAGAGTTTCCGGAGAAAAAAATCCAATGACTCAAACATGCGGACATCTTTTTGAGAAAACATATCTTTTGTCTGCATTACATGGCGCTGTTGTTTTTTTTTTGGGGGGGGGTCATGTTAGAGGCAAACGTTTTTTTCAGATGACAGGCATGGGACCTTTCAATGTTTCTCCTCCTCGGATACATAACGTTCCAAGAGCCT
Source organism: Breviolum minutum Mf 1.05b.01 (assembly GCA_000507305.1). Lineage (NCBI taxonomy): Eukaryota > Dinophyceae > Suessiales > Symbiodiniaceae > Breviolum > Breviolum minutum. The sequence continues at coordinate 247,169 of DF239047.1, forward strand.
GGAGTGGGCCTCAGGGAAGGTGAAGGAGATCTGAAGGTGAGTGGGAAAGTTGTCATGTGGTGCAACAGGCACGATTTTTTGATATATATGTATATATACACAAATACAAATATGTATATATATATACATATAAATATGGAAGACTATTTGTAAAAAAATATTTATGTATACAAAACACATGTCAAATGTGTATATATATATATATGATGCATAGAAATGGATCAGGTTATTTGTTTATTTGCTGTATATATAGATGTGAGTTACAGGCAAAATTTGGTGCATGCCGAAGGGACATCCTAAAGTAGGGTGGGCCCCCTATCGGTTTTGCAGTGCACCTTGGACAACAAATCCTCAGGGTATGCTTTTGGGTATCGTTTTAGGGTGGCTCCCTATGGGTTTTGCACTGATGGCAACACCACAAGCCTCTGAATACTACTTTGGTCATACCTAATCTTTCCGATACTCACATTGTATGTATAACATATATATATATATACATCCATAGATTGTGACAAACATCTACTTGGAACATCTTGGAACATATTGTGCATGTTAAGTTTTTAATTTACCCTCTACTTTGACTGCGAAAAAAAAAACATGAACTTCCCACAGCTAAGTAGTGAACAATCAAGACTACCCTGTGGTTTCAAAATCCATGGGTCTGCTTGAAACGCAACACGCTGATGTTATTTCTAGAAATGGTATCCTCTGTACTTGCGGAGCTCCGGGGCCCAAGACCTTCTTGAAAGGCACGGAATCCCCAAAGGAAAACTCTTGTTGAATCTTTTGCCAACTTGTTACACCTCCGAAAATTTTCACATCCAACCTGAATCATGCCCCCCTGGTTCAGATGAAAATTCAGGCTTTCGAAATCACATCATTTACTAATTTGCAGCTTCCATTTGTTCATGTGTTGCGTTATTTTTGCACTTTTTGTTCAGATGTTTCTTCTTAGGGAGAATAACATGGAAGAACCTATAGGATTAACTCTCACTCGAAAATGTGTTAAAACATAGATTATCAAATCCTGAACTTAGAATCAAGCAATTGGAATCCTGGCCAAGGTGACTTGTTTAAATGTTTTTTTTGTTTAGTACTCCCTTACAAATTCAAATGGACAAAAACTATGATTAGTATCAATAAACGTCATGTGGGCAAATCAATTCATACACAAACAATGTTTGGTTGAATGAAACCCTTAACCACAGTTCTGTTTTTGTTGGTTCCCGAAACTGCAGCGGAACCAACAGCTATTACCACTCAAACCTTTCCAATCTTTTTGACTCTTAGGTCTTCACCCGATAATGAGTATCAAGCCTTGGTGAAAGCGGCTCCGTGGTCGTGAAAAGCTGTGTTTTTTGTGGAAGGGAATTGTTTTGGGTCTTCGTTTTTTTGGTGCGTTTTGTTTGGATGTGAATGTGAAAGATTGGGAATACGTGGTGAGTCAGTTTTAAAGATGGAGGAGAGAACAATGTCCAATTCTTAGATGTGTTTGGAGACTGAATGATGGTTTCATCATGACTCATGTTTCATGGGATCTCATTTTTCCTGAGGTTGGTTTTGCACGTTGCTACCAGTAGTTGCAATAAAACAAATCAAACATGATCTATTTCTGTGTGCCAGTGTCCTGTTTTTTTCCAACAAGTCAGTGTCAAGATCACCATCTTGCAGCAAATTGACTCAGAAACTCAGGAACGCAAATAAACCCCCGTTCTCTTCATAGCTTTTGAGTTGGCTTTTTGGTACCAGGACACAGGGCACTCGTTCACAGCTGTCAACGTCAGCAAACTATTCATCAAAAGTCCTAAGAAAAAGCAAGGTATACAGTATCATCGTGGAACAACATGTCTTTTTTGTGTGTAACTATATCATCATGAATTACAGGAGGGGTCATGATCATTTACCAACCAAAACAGAGCAATGTTGATGGCAAATCCCTCAAAATGACCAGCAACATTTAAGCATCACGTCCCATGCCTCCAAGATATGTTTAATTAATGACACCTGAGTGATCAAAGCATTTACATATTCCTTGGGATGCCTCCCCCACCCGGTAACATTGGAACATGAAGGTTTTCTAACGATTCCCTTCAAAGCATGCAAAATAAGTATTCCTGGGGTGGGGAGCGTACCAACATTCATACATCAAAATAATTCCCACATGTTTGGGACAGAATTCAGATCATCATCCCTTGAACATGGAAGTGAAATATGATCATGGTAGTTACTTTAAAAGAAACATTTTCCACTTCCATAATTATGCCCTAGGCTTCCAAACACATTGTGAGTAGGTATTTGGACAAAAACCTACCCAAAAAACAATGTGAACATGTATTTGGAAGACTATGTGAGCATGTAAGAAAAAAGTATGTTCCAATTCATCTACCCCATGCTCTCCTTCCGAGGCTCCTATCAAATGTTCTGGGTCTCCCGAGCGGCATGCTTCGTTGTAAGGCGAAAAGGCACCTCTTGTTACGGTGCAGATGTTCAAAACCGAAAGGTGGTCAAATCTGAAGGAGGAGTTGAGCCACGAAAAAAAAACGGCTTTGCATTCCATTGAATCCTGTTGGTTTAGTAGGGAATCCTTATTAAATGGCTTTTTTCAGAATCTCCCAATAACCAGGTAGTATGTATAATCCCCTATATACCCTAAACAACGAAAAGGTTTTTTTTCACATCTCAATTGGCTTCCAAAGTTGATGATCAAAGTTTTCGTTGTTGAATGCAAAGTCAGATATGTTTCCCTGTCTCTTTGGCGATACTTGAAACTATTTAAGATGGATGATACTACTACTACTACTACTACTACTTCTACTTCTACTTCTACTTCTACTTCTACTTCTACTTCTACTTCTACTACTGCTACTACTACTACTACTACTACTACTACTACTACTACTACTACTACAGGCTACAAGAAAAGAAAATGGCCGAACCATCGGATTTCAGTATCGTCACCAGCGACTGACGCTCCAACTGAGTTTTCCAAACTCCTCTGGCGAATTGGCATCCAATTGATGATGGTGTGGCCTCGTTATTCACTAACTCCGACGTTGCAATCAAATAGCTACCACGGCAGGAATGACCGAAATTGTTGAAACTCGTTTCTTTCCGGTTTATGGGGTAAGTTGGTGATAGAACAGTGTATTTAACCACTGTATATGATAAATACAAAATAGATATCATCTTATCATATGCAAAATTGTATATGCATAATGCGTATACATAAAACTGTTCATATTCATACATCCCCAACTGATCACCTCGTCTTTAAAACACATCTTTGAGTATCATGTCACTCAAAAAAAAATGGTGTTGGTGGACCAACTTCACCGCCCCCTACACTTCCCAACTTCCCGACCACAATAAACACAGTGATAGCGAACGAAAGATTATCATCCTTCTAAATCAAGGGAGAGCCTTCTCATTGAACAGAATCATTTTCAAGAGTTCTCAAAAAATATATCAATGACTCTAACAAAACCCAGTATACAGTATACACCCTTGTCCTTTTAAATCTACTAATCTTACTAGTCATTGAGACCCCGAGCCACTGCGGAAACATCACTTCACTGAAACGCATGAGCAAAGCTAACTTGGCCTACCACAACCAACGTTGGGCCAAGTCGATCAAATGTTGATCCGTGGAATCCTTTACATGGATCATGCTAAAGTTCAAATACCAAACAAAAAGAAGGCAGAATACAAGGTGACAAGGTGATAGAACATACTATCACAACTGATAACTCAAGGTTCATGGACGGTTTGGATTCTCATCATGTTCAGAAAACATCAAAATTCTAAATCCTGCATAAGTGACATATATTTGGGACTATATATACCCCACCTTTGAAATCCAACCTCCATTATCTTACATAAGTATACATATATCTCAAATATGTTTCCATCATGCTAAATCTAAAATTAATGTGTCCCTTTTTTTTGGGTTCAACATGGATGTTGATTCTACCTTTCAACACTTGCAGGTGGAATGAATCGAACCTGCCTGAAAATGCTTACCTACCCCCGTGATTTACAGGATTTCCATTCCTCAGCAAGATGCTGCCCCCGGAAAAAATCACGGGTCGGTGGATTTAACATGAATTTACCATTACGTTCCGAAGAACTCAGAAACACTTGCCTAAAACAAGAAGTCAAAGAACCCATAGGATCCATGTACGGTATATTTACCTACCTTTCCCATAAGAATCAACTAAATATAGGGAAACATACCATTATGGGGAATGTAGAATCTGCACACTTCACGACTGAAATGAGAGCAATTCCAACTCTTTGAGATGATCGGATCACATTCATTTTCCGAAACTACCTGCTGCTACATAATGTAAAAAACATTCCACCTGTCCTATCAATATCACTATGAAATTTCATACCAGATAGCCCAGAAATATATTATGTTCAGCCCCAAAGACATCCAATCAAGTCCTATGCAAAAAAAACATTTATAGCAAAAAACGCTCGCAGCAGCTTGACACGGGCGCACCCAGTCCAACCAGTCTACCCATCTTTGTGGCAGCCAACCATCGATCGACCTGACAAGCTTTTCGACGCGAGAAAAGTTTAGGTTGAGTTTAGGTTGGCCCGTTTATCCCTTCATGTTCAAAATCCCAAGCACCAATGTATGGATATATTCATTATAGTCTGTTCGAATAAATGTGTTTATCTCTTTATCATTTTCAAACAGCCTTCATGCTCAAACATCAGCCACTGATATACAGATCAAAAACACAAACTTAAGACTCGGATCTGGACCAACTAGTCGTGTCAACCCTTTCCCTGCATCTTTTCTCCACAGATTGACTTCACTCACAGACTTCCAATGGGCGGTATCCAGTTTCACACCTGCCCGCTTTGGAGAGAAAGGGACAGGGCATAAAATCCAGCCGATGTCTATCGAATTCTTGATTTAAAAAATGGGTCCCTTTTTGGGATGTTTATAAGAAGGCCCTCCAAACATTTGGCGATCTTTTTTCAAACAACATCTCTTTGAAGTTGACTTCCATGTTTTTGTTTTTGCATCCGCAATCCCATAGGATCCATGTATGGAATATATTTACCTACATTTCCCATAAAAATCAACCAAATGTAGGTGAATATACCATACATGGATCCTTAGGGAATGGTTCCCATGAAAAGTGACTTCCGGAAACCAAAGATCGGACTTTTGAAGCGAATAGGTTGAAGTTGGAAGAGTGCTCTGAAGAGATTTTTTTGCTACCGGGCTTACTGTTAGAATGCTGAAGAATTCCCCTAAGTTTCCAAGTTCCAACTATGTAAAAATCCCCCAAGTCATAGTTATCAATATGTTATCTTTATAACACTATCTTCAACGATTTCCAAAGGATTCAATCTTATGGGCTCCAAGACATACCTACCCCATGCTTTGCTTGGGAAAAAAACATAGCCCTTCATCCACAAAATGGCGGCCAACCCATTTAACTCCCTTACCGCCGATAGAAGCAAAATACCGACTTTCTACACCCTGGAAGATTAACATGGAACCTACCAATCCCCCATTTTAGAAAGTAAAATGATCTTCCAAACCTCCATGATTATGTTCCATGTTAATCTTCAGGGGTGTAACATGTGTTTGGCAAGTCTGAGCGGACTATCAATCATATCGATCAAGGAACTGTGAACAACATTTCAATTTCAATGGTGCAGAATGCTGGCATGTTTTTCAAACGACGATGCATTTGATTTCTAATCACCCAATATGTGTTTCAAAGTTATCCATTCATTGTGAGCAAAACTCTGGGTTTGAGTTTTTGCAGCACTAGGTGTAAACAAATCTGTTTTTTTCATGGGAATTCGTAGATGTAAGGAGGCAACATCTGGTTGAATACAAGCTAAAACGATGGTAGACATACACAAAAAAACAAAAAAACATCTTTGAGGCTTTGAGGTCCTTCTAGATGGAGCTTAAAGAAACAAGGGGTAACAAAAAAAACGATCCAGAATCGCCTTCCGATTCTGATTTTCCGTTGCTGATATTATTATCTTCCCGGAAAACTCCCTTCCGTATGAATCATGTGGAGTGTTCAGCTTCCCTATCCCAAACAATCCATGTATGGAAGATTTCCCTACATTTACCATAAAAATCAACCATTCATGCAGGTAAATATACCATACATGGATGGTATGGGTATTGGATAATTATCGGATAATTCCTCACTCCCCCCGTTCACCCAATTTTTTTTCACCATTTTCTCAAGGCCGGCCTGGAAAGCCGCTTGGGATTCCTCGATGCGTCGCACATACTCTTCATCATCACCTATTGGCCGTTGGGGTTTGGGTGGCTTGTGCCCCTTTAAGCCTTATAAACATCCAAAAATCCCGGAAAACTGGGAAAAACTCTTGAAACAAACGCCAGCTGGAAACCCGTTACCATGGAGATTCCAGTGCTTGGAACTCAACATCTCATCAGGTGCGCTGGCGCCATTCTGTGTTGTTTGTTGGGGGAAAACATGTATCATAAACAGGCTAAGCCTGCGATTAAAGGGCTTATGGGTTCATGACCGCTACATTTCAATTTCACACATATTGGATCTTGCATTATTCAACACTTGTGATCTTCACTTTTAGTGCTAGGGCTTTCTTATGTTGTGCCCCTTTAGGCAACTCAATAAATGAACCACCAGGATTTGGATGATATCTATCAAAATTAAACTTCGACTTTTACTCCATGCAAAAAAAAAACACGCTTTCTGATTCACACATTTCAATGTCATCAACTTAAATTTCTATACCTATATATCTAAGTAACCATTTTAACTTCAGATTTTTTGCAACTTCAACTTCATATTGATTCCCCTCTTACCATCCATTCTACTGGGGTTGTCTTCCTGCATCGATTCGTGGACCCGCCGAGTCAGTGACTGTCCAAGGATTCGCCGTCCACTTCAGGGTCCAAGGCCTCTGTAGGATTAGCCAAATAGACGGATGGGGATTTTGTCACAGTTTTTGGACCTCCTCCCAACACACCGGGGGGTTTACATGGATGTTTCCGAAAATAGTGGTACCCCCAAATCATCCATTTTAATGGGGTTTTCCATTATAAACCATCCATTTTGGGGGTACCCCTATTTTTGGAAACATCCACATGTTTCCTATCCCATATCATTCATGTATAAGGTTTTTGTTTACCCATATGATGGGCTGATTTTCTATGGTTTTCATGTAGGTAAATATACCATACATATGAATTGTTTGGGTATATGATGTCCCCGGTTATGTCCCCCTTCAAACATCACAACAAAAACAACACGTGGATGATCATCATTTTCTTTTCAGCCGCTGAAGGTAATTTTTTTTATAACTTGATCAAGACAAGGGGACATTAAGCAAACCCCATGTAACATCGAGAGATATTTCTAGATATAAATCCCATAGGGTCCATGTATGGTATATACACCTACATTTACCATAAAAATCAACCAAATGTAGGTAAATATACCATACATGGATCTCATCATTTCAGAACCCCCCCCCATTTGTTCAATCGATTTTTGGTTAAGAGTCGGTTTTTTCCCCGAGAAAAGGTCAGCGCGAATCAGTCAGTCGTTCTATATAGTTTGCCCTTACATAAATGCGAAGGAAATGGTGAGGTTCTTGAGTTCTAAAATGATCCATGGATTATTTGAAATGATGTGTTTAGATGCAGGAATTTTGTGGGTACATATTGCATCAAGGAAAGCATCCAGCTAGTACGGTACCCCTTGATTTCAGGAACATGTCTTGTGGTTTAAAATGGCAAAAACACACGCGAAACTCTCACGTTGGTTTCCTCTTCACCCTTCCTCCCCCAAAAGAACAAAAAAATGTTGGAATTGTGAAAGATCAGTGACAAGCTCAAAAAGACCTTCTTAGATATGGCCCACAGCCCTTGTATATACATATTACATATATATATATATATTTCAATATGAATAAAATATGCATATATAATATATAATATATACATATACTACCTCATACACACTGCGCCATATTGAAAAAAATAGAGGCTTCCCCATTTCCAAACTTCATTTTAAAGGGAGCATTTCTCCCTCTGCCAGCTGTTGTTGTTCAGCTCACAAAAAAAAGCAAGCCTTAACAGAAAAAAAAACACACAACCCGCCCCTTTATGACTATTCTCCCCTTACACAAACCATAACAGCCATAACATTTAAAACTCACATCTCACCAGTTTTTCCATGTTAAGTGTTCCCCTTGTCTTCCACTAACTAGGGTCCAGTAGTATCCCTATATAAGCATGGGCAAAATGCGCAAAACACCGGACTCATCCACATCCCACTTCCATACCCCCTAAGAAGCACCTCAAAGGGATCCATCTGCAGCTTTGGCAATGGAGCCACATTGCTTTGAACGGCCGACATTTTCGTCTCTAGGACCTGAAGACTGACGCCGACATCGTGTTGTCGCCCAAGTTTTGCAGGCTTTGGTTGAGTGGAGGAAAAGCTTTGATTTGCTTGTTCGGTGGTTGGAAGACATACACAAAATCTTCGCCAGATGGTGGTGAAAAATGGTGATTTACAGTGGTAGAATCCGTAACAAATTCACTTGAAACAAACACCATGCAGAATTATATATGTTTATTACTATGTTTTTTCTTCCTGTGATTTTGTTTGACTCGAACATACTCTTGATGGTTCAGAAAATCCGGCTTAATAGAATCACCCTGACCCTGGAAATCATAAACCACGCAACCTCTATATCTCTGGTGCAGGGAAAACCTGATTTTCTTCCGAGAACCCAAGACTAGGGTTCATGACGATGTTTGGTCCAATCTTCTCTTGTTTGGTGAAAAAGTTTAGCTCATAGGATCCATCTATGGTAATATTCACTTTCATATTTGCAATAATAGGTATCAACTATATTCATCGTCCCATGTTTGTTTATACAGATTTTGTATGGTCTAAATATATTTATAATTTTAAAATATATATCATATATCTATCTATATAAAAAACAAATATATCATATGGGACATCTACGATTCATGTATCGCTAAATATATACAATCGTCCCATGGATCCGGAGCTTTTGGGAGTCGACTTGGATCAAACCCTTCAGTCAAAGCCATTGAAGGCCAACAAATCTTTACCACCAAACAAGCTAAATGGATGGGTCGTTGAAAACAAAAAAAGCCTTCTTACATTCCCTTCCTAGAAATGGTTTCATAATTCCAATGTGTAGCCAAATGATGTTGTAGATTTTGTTCTTATGTTTGGTTGGAGCCACTGAACCTACGTCTTGATTGATTCAAGGCATCTGTCAGTTTCAAATGATTCAGGTTTGACCTCCTGCCTATAAACATCCAGGAAATTCCGGCAAATTTCAGCTGAAGGAGTTGGCTTCCTCTGTTTGTTTGTAGGCAAAAGAGTCTAGATGTTTTCTTCTTAAAACGAGTATATATATATATAAAATGTATATAATAAAGTAAAGGCTTCAAAAATTGGCAGAACAACAACACTTGACGACCTTCATGTTATCTATGTGAAACACTGCAAACATTTCATCAACCACCTGCTTTGCATGGAGCATATTCTTAACATGTCTGGTGAAGAATTTCCAAGTCCTATTCACTGTATACGGTATACCTAATTTTATGTGGTGAGATCCTATGAATATCTTGCTGCTGCATCATCTGCACTTCAACATTAATATGCAGTATTCCAACAAAACGAGAACACTGTTTGGCACAAATTCTATTGTTGGAAGAAATAATGAAACATCAACATAAACAACATGTCTTTTATACTGTTTGCTTCTTAGTTATAAGTTGCAGTATTTGCAACAATGTTGCTGAGACGTAAAACCAAAGGTTTCTTTGTTGTCAAATCCATCGCTTGAAAAATCGAACAAGAGAAGTGGCTGTTGTGAAGCTCCATTCATCGCTGAAAGAATCTGGTGCCAGCAGTGATGCGTTTCATTGAATATGTTTCCCAAACTCCAAACGTAACCAACTGTCCTGAAACACCAGAAAAGAAGGTAGAGTTGCTTCACCTACGTGCTGCAAACCCCCAAAAAAATGAACATAAAGAACAACGCAACGAAACAAAGGCCGTTGTTGCAGAAAACACCTGATGCCAAGGTACATATAACTCATAGGTCAACAATCGATCTAGAAGCCATTTCTTTCTCAGCTCCTCCAACTGAAGGTGGGGGGAGAACACCAACTTCAAGCAAGTGGATCCAACCCTTTGTTTGAAGGTGTGGTTGATTTGTTCAAAAAGAAACAACCACCTACATGTTGTATTTTGTGGTTTTCTGTTAAAATCAACCAACTTTGCGGATTGTGTGTTTTTGATCATTAAGGGTTTCTCTCAGTCATGATTTATTGGAAACAACAAAGATGGATGGAATCTTGAAACAACCCCCGAGTTAAAAGACTTCATGGATAGTTTCCTTTAGCCATGGATCAATGCAGATACCTATAATAAGTTACCTCACAGAAACCAATCAACCAAACAAAACACAAAACAAAACCCTGAGAAAACCACCAAATTCACACTGCAATATCTGTACCCACAACCAAGGTCAACCGAAAAGAATCATCCCAAAGCCGTCAGTCGTCAGTATACACATTGCTCTTAAACCTAGGGTTAGTTTTCAGTACAGAAATGGATACATGAGAAGGGTTGCCTCAACAAATCCAGCTTCCGTCAGGTTTCGAATTTGATCCGAAAAAAATCTGTTTTTTTCGGATGATTTCGGCCTCTGGAAAGCGCCCTTCCATGGCCTCCGCCTTTTCTGACAATTGCACATCCTGAGGGATTTGGGGAAGAATTTTTTGGAGTTTTTGAGTGCCAACGAAAAGGTGGGGATTTGGAATTAGTACCTTCCCTGAAACTAACATGGCACCTGAAAATAACCCCCTGGAAAAGGAGATTCCTATTGGAAACCAGCATTTTTAGGTGCTATGTTAGTTTCAGGGAGTGTAACAATTTATTTGGGATTTGGCAGAGGGAAAAGGAAAGAAACTATTATGATTGATATGTGTCGTCATTGATTCATCATTTGGGTTTATCATTTATTGTAGGTAGCCATCCGAAGGAGGGCCATCATATGGATCTACTGAATTCAGGATGTTGCTAGCCGACAACTACTACCATGAAGGTAATTGTCTGCATACCCTGACTAATAAATCTTTGATGTCCATTTCATCGTTGGTTGACCAGGTATATATCTCAAAGTCTTTTTAGAAAACTACCGTTTGAGCAACCCAAATCCATATTCTTTGCCAGAGATTCAGTGAGTTTCTGTCATTTTCTTAGTTGCACCCCACAGACTTCACCCAAAAAAACGTTCATTTTGTTTGTTTCTGGGGAAATACCTCAGTTTCTAGGCTTCCTTGGACACCTTGTTTTTTTGTAGGTATGACTCTATGACTGGACCCCAAAAAACCCATACCCAACAGACCAAACCTCAGTAGAAATTTGGAAGACCAGGGGGTGTCAAGGAAAAATTACGTTGAACATCTTTGAACCACCAAATGATGGGAACACCCCCCATTCCCATACAACTCCCCATAAGAATCCCTGTAGAATGATGACAATATATGACAATGCTATTTTAGAAGCTTATGGGAAAGGGACTCCCCACTATCTGGGAAAATCACTAGCTTAGGTATTCTTCCATGAGATATTGGACAAATCTTACGATTCTTCCCACCCACTTGTCCCAGTGCCAGTGCCAAAATGCAATCCCAGGATCCCAGTTCATCCCTTGCACTTTGCAAATTTTCCTCGACTCGTTCGGTGCGATTTTTTTCGTTTTAAAAAGATGCCTTCGAACGTAATTGTAGAAAGGAAAAAATGTGATCCCTAAGCGATAGTTCTAACCGGAACCAACTTTTTGAAAAGGCTTCTGAAAAAAAAAACGTGGCGAAACGTTGACCCCAACAATTTCAGGAATGGAAAAAGGGTAAATGCACCCTGTAGGAATCCAATCACCGAACGTCAAAGGATGACCGAAACGGAACGCAAAGTATTTAGGTTTAAATAACGCATCTCGGAAGATGAGCCAGGATGCCTAGGGTTGTATATAATATTGAAGTATTTACTATATTGAAACGTATCATAATGCGTAAAGTTTGCAAAGATGATAGAAATAGAAAAAAAGGATGGAAATGTCATATGTAGATATACATGTATAGGTTTCAATCCGGAAATAGCTACTACATCTATAATGTAGCATACGCAGTACTGCCAATCTGTAAAACAATTGTAGGTTGGACAAGATGAATTCATCATCTACCTGCTGGAAACACCAACCAAAACTTTGCTGGAAGTCAGGAAACCATGTGTAATCAAACGTCCATCCAACTGGTTGCTTTACTTGTCCCAAGTTGCAAGCCAACAAAAATCCTTACAACCCGTACAAGACATCCGAAAATACCTACCGACATACAGTATTTGAGGTATGATTTTGTGGCCCCACTACCTTCTCACAAGGTATTTGGATGTTGAACTTACAACTCGACTCAAAATCATGAATCATTCCAAAATTCAATTAAAAGTGACTTAAATTGAACAAATCCATCTCATCTACGCATTTCCCATTGGACAAAACAAAATAAGCACAACAATTTCCTATGGAGTGAAATTGAAAAAAAACATACATATTACTTACATCCTTCCAGGGTTAGATCTACCCCCAAGGACTCCAGCGACAAATAAAGGTTTAGGTTGGAATTCCCCGACAAAAAAGGTACTAATCTTGGTGTTGACTATTACCACTACTTGGGTGGAGTGGTAGATCAAACCTCTAACAAATCCATTTCCAATGGACACATATTATGATATTTACTGTATATATATATATACATATCATATCCTCACATCCTTCTCGAGAAGTTCGGAAAGCGCGATTTCAAACTCAATTCGGACCACGGAGATTCTCAAGTTGACTGAAGTGTTGCGATTGCCATTCGGCCACTTTGACCAAGAGCGAGTCAGGCAGGTTGATGCCTCCGGATGGCGGATTTTGGGGTGGTGAAACCAGTGGTTTCGGACCCTGAAGCATGGTGGGACCATAAATTTTCGTAAACCCGGTTGCAAAAATACGAAGCAAATTGGATCATCTCGCTCAAAAAATTGGGGTAACAAATATGTTGGATTGGATTTGATCAATTTGCCATGGATATTCAAAGAGTTTACTTTTACGAAAGGGATTGAGATATTTGACTCAATTTGCGCAGAAGTGTTTTCAGCAACCCAAAGTCATACTTAGAAGGAATTCGCAACTTTCAGAGAGGAATATCGCTTTTTTTTCATGCTAAAGAGCCAATCTCCAATATTTGCAGGTCAAGTGTGAATAGCATATAAGGTACAGTAGTCATTATATTTTCTATGGTCATGTCTATCCAATTAGTAGTCACTGATTCATTAAAATCATCCGGTCCCGGTTCAAGATTTCACCTATCTCCAAATTTCTTACAAATTCCCAAAGGCCATTTTGGAGTGGAAATTTACCCCTAAATATTCATCCACCTCAACGCCTGAAACCGAAAAAAAATCGGACCAATTTGCAGCACGGGAAAAAATCATCAGAACCAAACCTACACCTTGGACCTCCATTTCTTAAGATTCGATGTTCGGGGATTCAGGAATGTGTTGTTTGGGAATTTTCCTGGTTTTTTCTAACTAACCCAGTTTGGAAAAAAACCTCTGTTATTGTATTCCAGCCGTTAGTTTCCAGGGGTGTACCTGACCTCTCATGATCCCGTGCTTGTTCACACCTTGCGCTGAGACGATGCCTTTGATCATGGATGCTTCTAACCTTTCGCATCCAAAGAAGATTCCGAAACAAAGGAAGCATAAGGGGCGCTACGACACATATCATGAAGTATGGATGATATACTATTGAAGTAAATATGGTATGATATATCTAGATGTTTCTGAACACTTTGTAGGTACCTAAGACAAAATTTGAAGACTAAAACTCTCAAAGGATTTTGAAAAGGAAAGGAACCACTGCTACATGGGCAGCCCTACTTTGGGAGGCTGCCGCTCCCAGCAACAGTCCCCACCAAGAGTAATGCATTTTCACTAGGGCATCCTGTTGCTGAGAGGCCAATATATATATATATATATGATGTGCCAAGTCAGTATATGCTTCATTACATGCATTTTTACAGTCCTACTCCATCATTTTTACCCATTTTCCTAGTCTTCTGCCATTTTTTTGTTGTTAGGGACCTTTAAAACCGTGACACTACTGCTGACGGCCGAACCTTGAGAGCCCACCCCGTGAGCTTTTTCTCCATCGAACATGACACCGGTGAGTGAGTGAAAAACCCACTTCATCAACTATATTTGCCAAACTTGCAAAACACATTTCACAATAAAATCGAAGAGATGAACATTAAACAGCAAACAACAAACACATGAAACCTACCCTACAACCTATATAGTTGTATTATTTTATGGTGTGTCTTGTTTTTGGTGTTTTTGTTTGAACTCGATCTTTGCATCATTCATATCATTCATATCATCCGTTCAATCTTCTAACCGAACCCCCTCCCAAATTTTCAGAGACAAGAGTCCCTTTGACAAACTTGGGAGTGAAGATCGCCTCAGTCAACCGAACAAATCCCAACGTCGCGGAAGAGAAGTCCTGTTGATGATCGGAAAGTAAATCAACGCATCTTAAAAGCAAAGTTGTGTCAGCAAAAACATTGCGGTACAGTAAATTGTAAATGTAGCGTAGTAAAATATTTGATATATTAGGTGAATATCAAAAAAAACGAGTCACGAATCTGTGCATGAGGATTTTCACGGCATGATATCTGATGTTTGTGGGTCAAAATTAGATTATCTTGTTTCATTTTTGTATCTGGTTTCGAAATCTTCTCGAATGATTTCCGCAAGTATTTCACAAATTTGTGAGGAAATCTATTATGCCCATCCCATAGTTCTTGTTACCCAGAAGACCTTTTGTTGGAACACTTCTCTTTCCCACAGGATATGAATCATGCATAGAAGTTGCATACACATCTCTCCCGCAGGTCTATCAGGATTCAATGCAATCCAAGAAAGGTTGTGACACTGCCATGACAATTGGATGAATTTACACAGTAAGTGTTACAAAAACACAGCCTTTTTCAAAATGGTAGCTTCAACCCAATCGGAAAAATTATAGTCAAATTATGTCAAATTGAACCATTTCTCCATTTTTTCCGGGTAAGAATCCACAATATATCCAAAACCACCTATATTTTTCTATATATATATACCTTTTCTATATCTTTTCATGTCTTTTGGGAGTTCTCCATGACCGGGTGCATCACCATAATCTTCGCCAAAGCACTCGTTCCATCCAAGAAGTAAGAATCCGTTTGACCAAGGATAAGTCCTTCACGCCTGACCGTGGTTCTTCCGAGTGACCCTTTTGGGGGTTGTGAGTGATCTTTTCAAGGGATAAGTGAACTCCATTTGTATGATCAAAGGAACACTTGGAAGAAACTGGTTGACGAAAGGCCAAGATGATTTCCTACCTGAACACCCAACATTCACCAAAGATTGAAATCTTATTGTTTGGTAAACTATTAGTGGCTGGATGGAAAAATAAACCCATCCCCCAACAAATGCAATTATGTTTGATTGAAAAATTCCAAATGGAAAAAAACATCAACATGTTCACCTTTTGCTTCCCAGAGGTGTAAGCCAATTTTGAAATGTCATCAGATTCTTCGATCCATTTCCACCACCAAACAAATGGTTCAAGTCACCCTTGGCAGGTTGGTTGCTCCTGATAAATTCTTGTAGCCAAGAAAGCAGAGTTTCAACACAACTTCCCGAATTAAAAAAAAAAACATTGGGGAAATTACATATTTGAACCTGGCAACGCCGAATTCCTTAAAAGAACTAGAGGTAATTAAGAGGATATGTTTTTTTGGTTTTGTGTTCCTAAGAATTATGATATCGTCGATTCAGAACACAAAACGATCACCCGGACGAGTTGGCTTTACCTTTAAAACATTGAGAGATCCACTAAACCAACCAACCTTGTAACTACCCTGGGACCCCAAAACCATGAAAAATGAGGGTTTTAAGTCCTGAAAATGTGGGTTATAACCCTTAAACATGAAGGTTGTAAGTTCCCATGGTAGCTTGTCAACATGTTTGCATATTTTTGCATATTTTTGCATCATTGTGTTTCCAACATTTTCAGATTGGGCCTTTAAAGAGATGATGGAAATGTTCAAAGGATCCGGGCAAATGTGTTTCAAACTCGCGTCGGTATACCTGATGAAAAGTGCTTCCAAGCTCGCATAGGTAGCTCGGGGAAAGGGGGGAACTATATGGAAACCCATAGGACCCATGGGACTGGTGAACAAAAACTTTGACCACTACTCACTTCGGTGGTATTCAAATGTGTTGTGTTTGTTTCTTGAATTAATTAGTTGGACATCGGTTTCTTCAAAGTGGTTTTACATGGGTTGTATTTTTGTCTCGGCGTTGTTTTCTTTGGTTCATATATGTCTGTAAAGGATATATGACGAAATCAAACACCACTATAGACTATAAGCTTCAATCATTTTGTCGAATGTCAATTTCTTCAAATATCTATATATACATTAAACAAAAATACACGTCAAAGGCAAGGTTCAAACAATATCTGTCAATAAATTCTGGGCGACTGACTTCCCCAAGTTGGAAGACATTAAAATCAAACGAGTCGTAAATACACACAACATCACACAACTATGTGGTAACACCTACTGATGTGATGAGGCTTGCAAGTCGAAAACTATGCCTGCTGGCGCTACCCGATAAAAACTGCTTGGGCCATTAGTCCATCACTGATGGGCTCGTTCACCACTCACATGAATGAACATATATTCGCAAAATTTAACATTGGCCCCTGAAAAACAATAACATTCCCAAACAATCACGGTAGTGTTCCAACCATTTTTTTCAGGGGGACTACGGTAGTTTTCACGTGTGAGGATGGTTTGCAAGATGTTGCACAAGGCCCATCCATGTCACCGAGGCAGAAAATCCCTTCAACTGAAAGCAAACCTTTCACCAACAAATAACAACAAATCCCAAATTGAAAAACCAACATGGAATGAGATTCTATCGTTATAGATTATACAGTAAATATATTTTATTTTTTAAATATATTGCTGCATTTTCCTATTGACAAAAACTTACTTTTCCATTGCTATGTGAATATTCTCGCAGGTTGCAACAAGTTTCCGATGCAATATGTTCCTCCATTAATTTCCGCTCTAATGACGTCCCCCAAAAAAAACAAAACCGCCCCAAAAACATGGACAGGGCCAAAAAAAACGTGCATCTTCTAATAGGAAACCTCCATCTTTCATTTTTGAGTCCACAGCTATGTCAGAATTTCACGATTTGTCGATTACTCGCCTCCAACTCCTTGACCATTACCGTTGTTTCCGTCTAAACCCTTCACCGTTGGCTCCAAGAAACCACGGCCCCGGGGCGGTAAGTACTGGAAGCATTGTGGAGGATGTCGGAGATCAAACATAATCTCAAGCACCTGATCTATCCCGAAGAATCCAAACATCTCCCTAGAATAGGATTGAGGGTTCCAATCCCATCCCTAAGATTCTAGGTTCAATCCCTTTCAATAGGACATACCTGGATTCTTAGGGTATATAAACGTCATCCAACTGCAGATTCACCCTGCTCAAATGGCAGTGTCGATTTCTTACATTCCCTATGCGAATGGTCACCTTATAAAAAGCCAACCTGCGCCACACACCCCTTCAAAAAAAGAAAATCAGACCTTGAAGCATCTCTATGGATTGGTGATCATAAGATTTTTGGGGTCCAAAATCATGAAACAAAACACATCTCTGACATAACCCCGAAAGGGGGATGACAATCTGGAAGTCAACGATATCCGATAAACATAGTGAGTTTATAAAGCTGGTAACTGCTCTAAAAATCAGAACCCTACGGGTAAAAATAGCAAGAAACACATCTCCTTCTCCAGAACACAAGGTAAAACGAACAAGTTAAACATAGAGGTAACAACATCAACATCTGAAAACCCAGGATTTGGTACAATTCAAAACGAGTAATACATGGTTTTAGTTGATACGCTATACAAGAGTCTTCCTATCTTAGAAACAAATTGGCAGGATGATGAAATGTGTTGCCACAATCAAGTATAATTATGTATACTGTATGCATATTTTGGGACCTGCCAAACAACTGTTTCACAGTGGATTCCACCAAGGTCAATTTTTAGGCCCCTTCCTAAGATGGTGATGTTTATTTCCCACCTTGAACCACAGTTGTACGCATGCACCAAATTGAACCTCACTGCCAAGCCCCCTCATCCCATCGCCTTTCATCACATTCACCTCCCCCAGGGACTCGCCTTTCATGAGCAGTGATATCCTCTTCCTCCAAGCTATCCAGCAAATGTCTAGACACATCAATGGCCATCTCATCATTGTCCAAACACCAAACCTTGGCAGATGAAAATCACCATGAGTTCCGCGGCTCACTTTTTGTTTATAAATCTTGTTCTATACTATAAGGTCCAAATGCACGCATGACACCCTGAGCACAAGATCATCATTGGAAAAGCAAGGTATGATTCAGAATCAGTTTCATAGAATATTCTCTAAATGTTGCAGCATATATTTCAACCCCCACCCCGCTAACATATCCAAACCTTCCATGCATGTATTAGTGGTCATATTGCCTTTACCAAGTAAGTTTGCTGCATCTCTTTAGGGGAACGTGCAAGCATGTAATTGCTGAATCTGACAGGAAATAGCGATCAGGAAGCCTTAGATTTTTGGTTCTTTAGGCCGGCCCATTTTGAGTGCAGCGAGGGCCCAAAAAATTTGTGATACAAAGCTAAGAAAAAAACAACTGCTCTTTCAAATTCAAAAAGGAGAATCAAATCATATTCATGGGATAGTGACAGCCACAGCCCCTGCAAACATATCTGCAAAAGAGCTGTGCTTCTTTTTTGTTTTGAAGGGCGGCAGGTCTCCGTTGCTTTCAGGTGCTCTGACTTCCCCCAGTTTTTGGTTGAAGTTTTGCCACCACGCCTGGAACATCCAAACCATTTCGCTACTTTTCAGTATTAAGATGCGACAATAAAGTCGTGATCTGTGGGAGGGACCCAATCTTGATTTCCATGAACCGTCCATGATAATGGGCACTAGAAAATCACAGACGTATCGACTGCGCGTTTCCGGAGGGTTGCGCTTGTACAGCTATTCCTTTCCTGCCAACCCATCTAGGAAGGAGTCTCAACCCAGAAAAAACTCCAGGTCAAATCAAGATAATCCAGGCCATGCCATTCAGCAAGAACAATTGGACTAAACGAACCTGAGTCATCTGATTCCATGCTGAACTGCCGAACTGTCACCGCCCAGGTCTGGATGACCCCAGGTAACAACAGACCCATTTGCCAGAATCGCAGCAAAGGCACCACCTGAGGCTTGAATCTGCTGCACACCCATGAGCTGTTCTCGAACTGCCGAACTGTCACCGCCAAAGTATGCAGAACCCCAGGTAACGACTGATCCATCTGCCAGAATCGCAGCAAAGGCACCATTAAGAGAGGCTCGAATCTGCAGCACACCTTTCAGCTGATCTCGAACTCCCGAACTGTCACCACCATAGTCTGCAGGGCCCCAGGTCACGATGGATCCATCTTCCAGAATCGCAGCAAATGCCTTTCTCGTGGCTTGAATCTGCAGCACACCCTTGAGCTGATCTTGAACTTTCGAACTATCACCACCATAGTCTNCCAGGTAACGACGGATCCATCTGCCAGAATCGCAGCAAAAGCATAATCGGTGGCCCGAATCTGCTCCACACCCTTGAGCTGATCTCGAACTGAAGTATCACCACCGTAGTCGGCATCACCCCAGAAAACGACGGATCCATCTTCCAGAATGGCAGCAAAGGCCCACCATGTGGCGTGAATGTGCTGCACACCCTTGAGCTGATCTTCAACTGCCGAACTGTCTCCACCACTTCTTGAATCACCCCAGGTAACGATTGTGCAATCTCCATGATACCACAAGGCAAATGCACCTTCTGTTGCTACCAGCTGTGGTTGAAGTACCAGAGCTGTAAGGCACTCTCCGTCCTGTATCTCCGCTTCTTCTAATGTTCTGTCAGGATCGGCTAGGACTTGATTCTTGGCAGTGATAAGTCTGAGGTGCTTTTTCCCAAAGGCTCGTTGTGCCTGTGTCCTCACATCTTGAACCGTTTGAATTGTCCTCACATCTGGAAGTGTGAGAAGTTCAGCATGCCCATTCGGCAAAGCTACATTTATTTGAATCATCTGAGATGCCCTCAAGATCTTCACGACTCTCAAAACATCAGCAATGAATCTCTACTTCACACTTTGAGCCCAAGCCATGCAAGAACACATATATAATCGGGGAGCCATGTAACCCTCTTTTGACAGTCCCCTTTCTTCTCCAAAAACGATCAAGACATCTAGGCGAAGGTTTTTTTCTAGGCGAACGTTGCTTGGTTGCAGTCACCAAGACACCATAGCTCTGCGGACATCTGCAGAATACACAGACAAATCCTGATGCGAGATGATGCGAGGTATCTGACAATTGAGGCAGAAAATGGACCCTGCATGACTCCTTGGACTCACCCTTTGAAAGCTTGCTACCTTCCAAAATCCCCAAACTACATGTCGACTCCCCATTGGAATCATTGGTACAACAAAATCTATCTTAACATAGTTTTTGTTGGGATCGTTTGGCTTTTTTGGTATAGGTTTTTAGGACGTTCCGCGAAAAAAAAACAAACGATGAGGTCCAGTTGAAAACATGAAAGCAATGCAGGTAAATGTGACAGAGGTAGAAGTGTGAAGTGTCGATGAGTTTTTTCATTTTTTCCGGAAAGGAAGACTCCAAGGTTACCAGCCTCCAGAGAACAAGTCCATATTTTATACCGGAAAATCATCGACTCAAAAATGCCGGCGATAGTAGGGGATATGTAATCCATTCCCAGGAGATGATTTGTTTCTTCAGTGTGGGTTTCATGTTGAACATGCAGTAAATGGCGGCAAGGGGGGAATGTATCATCAATGCAAAGTGTGGGACATATCAAGGTTGACAGGATCATGACTTGGATCATTTTAATGACTTCAATGACTATATTATCCAAAAATATTTACATCAAGGATACTCCAATGGTACCTGTGTACACCGTTTTTTTTTTGAAAGGTGACGGAATAATGAACATGTCTCAATTGGGATGGGTTCATAACTCTTGTTTTCAACCGAGCTCCAAAAAAACATCTTCAAACTCTCAAGTGTTTAGGCTTACCACCAAACCATTTGTTTTCGCGAGGAAAATTCATACCGGCAAAACATCTCCAAAATGAAGAATGCTGTTTTTCAAGACACCCCCAATCAGAATTTCAGAAAATGAGATTGTTATCTTTGAGGAAATAATATGGATCTACAAATTTGAGCCCAAAAATTCATACTATTGAGTTTGATAGCTTATTGTATCCACCTTCGTCCATTATTTACCAGGGTTTTATACGTCCCAGGGTATGCAGGATTTCTTTACCACCAAAAGTATGTGACAGATCAAGGGCCGATGTTCGGCCTCTCAAACAACTTCTAGTTGGCGGTTTCAACCCATCTGAAAAATACTAGTCAAATTGGATCATTTGCCCAAGTAGGGGTGAAAATCATGTATATATGTATATATACCAGCACCTTCAAAGGGGTGCCAAATGCTTCCTAAAGGGTGTCAATTCACCATCCCTTAGGGTTTAATTGGCACCCCTTTGAAGGTCCAGGTATATATTTGAAATTTGAAACCACTAGACTTGTTCATCCACCGTCTTTTATGTTCATAATGCACGTGGTAAGCTCCATATCATCTCTACTAACATCGTGGTTTCAGTGCGTTAAAACTACACATGACGTCGGTTGGAAATTCCCGATGTTTTAACATAAATCACATCTATACATTGATGACTTCATGGTGAATCCTCCAAGCCAACTAGATTGGTCTTTCAAAGAGACACATTAAACTTGAGTGTTTTGTTTTAATGAAGTATATCATAAATGTGCTGATTTGGTCTTTTGTAATTAAATGATCACTTTTTCCCAAGTTTTGGGAAATTCCTGATATATATAGTTATGCTTAAAAAGGAGGGTAGATTCTCCAAGAGAACCCCTGCTTTTGGGGGTTGTTTTTTTCCATGGTAACCGTCCGCCCCGCCTTCAGCAATTTCTCGAGCTCACGAAGGTCGCGACGCCGTAGACGTTCGGTGCCCATGCGCTTCCTGGCGGGTTTGCCGCGAGCCGATTTCCGTGGCGGAAAAGAGATAGAGTTTCATATACACCCTGGAAGATTAACATGGTTCACCTACAAATCATCCATTTAGAAAGGAAAATGATCTTCCAAACCTTCATTATTATGTTCCATGTTAATCTTCCGGGGTGTAACTTTACTGGTTGGTGGTTTCAACACATCTGAAAAATAGGCTCGTCAAAATGGGAATCTTCCCCAAAGTTCTGGGTGAAAATAAAAGCATATTTGAAACCACCAACTATATAGTTTAGATGTAAGGTACCCTTCACCAACATTTCATGTTTCTTTTTTTAAGTTTACTTTGAAGCATATCACACCAAACATTGCTATACCAAAATACCTTCAAGTCTGGAAAATCAATCAAGGCACCCTATATGACTATAGATATCATACTGCTGTTCTACAGTATCAAACACTTTTAGTCGGTAAATCAATATCTGACCAACTTGAGCAATATTCAAAAGAATACATATTGCTTTCACAGGATGTATCTATTCAAATTCAAACCATCATTTTTTTTGGAAGTCAAATCATGACCTGAGCAGGTTCCAACCAAGCTGAAGAGTTGCTTGGAGATAAACCCTCGGACCACCCCAGGTATGCTCTGGAAATGGTGATGTGTAGTAAGAAATCACTAGATGCTGAATAAGAGCCGTGCTATTGAGACACATGCTTCATAACTATGATTACTCATTGTTCGTGTAAATAAATGCATCTGTACATACGTACAAGTCTCTAGTTGTATGTCTATTCAGTCAAGTGCCATCTAATAGGGCCATCTAACTGGTCACGTCGCAATGCATTCAGGTTCTTAAATAATCGCTTGTCTCTACAAGGATGTATCTATTCATCAACTTTATGTTACCCAATGTCCATCCTGGGTTCAAAATGGTCACTATGTATCATCAGAATGATTCAACAAACCTGTGATAAGAACTAAGAGCAACATGAGCATCAATTCAAGGATGCTGGCCGTTACAACAAGATCAACAAGGGCTATAGCCCCTTCAACATATCCAATACCAATAAAATCTTATATGCTTTCTCTATACATCGAAGACCAAAAAAAATAATTTAAAATAATCCCCCAACAAAAACAAGGGCTACAAGATCCCCAAAACTTAGAAAGGTTTTGAGATTGGAATGGAGATGATGCACATCAATATCAACTTCATGTATGCCTTATCAAAAACAATTGACGTCGGGTATTCTGTACACTTTTGACATTATTTGGTATGTCAGTTCTGGATGTCGGTCCCTAAGCCTCACTGTCTGGCAGGGATGTGTCCTTGCCTACATGAAAAATCCTTCAAAAACACTGTCCAAATATTGGTATATACAAGCACCTTCAAGTCGGGGTGCCTTAAATGGTTCCTTTTAACGGGTGTCAATTCGCCATCCCTTAGGGTTTAAGGACGGCACCCCGACTTGAAGGTCCAGGTAGACAATATGTTTTGGTTTTTGTTGAAGTGTCATGTGTTTTTTTTCTGAGCAAATCATTCCATGTTCTCCTTCCGTTGGACTCTTTGAGGGAGCCGTCGTGCTCTTCATCCTGGCGAACTGGCTGATTTGGAGAAGGCTCGATTCGTGAGATGTACTTGCAAGTAGCGTTAAGTCAGAGAAGAGGATATGAACAATGATGTTTAAGCGGCAAATTTGATTTCTTAAACACTCAACCATAGTATGTTGATATGGTAATTCCTCCGACTAATGTAATGTCATCACTCCCATCCCTACGATTATAATGAGGATAATAACGATGATAGATAAACAGAATTCATGAAATTAGTGATTGGTATATACAGTAGTAATTATATCACCAAACGAATCTGCCAAGGCCTAAAGCCCCAAATCAACCCTTGGTTCTTCCCATTTTTTGTGGAAACCCAGGCAACAGTTGCAACATTTCACCAGCAAAAATCCCTCGTTGGTTCCAATAAACAACTTCTATTTCTTGGATACGGACCTCACCCTCAAACCCTAACGAACAACTTGAACATGTGAACCCTTCAGTTCTTGGCCTGTGGAAACCTCATGCCAACACCCCCCTTGGCACCTTGACGGAGTTGCGAAAACCTTTGTGTTTCACACGGCTTCAGAAAACGAATCGAATCTCAGCTGAAAAATCACCACACCTACCTCCTGGAAGTTTAACAGTTTGCCCCTGAAAATATACCATCCTAAAAGGAAAGGATGGTCTCTCGACCATCATTTTTCAGGGGCTATATATCATATGTTAAACTTCGGGTGCATAACTAAAAAACAATAATATTTACCCACAAAGGCCTTCAAGATTGCATGGGTGGATAAGTCCGGAACCCGCAGGATGCTGCCATATCTATCCCGAAATCGTCTTCCAGTTCCCTATATTTATATATATTTGGAACCAAGGGTCGATCGTTACCTAGTATATTGGCAACTGGGATCTTGGTTCCACATATTATAGTCAAGCCATTGGGATATCCAATTGTCTTTTGAGCTTTGCCAGTCCTCTGGGATCTTTTGTGAATTCTAATTGACTCACCTCCAAAATGGAAAGCTGATAAAGAATGATAAAGATTCAAATCCACAAAGCCACCCTCCACAAATCCACATTCTCTTCATTTTGTTGCTTCTCCCTGAAAAAATGACATCACCAAAGACATCCCAAACAACAGGGTTGTTATTCTATTAACCAACCCCCGGAACAATTGCACTATGAAAATCGGGAAATTTCCTAAAACTGTACAAATTTGCAATGTTTGATCATCCCCAAAAGTAGGTCCCATTTAATCCTGGAACTCCAAACAACCAGTTTTTTATGGTTGTTTCAACTGGATGATTCCAAATCATTACATAAAAAACGGTTGTTTCACCAAACATCCATTAAAAAACGGGTGTTTAGGGTTCCAGGATGATCCCCAATCACATTTTGTTTACTTCGTTCAAGGAACGTCGCGTCCATGCAGCGAAGACCTTGGAATAATCTGCATGTTTCACCTGGATTCGCGGATGGCCGGCGGCGGCGGATTGGCCGAGGCGAAGGCCTTATAGGATTCAACGTTGAGGCGTTTGGGCTTTGCCTTACTTTGTCCAGATGGGGTGTCTAGTTGGTGGTTGAACCAACCCCTTTTGAGAAAATATTAGTCAAATTTTGGATCAGTTCCCCAAATAGAGATGAAAACAGAAAATCTTTGAGACCAGCACCTAGGTGTTGTGTTTTTTTTTCCAGGCGGTAAAAAGCAGTCGGGGGAGTGTGTTGGGAGGAAATGTATGGGTAATTCATAGCAACTAAAGGATAGAAGAAATCAACTTAAAGAAAAACAACCTTTATCAGCAGCTTATATTGTTCTGTTCTTAAAAACCTTTATTGTTAGACATAAGCAGCTGAACTATAATTTGTGTTTCAAATTCCTTGGGTTCTTCTGTCCTCACGTCTACAAGATACGGGCAAAGTTTGGAGCTGCCTAAGATTTTTGTTCAACCAATCCCAGTCTCCCAGTTACTCAACGCGGTGGGGAAAAAAGAACCCCTGGCTTTCTGTAACGAAAGGCAGTGTGGAGATATGCGGAAATTCCATCTTGTTTCTCTGCAGAATGGCATGTTCCACCCTTGTTTTGTTTTCGTTTTCTCCGAAAACTGAAAAAATATGCTGCTCCAAATTTTGGGTTTCTGGACGGTATCAAAACCGAGGTTTGTTTCCTTGAACAACCACCATCCAACAAAAAGAATATCAGAATGGCCCCATGATTTGGTAAATTTCATACATCTTAAACACATTAGTATCGTCTCAATCAGATTGAACCATCGTTTTTTCAAGGCATTTCAACATTACCTTTTTTTTTGCAAAAAAAACACACACACACATGTTGGAAAATAATCAAACTGCTTCCAAAACAAACAGATGGACTGATTCATTGTTGTGATGAATCAAACTTTATTTGAATATAACTTTAACCAAACATTCGACCTTCACATCCATGGACCAAACCCAAACCTAACAATTTGAAAACAGAAACACAACCTGGGCGTCAAAAAATGGGGTTTTGTTTCGTAGCCGTCCCCTCAGATCTACGGAGGTAGAAACCTGAAAGGTCATGTTCCCTCCATACTGTTGATGAAAAAAATCGGGCGATCACAAGTTGGAGGTTGGTTAAGAATGGTATTCAGTTTGATGATAGTTGGAATGTTTCTGCTGTTGCTTCGGAGAAGTGTGGGAGATGTGGTAGTTTATCCCATGATTCTCCAAAGGGTTTTGTACATCCCAGGTGGTTAGCATAATTTCTGAACAATCGTTTGAGGTTAATTTTACCTGCAGCCTGCAACTCATTTGTCATCGTCTTATTGGCTTCATCTTTTTTGTGTGAGTAGGTGTTTCAACTTAAACACCCCCAAAATCTGAGACACCCAAATTCAGCAAAGCAGAAACAGATTTGATCAAGATCTGTCGAAGGTTGAAATAACTTGTATCTATCAACATACCATGAGTTATCATGTCCTCATGTTCTCCCTATACTTCCCCAATGTTCCCTAAACCCTCCCAAGAGAAACTGCATAAATAAAGCTTTCATGTCATGGGAGTTTCGAATCCTACACCTCCGGAAAAGTTCTAGTCACCTTTTGGAACACACATCAAATGTGTCGACCCCCATTCTTTTCCTGAAACAAAAAAACAACAAAAGCAAGTTGAATACCCCTCCTAAAACTAACATAGCCCCTGAAGATAGATCCCTGGAAAAGGAGATTCCGGCTTTGGAAAGCACCATTTCTAGAGGCTATGTTAGTTTTAGGGAGTGTAACACTTGCACATAGTCCTGGTTGCCAAAAAAACATCTACGTTTAAACATCAAATTTGTTTTATTCCCCAAGACACCTCAGTGTAGGGATTGAACTTCAACATCGCCTGCCATGCTGTGAAATCACATCGACATCCAACGTTTCAACATACAAATGCCAGGATTTTTCTTCAGCCGTGACCTCGTTTGGGACCCATAAATCGTGACCTCGTTTCAGGGGCTCAAGTTGGTGAACTCCAATTATGGGGATCAATCAAGGTCCATCATCATCATCATCATCATCATCATCATCATCATCACGGGTTCACCCCCCCAACCCTGTTTTGAAAAGCTCCAGGACCATCACTGATTTTCACCAGGTTTTTTTCAAAATAATGTTCAGGTGGGTTTTTTAAAGGGATCCCAACGATTGAAACCGACGGTTTAAAGGCTACTGGATTTTTTCGGTGGGCCAGTCACCACCATGGCAGGAATCCACGAGTGGAAATTTCATCCTGGAATTTTGTGGATCCAAATCAACAAAAACCTCCTGAAAACTAAGATGGAAATGGGTTAAACAACCATTTTGATATCTTTAAAATAGGAGATACATCTTCAAATGCTGAAAGTTTCCTTTGTCATGTTAGTTTTCGGGGTGTATTTCAAAAAACACTGACTCACTATGTCAAAAGGCCCAGAAATCCGTAGCCAAGTGGCCAAAACGGGACCATGTTGGAAGGAAATACGAGATTCCATAGCTATCCAATTCGAAACATGGGTTCAATCAATCATCACCAACATCACCAAATCATACCAAATCAACATTCCAATTGAACTGTCATTCCTTCCTTTCCTTCACTCATTTCCTTTTGAAACAAAGTGACCATGGCCATTTGCTTTTTGAAAAAAAATCAAACTCCCTACTTGTTCCACCAAAAAATCGTTTTCACATTATCCCCCCACTAGGGATGAACGAGGTTTCCCCCACCTGTTCTCGAAGGTCTGGTGGAAGTTCTCTCAACAAGAGACGTGCAGGTCGATCAAGGTTCCATTTGGCACAAAAATCATCTTCTTGATGCCTCTCAGGTCACATACCCGGGAAAAGGCGGTGGGGTTTGGGCGAAAGGGGGGAAAATGGGATTGGGAAACATCAAGTGAACCAGGTGATATAAAACCGGAAGAAGCAAAGATTGAATCAATCTGTGAATGAGAAGTGGGGATGTTGAAGTAGTTTGAACTTGTAAGAGGAGTAAGTCATCTCATATGACTGATATATTACAAGATGTAGCCTGGCCCGTTGGTTTTGTTTTGGTCATGTGCTTTTGTAGCATCAGCAATATTATCATGAGGTTTCATCGTCGGATCCCCTGGCTCATAACGCAACTTGGGATATACAGTACGAGCTCAAACCCAACTTTTGCAAGTCAATGACATAGGTGAAACCCATTCAAAACATGTCATTCATAGGCTAGGTATAACAAGTATGAGAACTGTATAACGTATAGACTATCCGGCTACCATAACTCATCGACTTTCACCAACACTTGCAGGGAATGGCAAATCTCAACTTGCAAGGGTCTAAGTTTAGCCTCCTGGGTTTTTGCACCAATCATGATTGTGACATCGTAGATTTTGAAACCACAACCCACACGTAGAAAATATTTAAGTTTAAGAACCATGCTTAACAAAAAAGAGTAACTTCAATGATTAGTCGGAGTTAGGTAATGGCTCCCAAATGTTGGATACACCCCTCAAGATTAACAAGAAACATAATCCTGGGGGTTTTGGTTCAGATCATTTTCCTTTCTACATAGGTGATTTGTAGGTGGTTTCCATGTTAATTTTCCAATGTGTACCCGGATACCCCACAAATAAAAACACACACACACACACATACAGCGAGCTGGAACCCCGAAATTCCGATTCGAATAATCAACTCGTTTGGATCCTATATTGAACCCTCCCTCAAAAAGAGGTGTTTCTCCATATATATATATATAAATATAAATATATATATATATATACCTGGATCTTCCAAGGGGTGCTGAATGGATGGTAAGGGGTGCCTATACACCATCCCTTAGGGTTCAAACAGCACCCTTTGGAAGATGCTGGTATACGTATAATAATCATATATGTTAGTAAATCTCCCCCAACTTTGGAAAGATCCTTCCAAAAAAACAAACCAATAAAATCAACCACTCAACCTACCATTCTTCGGTGCGAGGTCCCAGGTGACTCCCAACCGCAGCAGATGGGTCGAGTCTACATGCAGGGCACCTGTATCCTGGGGATAAACGTGACCGAGATCGGCTCGAAGAGCTCGAGGCCGATTCAGAATCATCTCCTGATTTTTCACCAACAGCTTTGACATAGTTGATGGTTAAACCTTCCTACCATTGTTTAGAGGTTGTTTATGGTATATAACCTGGGTTTTAGGTGGCCAAAACCATTGTTTTTCATCTGGTTTTCTGGTTGAACCATAAAGAACTGTTTATTAACCATTGCTTTCCCTTAGAAAGGCCTTATTGAACCCTTATCTCTTGGGGAGGTTGGTTGGTTGATTATGGTTGATGGTTGATGGTTGAACCACCTATCTGAAAAATATGCTCGTCAAATTTGATCATTTCCTCAAGTTTAGGGGTGAAAATAAAAACATATTTGAAACCCCCCACCTAGAACAGCTTGACACAGAATTTCAATCATCAACAACACTACCTTCCATCTTTTTGAGAAAAGAAACAGGTGGTTCCTTCAATGCCCATGGATCCACCAAACTCACTCTAAACATTTTTGTAAAACCCCACAACAACGGCCGTGTCGACGTGTTTTCCTCGATTTCTTGCTGGAGGATGCCAAACCACACCTTTCCTGGGTTGGCAGTTCACCAACACGTCCAGAGAAGATATCTCCTGGTTGTCTTGTTGTCTCCACCTGAGCCACCTGTAAACTAAAAGCTATCAGATTTCATGCCATCATGACGCTATTTTCCGTGGCGTAATACTGGCTATACTTCAGAAATCTTTACCTTCCCTCTTCGTGGAGGCGAGGCTAGTTCCAATATATACAGTGGCACAAAGAAAGCACGTTTTGTTGCACTGCTCACCAATCTTCCTATTCCTTCAAACAAATGATAAAACTAAAAATGATAAAACTATAATACATCTCCAAGACTAGAACCATTCGAAGTGAGTTTTACTGTAAGATCTCCTGTTTCCAGTCCTATTCTTGAATCAACAAGGTATTTCTTCAACGATTCTAGAATTTCTTGCGCTTCAAAGGCTCAGCAAAAATTCTCCCCCAAATCCACTGGGCTCTACCCTTTTTGGAAAAAAGTTGGAAACATGTCAAGTATCAAACAGCTATAGGTACAACCAATCCAGGTAAACAACAGCTGGTTTTCCGGTAAGTTCCATCCAACATTAACACATTACCCTTGTTCCCCTTAGTCTTCACTTGTCTTAAAACCCGACTGGTACTTGAAAGACCTGCCACTTCTTCACTTGAAGACCTTGATCCTCACTTTTTTTGACGAAACGTTTGAAATTTTTGGTGCCACCCAGGCTCGTACACATCCTCAGTGGTTTCATGTAAGCGGTATGATTGATGGGTGTTTTTTTTTTCGAGGAGATTTGGGTTCACAGACTCGGAACCTGGAAGCCTGGAAGCCTGGACTCTCGGAGAAAATCTGGATCTATTTCCCTAGGGATCCAATCACCGAAACTGAGAATGGTAATGGAACCTAAAAACTATGCGTTGAGGAGGTGATTTTTTACACCCCTTGCTCATCATCTGAGAACATGACTGGATGCCTAGGGTTTATTAAGCAGTGCAGTGTTTGCTTGAAAAAATTCTATGTCTGATCGGTCGCAAGGGGGGTCTCAATTTTTCGACTCCAAAAGTTGGTAAGTTGGTTAGGACTCATACGTAACCATGCGTTGAATCCGGATTTTTGTAGCACCACCGGTAACCTCAAACCTCTTGGGAATTCAGTCATACCAAACAAATGCTCCCCAGTCATCTTCCAAAGTAGTATTGGAATTTGGAACGTTACCTTTCTGAAAACTAACATATATCCCCTCAAAATTGATGCTTGGAAGATGAAGTTTCCTTTGAAAATGGTCCGCTTCTTTGGGGACATGTTAGTATTCAGGGGGGTAACACACTTTTGTTAACAAAAAACGCTCACTATTAGTCGACCTAAATGTATAGTCATGATAAACCCGGTAACTTTCCAATGACCAAGACACTGAAATGGTTCCATCCTCCAGTGGTGTCGAGTATCGCCTTGAACGAAGGAAAAGGTTCGCCTCGCCACGGAACAGAAATCACTTGGTTCCGCGGTCCCTTGGACACCTTGTAGTTTAAGGTTGTTTCAACACACCTTTGGAACACACCCCGAGCAACCTTTACCAACAGGCTACACATGGGACTCCTTTCATAGTTGGCGTTTCGGGGATTGGTTGGGGTGTGCGATATCGGGGTGTGTTGTAAGTTTCTTGGATGTAGACTAGTGATAATAATCATGCTAATAATACCTTATAAATTGTTACTACTGAGAGTTATTACCTTATAATTATAATTTGTAAACTACAATCAACCCCACGCTTCCTTGGACACCTTGGGACCTTGGAGGTATGACTCCAAAAAAAAACACTACTACCCCCAAAAAACCAAACCTCAGCAGGTTGGCTTTGGAAGACTTTTTGGGGGAGAATGGCTTCACATTCAAGAAAAGATGCCCAACTAAACTTAGATTTGCCAGTTCGGCGGTTGGAACGTATGAAAAAAATCCCTAATTGTGATTTAATGGTGATGTACGATGGGTGGAAAGCAAATCGAGAAAGGTGCAACAAAGATTTTTGCTCCGACACTCGTGGTCTATTTTTACCATTTCAAGGCTTTGCACCTTGCACCAATGGTTTTGAGGGTTGATAAGACTACAACATCTTCAGGGTTGGACATTTTGTAGTCGTGAAACCGGGGCTGAAATAATGTCATGAGATTCTTAACTGTAGTCTAGTCACGAAACCCCCACAATCATTCAACAAAAAAACAACAACAACAACAACAACGACTTTCGGGTTCAATCAACTTCACGAAAACATCACCAATCTAGAATCTAGATGAAATATCTCTTGTGGCAAAACGCGTTTTTCTGGTTGTTCACCCAGCTAACCCGGTATAGACCGATTTTCCCCCTGGCTGTCGACTTGTTTCGGACCAATAACTTGGATCACTTGAGGTTGGTGGGGTTGGTTGCGAAAAAAACCACCGGAGAGATCAAACAATTTTATAGAGGCAGCGTTTTACAAAAAAAAACTCGAGTAGCAACTGGGATTTTTCAAAGATGGTGTTTTCATCTAAACACAATGTCATTAAAGCAACAACTGAGATTTCTTCATTTTGAAATTTGTCAAACCATTTCAATATCTTTGTTGTAGATCTCTTCTTCATTCTCATTCATTCTCATCAAGTCTTTCTTCAACAGTCAATCCGGCATGTTTGCAGTCCATTGGCCAACGATAGTATTGAGCTTCTGGAGAGGAGTGTTCCTGGACACCATGGGTTGAGCGGCCAAACATGTGGAAAACATTGCGCCTATCATCAATTCCTCTGTGGGGTTTGGCGAGTGAGATTTTGAAAAAGGCTACCAAAACCGGCATGTGCCGGCATCAACAAAACAAACGTGAGAAATAAAACATGTGTTTCTATATACAAGAATATATATATATATATACAAGCTGTGTAATTACAGGTATGTTTGTTTTGGCTTGCCATGATTGGCCCTACGTCCAAAACAAAAGTTGTGAGCTGTAAACCCAATGTCTCAAAGTTTGCCCGAATACCGAACCTATGAAGCTGTGAACGGCCCCTTAAAACGTGCAAAATCCAGAGGTTATCTGGTTGGTGGTTTCAACCCAATTGAAAAATATCAGTCAAAATGGGAATCTTCCAAACAATTAGAATAATTCTTTTTTGAAACCACCACCTAGTTATTAACAATGACATTCTACGACTCGGGCGTTTTCATTTAAAAAAAAAATCAAGAACAGCATCAGATCGATATCCTCTTTGTGACTGGAGAAGAGGAATGGAAAAATTGTCATCATCATTAACTGTGAGCACAATTCAATATCGGGTTTCACCGGAGTGCTTCGGTCAACAGCCTGAGCTTGTGTCATATTCTTCCAGGATGAATGCAACAAACATACAAGGTGGACCCCGGACCGATCGTTGTAAATGGAGTTAAGGGGCCCCTTAGAAATTGCCAAAAAAAAATGGGTAACTGAAATTATTTCACCCCTCTAAGTGGAGATTTTTACCATAACTTATAACTGGTAGTACGGGCCCACCATGTATCTACCCATACCACCAAAAATTTCCCCAAAAAAATCTGCAACCATGGGCAACCATGGTCAACCTTCAAAAACCGCTTTGGGATGGTTATGACATCAACTACCGCACCCAAAAAAAATAGTGGTATTTTTTGTGCAGGAAGCAAAAATCTCAGAATTTGTTTTTGTGCCCCCAACATGTTCACTGGGATAAAGTTCCGGCAACATGTTGCCAAAACAACATGCGAGACGTGGCGTGAATGTTGTTTTTGGGAATCAATCACCATAATACCATCTCTTTGTGAGACTCTTGATGCTTCAGTCGGGGGTATGTATGCACACGCTGGCTCCTTCTCAATGTAACGTCGCTCCCTCAGGGGTTTTTGCCTTTTATCAATATGTTATACCCACCCAAACATTGAACAACAATGAACATACAAATCCAATGCAAATGACTACAAAACCTGAAATTCCCAAGCAAACCCAACATTCGCCAAAACCCACAGAGGTGGCACAGTAGCTGCTATCCTTTTTCACCAACTTCCCTCCCACAAGTAACGAGTTAGGTGCTGGGACGCAATCTCTTGGCAGCACGTGTTGGGTCAGAATCGTGCCAATCCCACAGCCATGCCACTACTTGACATGTTGCTGCAGCTTGCGTCAAAGTTGCCCGTGGTTTGCTTCCACTGGCACTACTCGCAATCCCCTCAACATGAAAACTTCTAGTATGGGATTTAAATTTTTTGAATGTTTCTCCAACAGGCAAAGTGCCCTGAACATTCGGCGAGGCATTGTTTGGAAACCTCACATTCAGCAAACATCCCGGTGGGATTTTCACATCAGATTCCTTTGAAGGTTTTTCTTTCAAAGGCTCCCATGGAACAGCTGTCTCAGCTTTCTCATTCTTCTTTGTGGGCGGAGGTTTTTCTGACAATTTGTTAAGGATGTGGTTTAGCAACTCAGCTTCGCCACGCTGCTCTTCACCACAAACATCATCCATGTCAGAATCCTCGCCCTCCTTTTTCTTCCTGTCTTTGGGAAATTTTGCTAAAATCTCAGCAATTGCAGCATCACTGTACTCCAAATGGCGAAGAATTTTCTCCACACGAACTTTCAATGTCATGTTGCCAGAGGCTGGCATACCATGAAGCTTCATGATGTTCACCAAAGCATCTTGCGACAGTTCTTAGTTCATGGGGCAGTGACAGTGAGTTTCAAAACTGGATGGAGGAGGAAAACCAGGACCAGCAAGGAAATCCTATCTTTTTACTTCAAACACATTAAATGGCACCTTGTCCGAAGTATATTCCTGATTTTATTCATTTTCAAAAGCACTAAGTAAAGATGCGTCATCTGAGGTTGTATAGTGAACGAAAAGGACATCTTTGAGAAGGCCAACAAAACATTCAGGAATTCAATTGGCTGATGAATCGTTGATTTTCTTTCAAAAACAAAACTACTAGTAGCAGCAAAACATAGACTTTGGAAAAACCAAAAGGACAAACATTTCTACAAATGATGCAAATATAGTAGGGAAGTATAACTCCACGCCTCCTTGGGAAACAGAAGGTGGAACAGCTATGCATTCTAAGATCAAATTAGACAAAGACTCTGAGTTACCTCTTTGATTTACCTGCAACATTTGGAGTAGTCACAACTCAGTGCCTTCTTCGCAAACGATAGTAACCCTGTCCACTTCGGAAATCGGGGACATGAAAATGAAAACCATGTTGGTATCCCATGCCCTCTTTGGTTCAGATAGCCTAATCCCATTCCTTATTTCTACATATATACCAGATGATGGGAGCCAGCGTGTGCAAACTACCCCGTATTTCCCCCTGTTTTTTCACAACACTTTGTGATTGTGAATAAAAACTATCCAGGGTCTGTGAGCAAAGCTTTCCAAGACGTAGTTGAGAAGATTTTGCGCTCTTTTGAACACAAGCCGGATCTCACCATTAACCATAGACACCGAGTAGGGAATCACCGACACTTCCAACGGTTTCTCCATGAGAATCACCTTGGCCACGCATGTGGTGTGGAGTTCAAAAACAATGAGAGACTAATGCAAACATTTTCACAAACAGTACTACCCCAACCAGTAAACCAAATTTCAGTTCGTACCAGCTCCCCTACAAAGTTCTTTGGGAAAAAACATTTGCAAGGTAAGTGCGGTTAATTGTTTGGATTCTGGATGGTATGTCAGTATCATTGGTGGTGTACCAGTGGTTGGAAACCGAAAAACAATCACATAATACATTTTATATCTAACCATCTTTAGAAATACATACCACCCCAAAACCTTTGACATTGCAGAGTAAAGTCCCTAAATGTCGGTTAATGACTGGGGGTTCCCACAAATAACAACAATAAAAAACAGGAATGAGCAAATCATTGACTTCGCCAGTTCCCCCCAAATTGAATAGACAGTCTTTTCTCAGACAACGAAAGAGGCTTTGCCAATGAGACACCTACCTGAGAAGTGGGCTTTCTGAACCCCTATCACCACAACCAAATATATAGGAACATGTATATATATNGAAAGAGGCTTTGCCAATGAGACACCTACCTGAGAAGTGGGCTTTCTCGAACCCTATCACCACAACCAAATATATAGGACATGTATATATATATATATAGTATATAAATATTGATATACATGTTTATGAGTAAACATTCAAACTAAATACTTATATATGTCATATATGTCTATTTCATGTTCATTGGAACCTTCTATGATGTATTTT
This sequence comes from Breviolum minutum Mf 1.05b.01, assembly GCA_000507305.1. Lineage (NCBI taxonomy): Eukaryota > Dinophyceae > Suessiales > Symbiodiniaceae > Breviolum > Breviolum minutum. The sequence goes on from DF239047.1 coordinate 283,342, forward strand.
CCCCCAAAAAGACCTAATATAGCAGCCTCACCCAAGTTCACCATCCACACGGTTGTATGGGGAAAAGGGCTCCCACATAATTTTCAAGGTATTCTTGCTTTAATTTGCGAGATTCCCAAATATTTCTGGGTGGGCCCAAGTAGCCTGAAGTTTCCACGTGTCAGTGCCAAAGCCTGCCCATTCCCCCGTGTCATCCTGCACCGCAAGAAGCGGCCAAGCTTTGATGCAGCAGTAGGGTGCATCGACCACAAGCCAAAGGCTATCACCAATTCGAATCACCTGAAGCACCAGTGAGTGAGAATACCACTCGGACCACAAACGGAGGAACGAAGGAGGGAATATCCCTATTTGGTTTTTCAGGTTGTACATATATAAATATCTTGAGGGGAGACAGCCTACTTCAGAAACCATGGGTCGTGATGGACTCTAATTCAGGGCAACATCCATTTTCCAATTAAAACACCTTTTTAATCAGGATCTAGTGGGGGGAGACCCTGCTCTGCATGGTTGAAACTTGACTCATATGTTTTGATTGCGCTAGTAACTGTATTATCATTGTATCAGTCAATGATTGGGCTGGGAAAATTCAGGAAATGATTTTGACCCCAAACTAAATCCACATTCAATGCAGGACAGAGGTGGAAACAGCCCATGCCCCAGCCCAATCTGTCGAGTGGTACTCATTATCCATTATACTTTCAGATTCTATTTCATTGCAATTATTTGCGTATATAATATTTCTCCAGATATACACATATACATATTTGCTCTTGTTGTCTGCTATTGCTTCGGGATTTAGCTTTCCAGTCCACCGGACCCCAATGCCAATGCCATAGCACCATTCCGCTTCTCAGCAGTTGAGCTGACCAGAAATGGGACCAATCGCCTGCAAGGCATGTGCAAATGCCAGTAGTGGCAAGGTTCACGAATGCTTGGTGTTGGCGAGAAATTGTTCTGTTTAACAAAAAGGACGCCACAAAAAACGAATTGAATCCAAAATGAAAGAGGCCTTCCGTTTGCATCAAAGTGCGCCACAAGTTGAGGCACTTTCTGGTGATCATATGTGGGGACATGGTTTCAGCTTTGCACATGGCATTGAAGTTCGGCACATTGGTGTCAGAAGCTGAGGCACGAGAGCTGTCAAAGACAGAACGCTTCACAAACGTGCCAGGTGCAATGCCAGCATAGTCATGTTGGTTCAGCTTTGGAGTCTCGAAGGAATCATAGCGACCGTCCAAAGCCTTGATGGCCACTGACTGTAGCTGGATCGGTGATGTCTCGCCGTTCTTGCAGGTATCCCTTTCTGCATCTCTCATGCATCTAAACACTGCATCAGCCCCGAGCGTGCTCACCACTTCAGGGAACCATGCGGCCACAAGGTCAAAGACATCTTTGCTGAATTTCCAGGACCTTTCTGCGCAGAATGTCATTATTTCTCTGTAGCAATGCCACCTCAGGTGTGGCATGAGACAAAACGGGTACTTTTTCAAATCCTGGGCATGCCGCTCCTCCATTTTGAGAAGGAAAGTCCACTCCTTTGCCATATCGTCCAATGTGCTCTGCCGAAAAGCAGGATCCAGCAAAAGACAAAATCGCCACGGGTAGGCCAAGTACAGAAGCTGGAATTCGGAGAAACGCTTGACCGTCGCAATGGCAAAGTTGAAAAGCTCCAACAGCCACTCGTTTGCCTCCTCCACGGACTCAGCACCTGCAGTGATGTCTTCAAGGTGCTCCTTTGCAAAAGCAGAGGCAAAGGTGTTCAAGCACAGTGTCTGCCACTGCGTTGCCACAAAGATCATTACTGCAAAATGAGCTCCTCTCACCTTGTCATCTCTCACCTGGCGGCTCTTTCAGCGTGAACCGCATTCTAAAGCAATGGTCTCTCTCATGTTCAGTGGAAAAATGAAAAGACCATTTAGTTTGGGTTTGCCCCATTAAAAACAGGCACGAAACAGCTTTTTGGTTTCAAGCCCTGTCCTCTCTAGCTTGGAATGTCCGGAATGGCTGAAGACAGTAGTAAGAAGCTTTCGCAAGGGCCAGGGACATAGGCTTGACAAGCACCTGGTGTCAGTGAGAAAACAAAGTACAGTGGCAGCACATCCAGCCAACAAGTAGAGTCTTTCTTTTTGCTTTGCTGTCTTTTGGTTGACATGTGCCTTTGCTGTCCTGTGCTCTACTGTTTCAAAAAAGGAGGTGCAAGCAGCCTGAAACCACTGAACATAAGCTTTGATATCTGGCCTGGTCAGCCAGAATATCTCAACAGACATCGTTTTTTGAACATGATTCGTGGAAGTGAAGTTGAACAATCGTCTCCTTTCCTTCGCTGTTGTTTTATCAAACTGTTGGACACCAACATGGTGTGTGCTGTGTTGCTCTTGATTCTGATTGTCATTGGAATCAATAGCGCCAATTTCAAACGAATAAAACTTCTTCAAATACATTCCCAGTTGGTGGGCTTGGTGTCCAAAATAAAAAAATATATTGCCAAGACACTCGCAAAACACGAGGCATGATGGCGAGTTCGTCGCCCTTGCCTTCCATTTCAAGTGAAGATGCAAGAGCAGCCCAAGGACTTTTGCCTTCAAGAGCCAAAGCAAAGAGCACCCAGAAGAGGTAGAGATGCCACTGCTTGCGCAAGCGATGCATGCCATCCACAAAAGAGCCCCAACGGGCCATTTTAGCTGTCTCACCACTGATCCCTGGACAATCGCCACGAGCATGCTTCGAGATGATGGCCTTCACCTCCTCATTGCTTGACATGGGATCTAATCCTAAGTCTTGAATGATCCCTCCTTTCACGATTTCAATGAGCTCGTGATTGGCAGGGCAGGAATCAATGTAGGTCATCGCTTCTTTGAGGCGACGGCCAAAAATCCCAGTGCTCCAAGGAGCACTCTGAAACTTGAGGATCAAAAGAGCTTCTTTCATTGCCACTTCAATGTTCGGGCACTCTGAGATAGCCAGGAGTTGTTCCCGGTGAAGTTTGTGCTGAATATCGCGGTGTATAAGCACAGCAAGACCGTGGCCTGCCATTTGTAGAGCCGCGGTCACGTCTCCCTCGTCTGTCAACGAGGATAGTCTCAGGTGGCGGTCAAATCCAACATAGTCAGTCGTTTGCCATAGGACTTGCTTGGTGACCTGACACCAGATGTAGGATACCACCAGGCCATTTCGCTGGACAGTGAACCTTTTCTCAGTTGGTCCCACAGGGCGGAGATGGAGTCGTGGAAGAGCATCTGCTAAGGTCGCATTGCAAAGATACTTCAGGCTTTGGTTGACTGCTAGAAGCTTCTGACGAGTGCTGGTCTTCTCTGAAGGACAAACAGTCGCTGGCCCTGCTTCATCTTTGACAAGTAGGTGCAAGGCTTCTGAAGGAGCTGCATCCTGAATCGCTGCCAGGTTGTCAGACACCTGGGTCTCATGAGGCACTTTCAGAACCGGCATGAGAGAAAGAGGCATGCAGCCCACAAAGCCATCGCAAGCAACATGTAGCTGAAGTACCTGTCAGCCAAAAGCAGGAGCCATACTTCAATTATCTAAGGGCTTGTCTACTGCTGGACCAAAATAAAATGGAAGACAAAACTATTTTCCACATGTATTCAAAAATGTGTGAAACACTTGCTCTGCAGGATACATCGTAGGTGCATACTTTGGCAGCGTCATGGTAATAGGCCAAGTGTTTGTAAGGTTGCTGAGAGAGCTTTGCAAACAACATGTCAGCAGCCTTGGCAAAGTATGCCGTTGTCAGCTGGCTGGCAGCTTGCAGCCCATTATTGCTGTCTCTGCTGGCCTTGGAAAGATCTTTGTGCTCGCTGTGCCTGGTGCCAGCAACGAAGCCAGTGGCCTTGGTCAAGAATCTTTTGATGAGCTCCATCCGCAAAAGGTCAGCAGTCTGGGTGCGGTTGCGAGCACTGGACCATGTTTGCTTCACCCCCAAAGTTTGCTGGGCCAATGTCGGTGGAGTCAGTGATGTCTCTGCCTTGTCACCTGCTAAAGCAATTTCAACCCGCTGAGAAATCAGGTGAATAAGCCTTTTCTGGACACGACCCATAGGGAGCTCTGGGATCCCCTGGTCAGAGGCTGCTTGTCTCAAGAAAAAGAAAAAGCACTCAGCAACAGAGACCATGCCGGTTGCATTCAAACGATTGCTGCCAAGTGCAGCAGTGTTCTCATACCTGCGCGACTTCACTGGAGTCTTATGTTTGGCTTCAGAATTGGATTGCCAACAATGAGATGAGATAGAGATTGGAAAAGAGATCGCAATTTGGAGGTGGAATGCTGGGAAGCTGAGTAAATCATCGGATTGCAGACTTACTTGAACTTACAATATTTCACAGCCCTGATTCAAATCAAAAACAAAACGCCTTGATCTGATGGACTGCTTAGCTCCTCGAGGCAAGATATCCCAAAGATCTTGCAGGCAAAGCTGGCCATCAGCTTCAACTTGAAGGCAAACATCAGGTAGAATTGCCAGCCCATTTGGCCAGTCAGCCAAAGCAACCACCTGTCGAAGTAGAGCCAAAGCACTCTTTTGCACATCCAGTGCAAGGCCCCTAATTTGCAACATGCTTCCCACCAAGAGAAACATGCCTGGCAAAGAACAAACATCGTATTTGATGCCCTGGATGCAAGTGACATTTGCCTGGTCGCCTTTGTAACCCGAAGCTCGCACAACGTGCTTAGGGGTTACCTGCCACTCACTTTGCAACTGCTCCACATTGCTCCAGTTTTTGGCAAACCAGGCCGCAAATTTCGTTTTCATGCCTAGATGCTGCCAAACGTCTGGGATCACAAAGAGATGCTCATAGCCATCCCATGAATGCCTTGAAGTAGCCTGGACCTTCAGAAATCGTGATCGTGCAGATTATGCTGGATGGTGTTGCAACCTTTCCAACTCTTTTAGTGATATATTGTCTGTTGAACCCTGGACCCCACCTTGATGAGTGAGAGAACCTGGTCTCCCAACTTCACATACATCATTTGGTAGGCAACAGCATTCGGATCCACCAGTCGTTCTTTGGCCCCAAACATCTCTAAAGATCTGTGGAAGGGAGTCAAGGCTAGTTCTTCCGCAAGCTCCAAGCTTTCAGGCCTAAGTGGAAACTCACAAAGAGGCCTCAGTTCAGTCACTACTGATGTCATCATTTTCTGGGTGACGACGCCGCCAGAAAAGGCCTCAAAACTTTTGTTGGCAGCCACTGCAGCGTCCAACTTGCGCAATTGCTCACACATTTTTTCTTCTGAACCAGTATGTTTGCGAAGTAAAGTCAGCAAATGCTTTTGGATTTGCGATTGCTCCTCAGTCATGAGGAGGGAGGATTTTATTCACACATATTTCCAAAGCATAGAGCCCAACTTGCTACCACAATAGTCTGTTGTCGATTTGGGTGCTTTTAGGGTTCGGCCTATAAGAGGCCGCCTATTGTAAGTTTGCCGGTCCCCATATTCGTGTGACTTAGTCACTACACAATGTATGTTAATGTTAGATCGGAGGAATTGAAAAGTCGGCATTTTGCCAATTTCAACCCAAAAAAAAGATCAGGGGAACCACAAAAACATCATGACTCCTTGTTCTAAACTTTATTTCCGGGGGAAGGTTTTTCACCACTTCCTAGTTTGGTAACAATGAATGACTTGACCTAAAGTGATCTTCCAATACATTTGCCAACCCACACCTCTCCCATTCACCATTGGAGGATTTTATTCACACATATTTCCAAAGCATAGAACCCAACTTGTTACCACAATAGTTTGTTGGCAATTTGGGTGCTTTTAGGGTCGGGCCTAGAAGAGGCCGACTATTGGAATAGGATATGGTGTCCATGTTGAGGTTTGGGGGTCCCCATATTCATGTGACTTAGTCACTATACAATGCATGGTTAGATCGGAGGAATTGAAAAGTCGGCATTTTGCCAATTTCCACCCAAAACAAATAAGGGGAATCACAAAAACATCATGACTCCTTGTTCCAGTAACTTTATTTCCGGGGAAGGTTTTTCACCACTTCCTACTTTGGTAACAATGGATGACTTGACCTAAAGTGATCTTTTCACACCTCTCCCATTCACCATCACATTCGTCCCACCCACCATTCATTAACTCACTCATTCACGGGTCATTCCTTTCATCATCCATCCCTTGGTTCATCCATTCACTCCTTGTCATCAGTCGGTCAGTCAGTCAGTCAGTCAGTCAGTCCTCCTTTGGTCACCTCAGACTCATTCCCTCAGTCATTCATCATCCATCATTTCCTCCATTTCATTCATCCATGCATTCCGTCCTTTCTTCCTCCATACATCCATACCTTCATTCTACATAGTACTCTTCCTTCCTTCCTCCATACATCCATTCATTCATTCCTTCCTTCAGCGAGTCATTTAGTCATTTAGCCATTCCTTCCTTTCCTTAGTCAGTCATTCAGTCATGCATTCATTATTTAATTCCTTCTTTCCTTCCTTCATTCAGTCATTCATTCATTCAGTCAGTCAGTCATTCCTTCATTCATTGGTTCCTTCTTTCACTCATTCCTTCATTCCTTCAATCCTTCCTTCCTTCATTCATTCCTTCAATCCTTCATTCCTTCAATCCTTTCATTCAATCCTTCATTCCTTCAATCCTTCATTCCTTCAATTCTTTCACTCAATCAGACATTCATTCCTTCATTCNTCATTCATCCATCCATCCATCCATCATTCATTCATTCTTTCATTCATTCATTCATTCATTCATTCAGTCATTCATTCATTCATTCATTCATGCATTCATTCATTCATTCATGCATTCATTCATTCATTCATTCATGCATTCATTCATTCATTCATTCATTCATTCATTCATTCATTCAATCCTTCATTCATTCACTCATTCATTCAGTCATTCATGCATTCATTCATCCATCCCTACATTCCTTCCTTCCTTGCATCCACTCCAATTCATGATTCAGACCCCCTCTCATCCCAGCCCACCCCATCCAAGCTCGCATTCCATTCCATTCCACTGACCCTTTGTTTCTACTACTACCCATCCTTCAACTACTAAGGGGATAATCTATTCCAATGTGTTGCCCTACTGCGTGTTGATCTACTAACATGTTCATAAATAATTGGTATGGTTTACTTCCTCTTCAACACCGAGGAGCATTATCCCCACTGGCAACCACAAAGGGAACACTCGGCGCAGAAGCGCCATTGGATACATCAGCAGCGCCACTAGCAGCGCCACTCAAAACATCATCGCCGCCCAAAGCAGCGACCCCCAAATCAGCAGCAGGCTCAGGCTCTACTGCAGCCATCCCACCAGGATTTCCCAGTGGTCTACAAAATTTTGGTTTTAGTAAAATGACGTAGGATCTGAGATGATACCATAACTCTTTTTTGGCCTCCAATTCCCAAAGTGAAGTTATTCTTATTGAGTTTACTTGGTTTGTTCAGGTGAGGGCGTTGAAGCAATCAACTTTGAATCCCACTTGATATGCTATATTCAAAATTTAACGATGAACCTTCAAATTGGCCATTTTGTTGTTGCAACCTAGCAGGTCTGACCTGCAAGGTCCTTTGCCAAAATGGCATCTTGTCAAAGCAAACATAGACCCTGGAGTGACTCGACCAACTTTGAACATCTCAAGTATTATTGATCACCGTACCACCGTACCTCTCCGTGTTTCCTGAACTGGGACCCCAAATTCAAATTCAAAGGGGTAAATCTCTTATGTGAATTTCACATTCCCACATCGCTGTCTCAGGTGTTTCGTTTTTTTTTTGTTTGGTTTTC
>DF239047.1:291226-336662 GCA_000507305.1 Breviolum minutum Mf 1.05b.01
TGGTTTTCCAGTTTTTTTTTTTGAAAAGCTGAGCGAGCTACATGCCCCGGGGAAGGCAAATTTTGCCGAGTCCTGTAAATTACATATAACAGTGTTTTTTGCTTCTCACTCCGACGTCGCTGGCTCAGCGTTTTTCAAAAAAACAAAAAACAAAACCCAAAAAAAAAAAAACAAGCAAACCACATCAACTGAGAGAGATCGAATACGTGAGCCAGCACGCAGGTTTGTTGTGGCCCGTTTTTGCTGTGCACCGTTCCCCGTGCTGCACCGTGTTTTGGGCTACTCCAAAATTAAAGTGATACTTCAATCACTTTTCTAACTTCCAAAAACAAACCTTCCAGTCAGTGTGGATGGTTCTGCACTACTTTGCGGGAGACTTCTTTCCAGGGGAGCTAGTAAGAGCAGTAACCCCTTCAGCAAATTCTAATTGGCGACGAGTAGTAGCAGGAGCAGGAACTTCAGGATGGGCATCTAAAGCATTCAAGACCTCCATAAAACTGTCCTCCAATGAGGTCTGGTTGAAATGGTGAAAGAATTACTGACTCCAAAACACCAATTCCACCTCAGAACTATGATTACAAAATGTCTCAATAAACACCAGCAGGTAAGAGGTAGGAAGCAATGATCCATTCCTAACTCAGGGGGTAGTCAAACGTGAGTTCCCTAAAACCAAATGAATATGTTTTCATATTTGTTCAGTCCTTGCGAGCCAACACATCCTTCACAAGATTGATGGCACCCAATTTGCCACCCCAAGTAAGCCGCTGGAAGAGCTTCTTCGAATCATCCGTTTTGATCAACAAGTTCTGAGGTCCAGTGTCAGAGGAAGGGATCTCATTGATAGCATTCATGAACTGGGAGCATTCAGAAATTTGCAAAGCACCGAGAATCTTCCAGAAGGTGTCCATGTCCTTATTAATTCATGAGTAGGCCAGAGGTTTCCACAATCCGATCCAACTATATATATTCATTCATAGATCATGTATCCTTCCCTTTTGTCCTCCCTTTTCTACAATGATCATGTATATGATAGCTGTTTATAGTTGATTCAAAACTCCACTCTTTCAAATGTATTTCTTTCTATGTCAAACTCCACTCCTTTTTGACTTTACTTGCTCTAAATCTACATTCACTTGTGGGAATTTCAGTGTTTTTCCTCTAGTGTTTCTAACTAACTGATCCCCTTCAGTGCAGTGGAAGTAAGCAAAGCCAAGTCACAGTTTGAACCTTGAAGTTTTCTTCTAGGCCCTGAGTCAGCATCTCCACCAAAGAATCTGAAGGCTTCAAAGCATCGTCCCTTGAAGTACCACTCTGCGGTGTGAATTTTCCCTGGAAAAGATCATCATCGCGTTTTTCTGAAGGAGCTGACTTTTCTGACTTCCGATCTGCTGATTTCACCTCGCTCTTGTTCTCCTTCTCCTGGTCCTTGCGCTTCTTCTTCTTCTTGGGGTATGGTGACAATTCCAAGGTTTCAGAATCTGATTCCTCCTCGTCCTCTTTGTTCTGGAACTCCAATGCTTCTAGCCCAGCATCTTCATCAGAGCTATCAGAAGACTGGTCACTAGACTTCCTTTTCTTCTCCTTCTTCTTGCTGTCCTTCTTCGTCTTATTCTTTTTGTCCTTCTTGCCCTTTGTCTTGAAGTCACCTGCAAGAATTTTGGTCCTTGCCTCAGCCAAGCCTTTGCTTGTGTTCTTTGACCACTCCTCCACATCAGTTTGTGCCTCTTCTTTGCACGTCTTGATCTGGTCCTCAATTTCTTTCACCAAAGAAGGGGATGACTTGATCCTACCAACAATCTTTGCCACCATAGTACTGCGAAGAGCTGACAGGGTCTCATACTGCACCAACGTGGTCTTGCGCTTCTTCCCAGTTGCAGTCCTGGTAAAGGAGGCTTGGGGATATAAAAAAGATGGTCCATATGCCCCAGTCCCAGTAAGCACTTCTATATGCCCAGTAAGCACCCTGGTATTTGGGAAGAAATTGTCATACGTATGTTCAATGATTTAGTAGTAAGTAAGGGAGGGGTGACAAAGCAGTAGTCTGTAGCTTTCAGCTTACCTTGGCTATGTTGTAATTATCTTTTGTAAATTCTTGCTATCTCTTATTATATATGTTTCTATATGTTACCATGTCTTATGGCAATGTCTTGTACTTGTATTGTCATATACAAAGATATCATATCCTGTCAACTCTTTCCTGCCCGTTTTCTTCACCCAATACCCCGACTCAAAGTAGCCAAGTAGCTCAAAAAGAGCCAACAGACGGCGCTTCCACTTCGATTCAGCAGTGGCCTCAATCCTGATAAGCTGGCGCTTCATTTCATCTCGATCAATCTCGTCCTTCTGCTTAGCGACCTTCAGAGCTTCCTTACGCCTGATGGCGAGAAACTCACCTCCAATCTCCCATAGATCCACGCTGGACAAGCAATCTCGCAACTGCTTGTGGGGATTGGCCATCACAAAAGCAATTTGTTCCTGAGAAGGATCAATTTGAGCAGTCAGGTCAATTGTAGGATTGCATTTTTTACAGGGACTTATTTTACTAATCTCTTCTACCATTGCTCGTGTCCCCCATATTTGAACATAGATGTTCAATGTTGGTGTCAGCTCTGTGTTCCTTCTACATATCTCTTGGCTAAACATTTGGTATGTTCCTTACTTACCAAAGTGTTTCTAATTAAACCTAGGTTCACCAGAAAGATCATCCATGCGAACGAACTGTTTCAACTTGAGCATCTTCGGTTTGATGGACAGTTGAAGAGCGAGTTGATCACACATCTCTTCATGGGCCAAGTCCTCTGAGTCTGATTTGGTGGAACTACTGGTAGATGATGAGGAGGTCGACTTTTTCTTCTTCTTCTTCTTATCCTTAGCTTTCTTACCTTTCTTCGACTTCTTCTCGTCCTTCTCATCATCATTATCCCGAAGAATGTTCTTTGCCATGTTCACCTATGCATTTGTTCATGGGGGATCAAAGGTTGACCAGAATCTCAACTAATCATGGGGAAACGTGTTTAAACTACACCAGTATATACATGTTAGATTTGGAAAGCATAGATCATTAAAGTTAATACTTCAACTGGATTGGTGGTCAATTTTCAATTGGTTTTGATCATCCTGATGAATTATGCTGATTGATTGCTTTCATTCACCAACTAATTCACACCAAGACACCTTCATTTTGTCAACACTGCTATCCAGAGCGTTTTCCAAAGGATTAGCANGGGCCGGCGAAGACCGCCGCCTCGCAAAAGCCCACGTGACGGTTCACATGGGCGGCATTCCGGCTGGATCATTAAAGTTAATACTTCAACTGGATTGGTGGTCAATTTTCAATTGGTTTTGATCATCCTGATGAATTATGCTGATTGATTGCTTTCATTCACCAACTAATTCACACCAAGACACCTTCATTTTGTCAACACTGCTATCCAGAGCGTTTTCCAAAGGATTAGCACTAGACGTGGCAGATCCTGACACCACAGAACCTGTTGATGGAACGCCTGTGGATTTATCACTCTTACTCTTCTTGTCTTTCGAACTTCCCATGGCCAAAGCAGCTACTATTGGGTGCCAGAATCCAGGGTCTAAGGATCTGGCACGAGAAAAACCCCAGTCAACACTTAATATAAAGCCGAAGGTAAACACATTCACCTTTAGTTACCACATGAACATTTGCTGTATGCAAAAATCCTTGATCTAAGAACATGTGTTGTCAACTTGCCTTTCCAGCACACACTTGAGACTGATCGTTGCAATGTACACAGAATGGCTGTTTGTGTCTTCATCAAGTTGATGAATGAACTATCATATGGATCAACCATCGATCAAGTTGATTCTGATCACAGTTGTTTCATTCACCAATCAACTAAACCAATGATATAGGAGTAGCTAGAATCCTTTCACCTGTTGAACTCAGAATTGCAGTGAGTATCACATCGGCTTTTTTGGACCTCAGCAAGGGTACGGTCATGTAGCAGTATGGACATAAGCCATTAATTGGGTTTGGACACTGTGGTCCCTCAAAAAAACGTGCCACAAATCAAACTGTTAATACCATTAATGCATCAAAAGCATTGAGTGCAGGGGGTCATCTTCAACTTGGGCATGTTAATGAATGTAGCAGTTGAACCCTTTCCAACTTCCCTTCCATGGAAAGCACTGCACTTGGAATCATAGTGGATGGTACTACCCCAATCCAAATCATATTCAACACCATGTTCAAATTGGAGAATGCAAGGGCAAACTGTCAGCTGGGTTGGCCGACACTCCTTGCGACGAGCATGATGACAAGTCGTTTGGTGGATACACTTGCCCTCACCAATCCTCAAACAAGTGATGATTTTGGAACCACCCTCTTGAGTATAAACATTCCCAGACCCAGCAGTAGGCTCAACAGCTTCCCAAACCGAAGATGCAGGTTGGGATTCACTGCAAAAAGGCAAATCAGGCATAGGCCCGCTGGAGGTAGTCTGACGAAATGGCTGTGGCCGCTGAGCACCCACCTGAGATTCATCATCGCTATCAGCAGCTGAGCGAAACCATGCAAGCATCCGCCTTAAGCCCCTGCGCTCTGCAGCTGAAAACTCATCATCCATTCGACGCTCCATGATTGACTGCACCTAGTTGCTTAAAGTAAGTAATGAGTTGTATTCCACTCACCCTTTCTCTGGGGAATCAATAACGTCCTTACATGTATATGTATATGATATAGATATATATATATATATGTAATACCGTTTTCACAATATCTACCGTTGTTAGCCAATCACGAAGTCTCAAGTTGTATAGAGGCACTTTGTGGCTGCAGAAATGGCTCCATTGCCTTCGTGGTAGGTAGTGAGAACTGTCTCTATCCACAATCATGTTTAATCCCTCTTCAATTCAACTTTGAATGTCTTAGATTTCTGAAATGAAAATCCAAGATGGTCAAGTGTGAAACCAAAAGCAACTTGCTGAAACCACTGCTGACTGAAAGATGGGCACTAGGGCTTTTTTATACATCCATCGATCAAGTGTCGTTGAATCAGTCTGGAAATTAAATGAATTTCATCAAAGTTGCACTGTGCAGTGGAAGTAAGTATTCGCTTAATTGGTGCAATCGTCAAAAGAAGACACAGCTTTGGGAGTTGAAACTGACCAACAGCCAACGCTGGTTCACAAACAAAGGGAACCACCTTTGAAAGACTTACTGAGCTTCACAATGGGATTCATTGTGATCACCTTCCTTTTTGCCACCCTGCTGCCCATGATACTCACCAGCAGAATCAGGGTAGGATGCAGGCAGCTGCACATGGATCAAGTACCAATCTGCGTAAGGATCATGATCAAAATCAGCATCGCTACGAGGTTGCGAATCCAATGTCATCTCATACTGCTCACGCTGCTCAGCGGTCATGACAATCTTTTGTCGCTTTGGAGGTGGCATGTGCTCAGGCACACTGATGCGGTCAGTCATGGCTACTTGGTTCAAGTACAGTAGTATTGAGGAGTAAGTTACTGCTGAATCATAATTTATAAGTGCCATTCATTCAGTACTTATCGCATGCAAGGTTCCCGTAACAATGAGGGTATATAACTTTATGAAGGGCCTGGAATCTGTATGATGGGACCCCGTTGGCTTGATCCCCTACGTACACTTCTTCCACAAACCCCCTCAAGGTGACCCTGTTGAGAATGAATCCAATCCAAGTTGCCACACAAACTATTCAAACGACACCCCGAATGCAAGCAGTGAAAAGCAGTAAATCATGATACTTCCAATCCACTTCTTGAAACATGTTTTTTTTTGAAACAGGAGCTCTTCTTGAATTTAATTGACTATCACTTTCTAAAACACCAATGAATGAATGAATGAATGTACTTGAATTTTAAAGCTGATGGTTCTTCAAGATCAAACGTGCCTACATTCAAGGGAGTTCAGTTTGTCCAAACTATTGCTACAAAAGCTGCACCTTTTTTTCCTGCATACGATACTACGGAGCCCGTTTTGTGCTGACCAGTGATGTCTACTAGCCTTTGTTCAAATGCTTGGCCATGGTTGCACTGAAAGGACCACACCAGCTCATTATGTTCAAAACTTATTGATTCATTCATTGTCAGAACAAAACGTATAAATCATCATTCCTCAACATTGTGTTTTGTAGTGTTGGTTTGTTGATGATTAAATTAAAGCGCTACCAATGACCAAAGTTGGTGGAACAAATCCTGCACCACTAACGATGCCCGAAAACAATTTTTAGCCCCATAAAAAAAAGTGTTTGGGGCATCACAAGTGTTGCAGGATTTTGTCCATCACCCGTATCACATCATCTCACATATTTTTGAATACAAAACTATGTATATATAAGAATATGTATATATATATTTTGAGATATATACTTATATCATTTGCATTTATTCGACAAATGTGATATATAATACTATTAGATGTAATGTTATTCAGTTTCATTCATATGTTCAGAGCTGTTGTGGCTACTATCTCCCAGTACCACAAGATTTTGGCAAAGCTTCATCTTGGATGGACCGTGGTGGTCACTTTCGAGGGAGGGTTTTTAGTAAGCTGATTATATAATCCCCAGAATTTCCAATAGAAGAATCATTTGATCTTGGGATTCTAAACTTTCTTGGGCGAATCATTATCATATCATCAGTACCCCCCCCAAGCTTCTCACAATCACAAGATGCTGAATAAGCATTGATTGCATACTCGCCATATCATCGGTGAGTACCTGAGAAACGGTCAAATGAAGCACTATTTCATTCCATTTCAGACCCTCCAAATTTGAATAACTATTGGATGTTGGTAGCTGAATATTTGAATGTATATTGGGTGTCTTTTTCTTCTCTCAGTGGTGTTTCAACACATTAAAAAAGACACCTTCATCGCCACAGGCCTTCTTGCATACATTCCAATGATTAGATTCAGACCATACTCATCTCTCACCCACAAAGTCAAAGGACAAATACAAACAACGCCATGAATCAAATGTAACAGACTTGCTGAAAGCCACCACTACAGTAGAGTGAAGAGTGAAAGTGTTCATTCCATATTCGCTGATCTTTTAATATTAACAGAATAGTCCTATAGTCGTATACATCTCACAGTAGCAAGCCTTCATTTGCTGAAGATATACATGAGTACTAGCACCATCAACCCAACTGCAATTGATTGCCAAGTTGCCTGCCAAAATTTGGCTGCTGTTGCTGGAGCGGTAGGCATTCTTTCCTCATCAGCCAACTGAAACGTTTGGTTGTTCTTTACTAACTCAACTACAAAGTCGTGCAACTAACACCCCACCCATAAATTTGTGAAATCACTCAATCCAAATTTCACTCAAATCACTCAATCATTGAAGCCCATGAACAGTTTTCACTTATGAATCAATCGTTTTTGTTCCTGCAACATGTTTATTCCTGTACAGTACTGAATCAACAAATCAAGGCTCATGAATGAAGCTTTGTGGTGAAGGCTGGATATGATGCATTGCAGCGGTGGCCACTCATGGTAGGAAGAGCAAATAGTGCAAATACCTCAGCGAGAGTCAGTGGATGTTTGGGGTCTCGTACCATAAATATGTCAGGAAGGATTAAGAGTTACCTTTTCTTAAACAAAAGGATCTCTTGAAAAGTTGTTGCCTCTTTTCCATCTGTGGTATGGGTCTACAGTTTGAGATGATATAAATTGTGGCAAGATGCCACCCATTCCACACTACACTGCCCCTTGCCAAAGCAGCGATGGCGCCTCATTGCATACCTGGGTGGCCAAGACAAGGGAAGGAACCACATTGACATGGCAGTTTTAGTGTTTTTATTTGGGACAGCCCTGCTTCAAAAGAAAAAATAGTGGTGTGCGCAAGTTAGAATTCCAAAGGCTCCCATCTTACAGCTTAGCTTAAGTCAATACCGTACCAGCATCACCCACAAAATATCAGCTGAGAGTCGGCCTCAAATAAGCTCTCACTCACACCAGAAGCCAGCACATAAATCCAACCACAGCCTGCACCCCGAGCTTTATTTATCACATTGGGTCATGGTGAGATTGAAGTATTGGTTGCCAATGGAGAGACAATTCTCAATTGACTATAACAGGTCAAAGATTGTCATTGTATGTTCGCTGTGAAAAGAATGAGACACACATGCCATACAAACTGTCAACCTACAACTGTATTTATATATATATATGTAATTGTTGTTGAGATATTGAATTGGAGCTGAGACAATCTTAATCTTAGACTTAGAAGAAGCAGAGTGATTTATATCACTTAATACCTGGAAATGATTGATTCAAACTCCCAGCAGCAAGTAACAAGCACAAATGTGCCATCAAACCAAGCCTCAGCCGCGCTTTTGCTTCTTGCCTGCAGATGCAGGCCCACCAGAAGCTGAAGCTCCAGACTCCTGACAAACAACATCGAATAAAAAAGCGAATGATCATGATTCTGGTTGATTTGGTCCATTTAGATTCATCTTTTTTTTTTCAAACTAAACTTAAATTCACCAGTCCTTTTTTAGAAGGTATGGGACCCAAAACTATCACAATGAACCGCAATCACAATGTTGTTCTAAACTTAAAGCACCTTTTTTCAATAGTGGCATCTTTTCAACCTTTTCAAGTCTTCAGTGGAAGAGAAAAGTCCTGACGTTGAAAGAGATCCTTGATAGATTGCTGACGTTTTGAAGTAGTCAGCTTTTTAGGTAATGGCAAATCATTCGCAGGAGTCTTTTGACTTGCTTCGGTGGCCTTCCTCTTTACTGCCTCCACCTCTTCGTCGATGGTGTCCCATCCAGGATCCTCCTCTGCTGGAAGCATGTTTTTGGGACAGAAGACCTTGGAATGCAGCAATGAAAGGATATGAACTGGTGAGGTAGAAGGGCCTTAGAAGGGTCTTTTGTTTAGTAAATGTTTGCTTGAATACGTGTGCGAACTACTTCAAACTAAATAAATCAACATATTGGTATGTATCAGTATCTGTTGCCTTTTAAAACTCCATACTCATCAGATCAAGTTACATGTGGTAATTCCTCCCCTTCAGGGGGAAGCAGGGACTTCAACTCTCTCACAGCAATGTCCACTTTGATTTGTACTTCATCAGACCATTTGCCTTCAAACTGTGTGCCCAAGTCATGACAGATCCGCATTGCTTTGCCAAACAATACCGGATATGCTGAGGAATTTTTCATATTCTTGTCACCAGTTGTCCACCTCACAGGGTAGTATGTACCAATTAATGATTTGGTGATGGTTAGGCTACCCAAACGTTCGTATATCTGAAGTTTGCCACTAAACTTCCTTTGACACAAACTTGTTATAAACAATACTTGTTTGTTTTTAAACCACTCAGCCTGGGTCCAGTCTTCATTAACTGCTCAGTCTTCCTTGTCACCGTACAGTCCCACATCATAGAGTGGATGACTTTGATGTATCTCAGACCCTTCCAACATGCAATGATCTCAAGAGGCTTTGCAGTAAGTCCACCGAAAGTCCGCATAAAGAGGACGACGCGGCTGCCCTCTTGGATGAAAGGTCCCAGCTCTGGGAATTTGTAGATGCGAGAATTCATCTCAGTTAGGATTCGATGATTGTTGGTTGTATATGCAGTGTTTTTTACAGTTGAATTATGCAACTATATGTACTTGGAATACATGGATACTGGAAATCAATGGTTTGACAAACCATGCCTGCTGTAACTGTTATCTATACCCATTTCGGGTTTGCACTCTGCGCTGTATACAGGAACCAGGAAGTATACATATATACACACATATTTGTTGTACCTTGACTTCATTAGCAGGTTGATGAATGCAGATTCATTCTCGTAAAGCAAATTGTTGTATGAAGCGTTTATCCCGAGACCAACTAACTCGCTGTCTCCATTTTACCTCATCATTTGCCAAGATGCGGGATTCTCAAAGAACCACTGGAGCTTCAACCACCGAATCAATGGCAGCACCAGAGCGCATAAGGCAACGAGAGAATAGTTACCTGCCATTACGAAGCGTTTGCCCTCATCTCCCCACATGTTGTCCTTAGTTTGGAAAACAAGTCTGCGGGATTTTCAAGGGATACTGTAATGATTGGGTTCAGATATTGTTAAGTTCAAAGTAACCTTCAATGATTGATTCAATCACAAACTATATATGATATGTTATCACCCATTCCCTACTTTTAGGAAATGTAATTTAAGAAACACAAATCAGCAATTATTTTGCCAAATGTCATCAGAGCGCTTTGAAGTAGAGACGCTAACGAAAGATAGGAAGGATGAACATGTTGGCTCTACGCCAACGAGGGCACAAGGCAGAGTACAACACAACATTTTGGCAAGAAGAAACATGCCGTCGCGGGTATGAATGTTGTGTGTTCTGTCCCTCCTGATTTCGAACACTCCTCCGTCATCTTGGGCTACCTCCCCCACCCCCCCGAAGATCTCCACATAGGGAAATAGCTTCTTGACACCCATGGACTCAGGAGTCCTTGAGAGTCGCCCTTCAGGGGTGAATTCCAAACCTTGAAATAACAAGATATCTTGAAGTAAAAAATCCAAGCCATAAAAACTTCATCCCACCACCACCCACTCCAAACCTTCTTCAGTTGCCAGCCCTGGCCAAAGAACCAGAAGTGCTTTGAGCAACTCAGGAAAGGTCCACCCGCACTTTGGACGCCGCTCCATTAATGGCACCAAGGGTTAAGACAAAAGGAAGATTGAGCCAGCACAGCTGGTGGTTCCAATGGTCTGACAACTGTTACTCACTTATTACCAAAGATTTCTCACCAAATCCCCTTGTGTTCTGAATTATTTTGAAAATCTACCTCCATTCTTGGAATACCTGAGAAAGATAGGCATCTCTATGCCCCAATTGGGGAGATACATTGTCATGGAGGGGACCCCTGAGCGGGATACATCGTTTGAGATGGCACGTATTTGAGCGAGCATGTGCTCGCATGCCTCCGATTCAGAATCAAAAACCGGACACATCTCCCTGCAACACAAAAACACACCAAAAACCAAGGCAAAAAACCGTGCTCCTTTAACCTACAATCCAAACATATCCAAACCACCAACCAACATCAACCAACAACCACGACTCCGACCCACCGTTCCCGGAGACATCTCACCTGTAAGAAGCTCCAATCAATCCCGGCGAGGTTGTCATTTCGACTTTTTTGTAAACGATGCACCACTGCCTCTTCAAACCTCGGTCCGTTCGATCTGTGGCAACCAGGGACCCGGGGAGGAGTCACCGGACCGTGATGAAATGAATGGAAGATGCGGTCAGATTTTCCGAATCCTGAAAGAAGAATGGAGGTTGGAACCGACTCATATTTGAAAACCACAAAAAACGGACGATTTTTTGATCTTCATTCAACACAGGGTGTTAGATGTCTGGGACTTGGAGGAACCTTGAAAGGTTTGAAGAGGCATATTAAATTGAGTATTCAAAAGGACGAATTTTGTTCGAAGAGTTTTCTTTCGGGAAATAGTGGTGGCTGATGATACCAGTTTTGGGACCACAGATTATAACGGGGTTCAAGTATATAGTTGAAGTATAGCCAGCATCAATTTTGCGGCCATCATATAGATCATGTACAAAGACCTACGGCTTTAGATCATGTAAAAAAAAATGACTTCAACTGTGAGATGGTTTGTTTGCACAGATTTTTTTTAATGAAGCACCAAAATCCATGGCTTTACATGGCGAATTTTTAAGATACCCAACCCTCCCAAGGTGAATTTGGCGGTCATGAGCCACGAAAAAAACAACAACAACAACTTACTTTCCGTGAAATACTGGATGTTTAATAGGCATCCCTTTTCCATGCGTAAATGATAATCCCAACCTAACTAAGTAGTGTATTCCCCGAAATAACCAGCTACTGGTAGTTGGTGGTTTCAACCCCTCCGAAAAATATTAGTCAAAATTGAACTCGTCCCCAAATAGGCGTGAAAATAAAAAATATTGGAAAGCACCTCCCAGCCAGGGGTTTTTCCATTGCTCACATGACGCTAAAAAACACTTGATGCCATTCTGAAGCCAATAACTTGTGGAGCCCTCCCCACCGACCGAAATCTTTTCCTGTTTAAGTGACGGTTCTCCCATTTGTGCCACATAGTTGGCCAAGAGATCCTGAACGCCCGGAAAGATGAAGACATTTCCCTTTCAAGCATCTGACATGTTCAAAGGAGAAGACTGAAGAAACACATCTTGATTTTCATATCATATCTCATGCAATAGATTCATAGATGATAATCATTCAGCGACTTGTCAGTACCCAGAATATCCTTGCTCAATGGCGTTTTCCGTCTGCAACACACACACACACACACACACTGTATGTAAGTTCTTGCATACCCAAAATGTTTGGGTCATCTTGTAGGTCTGCGGTTTCCGTCCCCATCAATTGGACAGTTTGTTTTGCAAAAACAATTTGTTTTTGTAAACTCACACATTACCACCAAACTAAGCTATCTTTAAGGTGCACAAGGTGCTTGAATTACAATTAGATCATGCGATACACCAGCATTTCAATCCATCTAATCACTTCCAAAAACGGATGAAAAGGTGGGTGCATCTTTTTTTCCATTCAAACACATCCACTGATGGTGGAAAGTATCCCTTCTTAAGTTGTCAAGCCAAGCATCAATGACTCGTTTCAGCTTCAATGGTGGAGTTTGCACATGTACCTAACAGGAAACGGAACACAACGGTGCACGACGGAAGGAACCAACAAACGGAATACCTTGGGGTATACCACAAGAACTACCCCCAGGATGCAACCGTGGCATATAAAGCTTCTAGGTTGGGATTCCCTTGCGAACATTGTGATGTAATCCTGGTGTTGACCGGAATGCTGGGTCGGGGTGAACCGTTTTGGGATACCTGACCTGAAATTTCGGAGTCATAAAAACTGGGATGGTTGAACATTGAAAAAAAAACGCCCGAGTTAACCCTGTTTTTTTGTTGGGCCTTGATGTTTTAATCAAAAAACGGTCGGTATTTTCATGTATTTTCCTATATCAACTGGTGCTATCTCTCTTTTTGCACTAACCTCCCTTCACCTGAAGGGGAAACAACCCACGATGGCACCCAACCCCTCCCCACCTGCCGCTCATTGGCGGAGAGATCTGATGCCGTGACGTGTTTCGCCTTCCGTGTGCCGACGGATTGATCAACTCCCTGTATATACCCTGGAAGTCCAGTCGACCAAACAAAGTAGCTGGTCTTTAGGAAGATCCCATATAAAGGATCGATTCTACCTATGGGCAATGTTTGGTCGACTTGGACTCCCTGGGAAAAAAGGATTGGTTAGTAAATGGTGATGAATTCCATGGTAGAAAGTAAACAATCACCTGACAAATGCAAATAAATCCAACTTATATTGAAAAAAACATCGCACCTTTAATGACGGAAATCCTTACAATGGGTAAATATATAAACCCCTATTGAATCGGGTTGATGTTTTTATCATCTAATAAAGGGAACAAATGGGAGTTTAGACCCCAACACATATAAATGTTTGAATTTCGTTTGTCCGATGAAATCCATAAGACGTTATATTTACCTACATTGATGAGTGGTTAATTTCTATGGTCACCCGGCCCCCAAAACAAACACTTTGCCTCGCCCGGAGGGGACATGTGGGTGAAGAGGTGGCGAACCCAAAACCATTTTTCCCATGTTTTAACAATCGCATCTCATGAACTCAACACCCTCCCCACCTTGAGCTCTTCCAGAAAGCCTCATTGGACTCAGGCGACTCAAGCGACAATCTTCACCAAACCACCCATTAGTTTATATGATGGTCTAAATCTAAATGCATGTCATGGTGAGATGCAACATGTGAGGCAGACAACTTGTAGAATCTTGACTTTTCAAAGGTTACACAAGGAACATGGACTCAGAATATAGACTCAATCATTCATCTAAGCTTAGACACAGTGGGCACATGTGCCACAAAAAATATTTACGGACACTACTAGAAAACCATATCATATCAACAAACAAAGATATCCCCGGCAGACTGGAAACCGTCGTCGCAAAACAACAATTGTGTTTTTCGCACTAGGCGCCGTATAGCTCGTCTGTTCTTTTGAGATCTGTATGCCAGTGTGTTCCCAACGCCATGCGTAGTATCCCAAATACTCATTCCCGATGTTACAACAAAGGCCATCAGGTCATGACTCCAATCTCCACGAAACAGGATGATGAAATGCGAGCTTGCTGGGGATGAACTTGGGACAGGGCCATGCGGCCATGGTCACGTCATGCCACCAAGACCATTTGCACATTGACACGGACATATGTTTTCTCCTTGCTATGTTTGCTATCATCAATTAAGCTCACCCGCACCTTTTTGGACCACAAACGTGTTAGGATTGACTTCGTCATTCCCAAAAAGTGCGTGCAGACCAGGAGGAATGCTATCTTTTGAAAGGAACGATAACATCACAACCCCACCACCCAACCCCCACCCCATGCGTGGCATCACATCAACTGAGTCTACACTGTCTCAAAAAACGCAAAATTGCTGCCACGGTTTTCCGTCCGCTGGCATAAATATCTATCAGTCTATCATCGTATGATATCGGATGCATATCAAACACCGACTACCTTTACGATTCATATTTGATCTTTCCATATCTCATACTTAAGCTTCTAACTGCACACCATCATTCCTCCTCAGATCTTGGATCAAATCGAGATGCTGGTCAGCTGCTTCCGTTTGGGCTCGCCATCTCTTCCCATGGCGAGCCCCCGATTTTTCACGGCACCGGGTCTTGTTTTGAGGAGGTTAGGTTCGTTTTTATCGGTCAGTGGATTGGGGCGGCTAGGAGGTTTTAAACGATGCCTGGCACCATTACAATGACACAAATTGTGCAACAACAAAAACAAATATATAAAGCCATAGTACGAGTCTCATACACTTTGGCGAATCTTCCACCACAATGGGATGGATATGAAAACAAGTGAACAAAAACATATCAGAAACTGCTATTAAACGACCGTGGGTAGATGTATGATCTTGGCTCTTACCGGTCCAACAAAATGGGGATGACCATTAGAAATAAAACGTGCTTGAAACATATGAAATTAACTAGTCAACTAGTTCTGCTTGTGGTGGGGCTGAGGCTGAGTTCTCTGGTCCTCAAGCTATATGGTTTGACATTTCTAAACAACGGAATGGTAATGTCAGTATGGGACACTTCCCTTTCACAATACAAAAAAACTGGGTGTGAAAGTTCAACTCAGTCTCAGGCGCATCGAGGCACCGGAACATCATGTCCAACATTGGATTGCAAGCTGCTGCAGGATATTGGATACGCAACAATTCATGTATATACATCGATGTCAAGTAGTACAGCTATGCATTTTTTTTGTGACTGAACGATCATGTGTTTAATCTACATGTTAAGTCTTAAATATCCATTCAAATGATTACTCTTGAAGCAACCACCACAGATTGTGGCTACTCAGAGCTTGAGAATCATGCTTTTGAGCCAAAACAGCACAGGGGTCAAACGAATAAAATCGCGACTCAAAACAAAATGAACACTTTCTTTGGTCAGTTTGCTAAGAAAAAGCAAGAATGTCTTATATGATTAGAACTGACATATCTGCAGTGCTGATCGTATAAGTGATATAGATTTAAAGACATGACTAAGTGACTAAGTATATAATATTTCACACGAAAATCTCCCCAAAATCGAGAGATCTCTAGCAACATAAAGCCACCCACCTCCACCCATCAAGAAGATGTTCAAAATCAGTATACTGATTGCTGGTTAGGGTTTTGAGTCAATGATCATCACAAAAATAGAGCCAGGAGACATCTAATGTAACCTCATGGTGTTTTCATCAATATTCAATAGCACTCACATTTTTTCTATATATGTAATCGTCAACATATGTTCAACAAAAACAACACTTTAGTAGCTCGGAATACCTAAACTACACCATGACATATCACGTGGATGTGAAAAAAACACCATCCATACCTGCCCCATACCTGCCCCTTAGATCCCCCTGGCCGTGAAATTTTCGGGCATGCCAACCTGGTACATCTCATTAACTCATAAGCTCTCAAGCATTGAGACTCTGGATCTAAGGCCTCAAATTTGGCCAAAAAACAGCCGGGTCATCTGTGATCCACTATTCTGGAATGATAAAGTGATGTATATGCAATTTGCTGATGTGTTTGCGTGAAACTTCATGATCAAATAGCCTTCTCTTGCTTGACGCACCCAATCAGCACAACCAACATGTAGAGAATATCAGCAACTCATCGAGAATTTCTTCACTATACAGTGGGATCATCTTGCTCCCAGTAACAGTCAAGAGTGTGACGCTTAAAAAAGGGATCCGCTGCTACCCATGATGTCAAATCATGATGTTTTTTAATTGTTCAAAGGGTATACCTTCCCAATGATTTTGAAATGTTTACCCTCCTGCAAATTAACATATCCCACCTGGGGAAAAGGAAAATCATCTTCAAATATGCCTTATCAGGGGGATATGTTAATTCCTTGGAGGGTATATACTCAACTTCATCGCGTTTTGAACCATGAACCATCAACCCACCCAGCAACTCCACAACATCACATGGTTTCTCAGACTTTCCCCAACTGAAAATACCGAGCTTTCCGGGCAAGTAAATGATGTAACAAGGTGGTTCCGGTGCGCCTGAGTTTTCATCTCTGGGTGGGGATTTCTAGATGTCCAAATTGAAAAAAACAGAAAGCCTCAAAAGGGTGACACTTAAAGTTACAACTCCCCTGACACTAACAGATTTTTGTTGCACCCGAAAATTGGTGGTTGGAAATTTCAGATTTCTTTAATAAAAAGTGGCATCTTTTCAGCTGCGATGTGTTAGTTGAAGGAGGGTATGACTGGAACTCAAGAGAAATCTCTAATGAAATGTCAAATCATCATCTTCACACACTGCTCAATTTGTTCAACTTTGAAAGTGCTTTAGATCCCTGCAAAACCACTTCCTGAGAGGCATGGGTATAAGAAAGTGATATTCATCCCCCAGCTTCTTCCAAGTGACCCTTTGATCACCCAAATGGAGGTCACTTAACCCCTGAAAAGGTCACTTAAAACCCCCAACAGGGTCACTCGGAAGAACCTAGCCATCAAAAACATGCATAGTAACTTGGCTAAATTTAGGTACACCCCTGAAAATTTACATGGAACTTAAACAAATCACCCAATTCAAAAGGGAAAATCATCTTCCATTCACCTGCCTGTTTGGGTTCCAGCCGTTTATTGTCCAAGGGTGTATACACGGGGGTGTTATAAGATCCCTTGCATCTGTTTCCCCCCGCCATCAGACCTTAAACATGGCTTCAAACTTCTGACTATAACTCACTTGAGGCTGGGACCAGCAACATGAGTAGTTGCTTGAAGTATCACTGCTTACTCTCTGGGAAACTTACATAGCTGGCTGGACGGAATCCCCAATTTTCAATGGGAAACGCATCTTCAATCCGGGTCCATGTTCCAGCCAGCCATGAGTTGAAAGACAGGATTATGCCTGTCCTCCGTGAACACTGTTTCCATTGTGATCGCTTTAACATAAACCTCGAAACATCCGAACAAGTCAGTGATTTTAGAATTTCCGGAAGTCATACGATCGCTCCCCGAGTCAGTCAAAAATCCTGGGAGAACATCCAGTACTTTTTGGGCACTTACACCTCTGTTCCTTGACACTGAAGTTCAAATATCCAACAACTGCTTTTAACATCTTCTGGTTGGTGAGTTCCACCCATTTGAAAAATATATTAGTCGAAGTCAAAATGGATCATTTCCCCAAATACGGGTAAACACAAAAAATATTTGAAACCACCACCTAGTCTTTAATTGTAGATCTGACTCGCAAATCAAAAGACATGTGACTATACAATTGTGTCATGTTTGACGCACCGTTTCACTGAACAAAGTCAGCAAAACATAGGAATACTTCAATCGCATGATGGGCTTCAAGTGAATAACGCCAAACTTCTTGCAGAGCAAGGATATTCCGGTATTCCATGATATTCCTACAGCAGGCCCCAATCACTTTGTTTTATTTTCTGGTTGGTGGTTTCAACCCCTTTGAAAAATATCAGCCAAAATGGGAATCTTCCCCAAATAGGGGTGAAAATAAAAAATATTTGAAACCACCAACTAGTTTTGTATACATTCTTCCTCTTCCAATATACCAACAACCAACCAAAAAAAAACATGGCATCCCTGTCAAATCATAGGCCTTGGAAGAGAAAAAATCTGGACAACTTGCAGCCGAAAATCTTGGGATGTTCTGGGGGGTGTCTTTAATATAATATTTTGCATAGCTTACCGCTTACCATTTCTATACCTTACCAACCATCACTTGGCACCAAAAACAAATCTATCAAGAAACAATCTGGGAATGTTGTGGTCGTTTCCCCAAAAACGACCAATGGGATGATTGTTGAGGAGATGTTAGATATAAATGGTAGTTCCCAACAAGAACGAACTCATCCTAAGCAAAAAGATTGACTCTTTAAGCCTGAAAGGTGCATACAAAGGTCCAGCAACCACACTGGAACCACTGGAAAATCACACAATGGAACTAGCCCAGCCCCACACACACATCATCCAATTGCTCAGCCGCAGGACGGTAAGCCCACAATAAAAATAGGCGGCCGAAGTTCACTGGCATCCACAGCATGCCTGTGAAGAGATGTCAAGCTTCTTAATCTGTGAAAAACCAGCTAAAGGTAACTTTTAGGGGATATGTTGCCAAGACAGGTCTCAGAGTGTCAAATTTTAGTTTCATAGGTCTGTGCTGGGTGGAAAGGTGTTGCAGGATGATTCGTGAAAAATCCATGTTACATCCCGGGTCCACATTTGGGCAAATCATACCCAAAACAGGTGAATGAGGTCAGCTGGAGGAGAATTTGTATTCATGTTTTATTATTGACAATGTAGGTAAATTCAACCCATACCATGGATGAAATCTTAGCGGTCATTGCATTACCAACACAAACAATGCAACACTAACAATGCATAATCACCCAAGAATACCATACAATTACATTGTTTGACTGCCCAAATATGGGTAATTCAATCATCCCTCAAAAATGCAGATTCACCAAATGAACCACAATCGATAACTGCTCAGATTGCTAAAACATGAAAAGTCATCTTATTCCAAAGGCGAATAACCTCATGGTTAAAAGCCGGGGGTTAACGAAACTGTGAGACCTTCCCAAAAAAAAACAACACAACAGCCAAGGGTATTGAAACTTGAATCAAGGTTTGCTCCTGATAACCCACTGTTAACAAAAAGACATAGGACTAATATGACGACTTGGGATGTTTCGACGACCCCTGAGCCAACCTACACATCCTGCATCCTCAAGAAGGAGCAATCCTAAATTATGACCCTTCGAAAAGCATTAGTGGGTAAAGCCCAAGAAATAATCACCATAATTATTGGATATGACCCTCAATTAGTCATATTTTTTCATATTCTACTGGTCATACTGAAAAGGATATAAAGCCAATATATGTATATATAAATATAAATATATATATATATATATATTGGATTATGACCCTTTATTGGTGGATCATGAGTTCAGTATCTACCTACAAATACACTCAAATAAAGCCCAAACCAATAGCTGATCTATGAATTCTGAATCACTTGGAACCAAAACTTGGGGGCACGTCCAAAACCCTGGCGAAATCCCTGTTGTTCAAGAAAGGGGGTTCCATCTGAACAAGTCCTGCAATAGAGGGTAGTACAACAATGGAACTCTACAACTAACTCCAACAAAAGAACTAAATGAAGAACGGATCAACGTATCTAAATTCTATGGTTTGTTTTATATTTCAAATCCCTTCGATGGAAAGATTGCAATTTTTTAATATCAACCAAACTGGTTCTTTAGGCTATCACCTCCAAACCAATCTCCATATCATGAAATGCAAGGGCACCCCCCCCCCCCCTCCAAGAAATCAGGCCTCATTATGGGATTATTAAAGGACAACAATGCTTAATTAATAACCCCCTTTAAGAAGGCCTGATTTCCTTCAGAGGGCTGGGGTGGCATTGGGGGGGGGACTGCCCTTAGATTTTCATGACCATAATCGCTGCCTTTCCAGGTCTCTCTGCAGCACTTCGTGTGAGTGCACATGTGTCTGGCGTTAATGCCGCTACGGAGGGAAAATAAGGATGGAAGCCAGTCATATCATGTTTTTTTTTTGGGGGGGGGGGGTAAGTATTCGCAAGTCCATCATGGTCCAAAATTACTTGAATCATTTGTCCATATTTCAACAGTGCTACTGCTACTCCAATGACTTGAGATACCTTGAGGTGTACCTCCCTTCGCCACTCCACCAGTTATTTGTGTTCAATAATTTTCCTCTTTCAGTTTTCAAGCTTTCAAGGTGTCTGGAGATGGTTGGGGCCACTTAAACCAGTCGAGCCATGCAAACCTCTGCCGCCAGCTGATGGATATCCAAGTTACATTGAACGGCATGGAATGGATATCAATGATATGATATGTAAATCGATAGCAGTTGAACGTTGAACATATCGTATTTTGCAGAGAGTCGTACACATAAAGTATGTGTGCATATTATCTAAAATCGAGGCCACCCTTAAAATGAACAGCCAAAGCCATCGAGATGATGATGGAACCTGAACATAGAGTCTGTATTCTTGTTGACACCAATTTGATAACAAATCACTGATTTATGATAAACAAAGGGAGAATCATATGGAAATCATCATCATTTGCTTGCCATTCAACTGAGCGATATGTATCAACCTCTTCATCCCTTCCCGACCAGACCTGTACGGCCCATGCTGTTATGCAGCGTGCCCAAAAACTTAACGGTGCATCCTGAAGGGCTCCGTTTGACACGCTGTGGGAGGGCATCAAGGGGCGACACTTTTTGACACATCTCTTTGCCGAATGTGCAGAAAAAAAACATATGCAAACATGTGCACAAGAAAAGTGAAACACCAAAGGTTTTTTTTTCTGGGTAGTAGAAATAGATGTAAAGTATATGCTTGTAATGTATGAAAAAAAAATATATATTTTTACATTTCAGAAGCCAAGCAAACATAGCCAACTACATGATATCCTTGGTTATCCAAACATCTTTGTGTAGATACATCTGAAATCAAATTACAAAAGAACCAGGATCAATTGAGTCAACTCAGACATACTCTGAGACCTTCGTTCAGATCCGTCTTCTACACAAAACGATAACAAACATATCTTCCATGAAACTAACCTGGCACTCTAGCACTTTAAAAAATGCCATGCAAAAACCAACAGTCTTCATATCAATTACAATCATTTCAGAGACCATGCAAGTCCCAGGCAGTGTATCAACCATTTGTGACTTTCATCAACTACGTTTGTCCTTCAAGTCCTCTGCAAAAAGGCCAAAGGCTTTTTGCGCCTGCAGTGAAAAAGTTCATTCAACCAAGCAGGGTGGAAGCAAGCGCTGGTCAGCAGGTTGATGGTGCAACAAACACAAACTGATATGTATATATAATATATGTACCTGGAACACCTAGGGGTTCTAAATGAATGGTAAGGGGTGCCCATTAACCACCCCTTAGGGTCATATTGGCACCTCTTAGGTGGTGCTGGTATAGATACATATTTTCATGACTATTCTTAACTTCACATGACATGAATGTAGGCTGTTGGGCACTAAAATCATTTTTTTCCGCAAGTTTTCTTACTATAAAGTTCCAATAAAAAACATCCAGGTAGTCCTCAACCCCCCAGGTGGTGATTCTCCATTTGATCATCCAAGTTTTCAGTGCGATCTTGCTGGAGAAAGATTTTTTTTTGTTTCAGGGAGGTCAAAAAATCAAACCCTAGGGGAAGTTGGGGCCCCAAGCTTTCCTGAACAACTCAGGGGTCATGATGAATTACCAACCCAAACAATACACTATTCAGGTGAAATCCTTGAAACATACCATATATTTGTTGGGTCCTGCCTAAACAATGTAAGTAACAGTGAAGGTTCATAGGGATCCCGTCATAAACATCTATAAACATGAATAGAATATTACTCACACTGTTACAAGGTTTGGGCAACCCCGACTACATATGTATAATATATATATATATACAAAAAATAATATATGTATATAATATATATATATACGTATATATATATATATATTTACGCATTTGCAATGCTTGATTCCCCCAAAATGGCTAATTCAATGATCCCTGTCACCTCCATCCCCCCTCCGTTTACTCTGCTCCCTTACCTCCGGAGGCACCGCCGAATTGCTGTACACATCACGAACTAAACGCGCCGCATCCAACCTAGCCCAACGGTTGGGGAAGAGGGAGGGTAGGTAGGGGGTGACTGAAACCAAGAGAAGTTTCCAAGGTAAGTTATGCCTTAGGTCTGTTTGGAGGACCATTCCAGTTAGCAAGTGGTTAGTGACCATGGTTAGTAAGCCACCTAACTGGGGTGATTCCACTTCCAAATGGCCTTTTCATGGCTTATTCATGGGGGGTGATCCGAACCACTTACAAGTCCTGGGATGATCCTCCAAGATACCCCACCCACCCAGGATGCAATCATGGCAAATGAGTCGGTAGAGCGGATCGAAGCTATACCCTCTTGACCTGGGTTTTCACCAAGGGAAGCCATCCGAAAGATCTTGAGTCGATCATTTGCTAACTCCAATCTGAGTGGTACAACTTCTTAAATCATACACCAACAAATCTCACCGACTCACCAATCTGACATGTAAGTTACAACGTCTAAAAAAAACAAAACACCCTTCCAGTCGCATTTCTCAAATCAGAAGGAAAACTTGGTTCAACCAATACAACACTTCAGTGTGTAGCACAAATATCTACCAAGGTCACACACATCGGATGTCATTGGTCGATACCGGAGGCTACTGGATGATCGAAACCCACCTTGAAGGACCTCACAATCTTGATGTAAAAATGATATCCCAAACATCTCAATTAGTATGGGAAATATAGAATGTTGTCAAGACTACCAAATTCTTAATGTCATTCATTGATGGTATTGGGAGATACTTAAATACAATTACTTAGTATGGGAAATATCCCAAGCCTACATAAATAGTTGGTTTTTATTGTGAATTAGTAGGTAAATACAAAATATGCCGTGAGTGGTTGGGTCTAAAATGCCTAGTATTGGATGACTTGACTTTTCCCCTAAACAAAAAATAATGACACCTTTGACAAAAAACACACACATCGTGATGGAACATCCGGATTGTTTTTTTATGATAATGATTCGATTCAAATGATATAAACTCTGGCTAGCATTCATAGTCCTTCACCATTTGTTGGGTGGTGATGATTGATGGTTCAAAATATCGGGCAGCACCGCCAGAGGATGTATAAGACACCTGGAAAACTAATAAACAAAAAAAAACATGCCACTTCACTGGCAAGCTGGATTCTTCCATCCACTGCATTAAATATAACATGATTATAACATGAACTAGATGTCCTTCATCTTGAACATGGGCACGTTCCATTTTCCATATTGCTATCTTCGTTGACCAAAGGGTAACCCAATCGTTGAATGAGACTCAACAAAAACACTACCCCAAGATCAAATCAACAAGAAATATTCCAAATCACCCAACATGTACAGTATATTTAAATATATATATATATAGATAAGTCAGTGCAAAAATGAACGACATACAGATATACCATGAACCTAAAAATGTAATATATGCCTTACCACTATCAACTAATTGGAAATTGGTGGTTTGGGTCCCGGTGGTTTAGGATCCAATCGAGGTTCCGCCCATTCATAGCAATCCCGTAAATCATTTTCGGGGATCAGAATTCAAACCGCCGGGCCCCAAACCATCAATTTACCACTAGCTGACAGAAATATTATTACTCCCCTTAAAAACTAAAGGTTGCCCCTGAAAACCGATAGTTGGAAGCTTAATTTTCCTTGTGTTAAATGATGCCCTTTTTGGGGGGGAATCATGTTCATTTTCGAGGGGGTTACCATCCTATTACCATCCCTACAGTCATATTGTCACAGACTGATTGAGGTGTCCAATAACCTTCTCAGCACAGTAATTGTTTTGGTTTCATAACCATTCCCAGATAGTAACTCAAATCCCTAAAATCATCCAAAATCATCCAAAACTCCCTCAAACAGCCTTTTGTATGATCTCTAAAATCATCCAACTCCCAAAAGAAATTGAATCATCTTAACGGTGGGAGCCAACTTTTTAATGGAACATACCAACCTAAAACTAGTTGGTGGTTGAACCACCCATCTCAAAAATATGCTCGTCAAATTGGATCAGTTCCCCAAAGTTCGGGATGAACATGCAACATGTTTGAAACCTCCGCCCAGATATGTATGTATAATATGTATATATCATATACCTGGGTAATTTACAATAATTTCACACCTGAATTTTTCGGGCCTTTTTGGGGAAACCTACCTCACCAAAAAAAAGAACTTTCAGCTAGAAAATCATCCACCTCCACCTCCAACCATTTGGATGTTTCTTTAAATGGTGGTACCCCCAAAATCATCCATTTCAATAGGGTTTTCCATTATTTTCACCATCCATTTTGGGGTATCCCTATTTTTTTTTGGAAACATCCATTTGGGTTTTCCATTGGCAACCTCCGAGTCCACGAGGCCACATCCAAGCTGAAGAAGATCGCCGGGAAAGCTGCAGGCTTTAGCGGGCGCGTCAAATGCCATAAGCATCGACGCCAGGCACCTGGAGAAGGCACCCGTGCCACGGATCGCTGGTGGAAGATGACTTGGCTGTCTCTTGGAAGTTTGGAAATCATACTGTTGATGGTTCAGAAATCCCAAGGCCAACCACCTGGGATGGTGCTAAAACCTTGTAAATAATGGGATATTTACCATATCAACTGGTTGCAGGATTTCAGCCATCAACAGTAGTATTTCCTTCTAAAGCACCTATAGGTCCTAGGTCATCATACCTGCAATATGTGAAACATCCATGATACCTCAAACACTCAACAATTCCAACATCATCACTCCAAAAAAAGTATCATGGTGTTCATTCAAAATTGGAAGTCAATGAACCTTGGGGCAAAGGCAGTTTCCAGAAGATTGGCTCACTCTTAGAAGTAGACTGGCTTCAAAAACCACTGGTTTGCTCGAATACCACCTGGCAAAAATAGATGGGGTCCGGTTTCCCCTAAACAAATGAGCATTGAATCTACCAAATCAAAACCACTAGATTTATATTACCCCAAAAATGGAGGGCGAGGCCGACAACCCCTGAAAAGAAGCCGACTTTCCCACAAGGAAAGGAACAAGTCTACCAAAATTGCCAATGTTCAGAGGCGCGATGTTAGTTGCAGCGGGGGTGTAAATATATATATATATATATATTATATATATGTATGTATTGAAATAACAAAAAATGTAGAAATACAATCTTTTCCAAAAGAATGATTCCCTGGTAGGGTTTTCATTCCACACACACCAGCCAGAGGAATTTTGTCCCGCTTGGCAAAAATGACTGCACCTCTATAAGTAGAGACGTGTGCACCTGCCGCTGTGGCCATGCGTAAACCCATCAAATGCACGGCACCGGCCATGGCGATTCTCGATTCATGTACGGACCGTGTATGGTGTTCCCATACCATCCATGTGACTGGTATATTTACCTACATGAATGGTTGATTTTTATGGTAAATGTAGGGAAATATACCATACATGGATCCTATGGGTATTGCGTTTACTTGCATGTATCACCGTACAAGTCAAGCAAGTCAAACAAATGTAGATGAATCATGATGATTCTAATTACCATACATGGATGGTATACGGAATGGTCATCAGACCTTTTCTTACACATTTCACATGATTCAGCAATGTCAAAAGCATTGAAGGGACATCCCAATTTATTTGAGGTGATTTTAACATCCATATCAACAAACGTAACTGATCCGCTAAATCACCGTCATACGTGTCAAAGTTATAACCAGGGCTGCTGTAACCACCTCTCATATGTTTTATGGTTTACCACAAGGAACCTTGATGTTTGATCCATGGACCATAAATCTACATGTGTATATATATATATATGGATAAAACGGTACATAATCCTACCATTGTATTTTCGCCTTTTCCATTTTCGATGTGGGCTGGCTTCGTGTTACGTCATTTTCATCCCAACGGGCTCATGGCTGCATCGAAACAATTCACTTGTGGATAGCCATGGAGTGAAGCAAGTGAAGCAATGTGATCTGTAGAAAAAGTGTGCGTGTTTGCCCTTTAGATTCAAAAAGATGATTTTCAATTGTTACGGATTTCACATCCCACAAAACAGTAGTGACACGTTTCTTGACAGCTTAAAAAGAAAGATAACATCACAACTAAGGAAATCAGGATGTTTCAAACTACTATATAACCATATAGTTTGTTGTTTTGAACCCAATTTGAAAAATATCAGTGAAATTGGATCATATTGTCAATTTTTGATGTATACATCAAAACATGTTTCAAACCATCACGTGTGTCACAAAAATCATCATTTTCAACACACAAAGTCTGTGAGGTTTGCACTAACTAAGGTTAGGTCTAGGGATACACCGCCATCATGTTCGAAGCTGATGCAGTGAAATGCTTTTAATTGCAAACCTGACAGCCATAACCAAGCTGCTGTTTCTTTTTTTGCCGGGCGACACGCGCCACAAAGAGGTCGCAGCAAGAGACGTTTCAGCTGCAAGTCTCTCTCGAAAGTTCTGTCCAGTCCGGGAGTCCGAGAATGACAACTTCAGGGAATCTTGACCGGTGAAAGCCAGAGGATCATCTGCAGCATTCATAAATCTAAGATCTCACCCACATACCCCTGAAAAATATTGAAAAATACCCCGGACCATTCACCAACAGTTTCTGAAGGAATTTCTTTCTTTGTTTGGGTTTGTGGAAGTCTGGGGTATCTTGCTACCGTATGTGGGCCAAGTCGTTGAAAAAAGACTTTATCTCTTTTAAAACACCACTTGATGGGAATGAACCAAATGGACTGCTCAGCAACTCCAAACAAACATGAATGTTTAAACAAAACTCATGGACAGCTGGGCTGAAATTGTGACTTGTTTAGGAGCAATAGCCAAGTAAAGCCTGTTGTTGAGGGGGGTCATCAGCTGTGGTTTATAGCGACAGCCATGGTCCTTGGTCATTGATATACCTATTGATTGTATACCTGACCTACTGATTTGGGAAGCCATTATCTCCACAACTCAAATTGATTGTCTGATATATCATATATCATTACAATCCTTCAGTACGGTTTGCTTTCCCTTGCAAACCCTAAGCCGAAGTCTAAATGGGCAATGAACACGGAAACCGTTAACCCCACGACATTCCACCGCACGGAAGCTTCATTGACCATCCTGCGGGAAGTTTGTTGCCCCCTCATTGTGCAGAGAGAAACTCCACGGCCCGCTCGACACTGCCCTTGCCGGGTCCAACGGTTGGCAACCCCACCGTTTTAAAAACAACTGGAATGAGGCAGACTGTAAACACGTGAGGTGGGACATCTCTTTCAGCCGTTTTGGGATATCAGAAAACAAAAAAACATCACTTCACAACTTGACGGCTGAAAACACTGGCAGCTCCAATTTCACCGCACCTGGGTATGAAGCAGCACATCTTTCAGTGCCTGGTACAGTAGCTTCCAACATGCCGAATGGAACATACACCAGTCTTTCTGTAGGGTATGCGCCAAACATGTAGGAATGTATGGTCCCAAAGAAATTGAACAAATTGATTGTATGCTTTCTTCCAACAAATGTGTCAGGGACACATATATATCACTCAGTTGGGCAGTGCATACCACTTGTAGACTGGGTTATGTTCTTGCCTCCGTTCAGGGGGGTGATCTCTATGATTCCTTCCACCTTGTACCAAAACCAGAACACAAATCCATTAGGAGTTGGCCAACTATATATACCCCCCAAAATCTTACGAAACCAGGGTAAAGGGGCTAAAACTTGAACTTGGATACAATTTCTCTGATGGAAATATATGTACGCCTCCCTGCAAGAAAAGTTGTCTTCTCCCTTTGCCACCATGCTGTTTGGTTACAGGGAGCTGTGATGGAAAAACCCTTCAGAGGTGGGAATGTTATCCCGCTGGGATTGGTAGAACATCTGCGGTCCGGCGGGTTAAATTTTGACACCTTTTTTTTCTTTTACACGGCTTGAAAGGGGGCCCTTTTTAAACGGCTTATGGGGGTGATGGCGTCAGGTTAAAACTCTGGGATGATATAATGATTGTTGATGCTCGGGCCGAATACAATACAGTCATTAACTAGCTGCTGCTTTCAACCCAGTTGAAACATATCAGTCAAATGGATCGTTTCCCTAACTCTAAGTACTATAGTAGGGGTGAAAATAAAAACACATCCAAACCACCACCTAGAAAACCCTGGCAACAGCCGGCTGCTTCATGACAAAGAAAAATCAAAATTTCATGGGGGAGAGTGTTTCATCCCAAAATCACAGGGGGTAAGTGTGATTGTTGCCAGTTACCAGGTGATTCTGTCCAGGTTCACTAGGTTTTCTGTTCTGGCCGCCCGAAATGATCGAAGTACAAACAAACCATCGCCATGGCATCTGAAACAACAAATATCATCAACCACACACACACACACATGTCAACTATAGTAGTAAATTCTAACATAACAACTTATAGAATCATACAACTACCTTTCCTACGGTTATCCTTCTCCAAAAGAAAAAAAACAATACCAAGCATCAACAAAAAACCTTCACTTCAACAACCTTCCCATAAGAAACCAACCCACCAAACAGAAGTCGACCCCCTCTTCACCACCTTTCCCAAAAACAACAACGGCCCACCTCACGTCCACATTGAAAACCCATCTCTTCTAAGAGTTCCACTGCAGAGTTTGGACCACCTTTTGTCACATCTGCACCTTGGAGAAAAAAAATAGATGGCAAAAGACAACATAGGTATATAATTGTAGTGAACACAAACATGGGCTGTGATATAATTACCCAAGTTTACCTTTGAAAAAAACAAATGTAGGTAAATGTACTATCATGGATCCTAAGGGCTGTACAAGCTGGGCCCCTACGATCGTTCTAAACGGACTTCAAAACACCTATAAATAGCGAACTGGGATTCATTATAACCCCTATATGCGGAGTTATGGGCCCCTACTTATACATTGTTGTAGGTGTCTACCCAAACAAAAACACATCAGGTACCATATTTTTTTGAATGGGTCCGTTCATAGTAGATCTTGGGATGCTTCCCCGCCCTGTTGACCTTCGCTGGAAGGGGAAGCATCCCAAAAGTAGACCCAACTTCTACCATATGTGGCAGCGGAACTACACAGAATTTTACTGCTGGATATCAAGGTGTAAACTCATATTTTAGGTCACAGTTTCAACAATTTGTCCTCAACTAGTGCTTTGCATACTTGAAATCTCCTTTGAACGCACTAAAATTTGCAACACGGCTCATAAATATGTTGATGTGTCGGTTTTTTAATACCACAAATTGATGTAAGCAGGAGAACTAGGTGTGCTAAATTGCTTGGCAACCCAGCCGGCTCCAACCCCCGGACATGGCTGGACAACAACAACTTTCAGCATGTTCAAGCCGTTTTGCCAACACAAAGGGGGGATAGAATAACATCCCACACAATGAACGGTCCAACAACAACAACAACAACAAATAATAATTAGTAATAATGATATTAATAATATGATGTAATAATAATCATCATCATAATCAACCAAACAACCAACAAACAAACAACTACCTACAGCAAACAATAAAACAAATAAAACAAATCCCAAACAATCCATGTATGGTATATTTACCTACATTTGGTTGATTTTTATGGGAAATGTAGGTACAGTAAATATACCATACATGGACCCTATGGCCATGGAAAACCTCCTTCAAAGAAAACAACAAAACGGTAACGACAAGACACGGTCACAAACACTTCCATCCACGAAGGCTACTGGCTCTGGTGCCTCGCAACCTGAATTGGCCAAGACGAATTTCGTTTGTCCACCCAATAAAGGGGGTTTGAAAGGCATGGGTATTTAATGAATATGTAAAATACCAAAATGTTAGGATCCTGTTGGTATATAACTATTCCTGGGAAAGAAGACATACATAGGGGCGCTACTGATTTTTCCCAAACAGAACTCGTTGACTTTCAACAAATTCATTCAACTAGTTGGTGGTTTCAACCCCTTTGAAAGATATATATTCAAAATGAGAATCTTCCCCAAATAGGGGTGAAAATAACACATGTTTTGAAACCACCATCCAGATGTGTATATATGTATATATTTTTCAAAATACATATGAATTAAACATGTCTATAATTTCCCAACTAAATAGATGTGTAGATATAGAAACCCAACAAAAATTATATATATATATATACCTACATGCATCGTATAATCAAATAGAATTGATATGTAGCTACAAAGCTTAGGGTAAGTTGTGAGGGAAGAGGCTCACTAAAACTTGTTTCATACTATAAGTTCTGGCCGTGAGATTCACTCGCAGGTGTGAACAAGTGTTTTTCTGAAGTTGTTTCTTTCAGGTAGCAAACTGTTTGAGACATCGCAGTGATGGACAAAGATAAAGGTTAACAGTTGTCTTGATGCGTTTTTTGCAGCATAAGTTGGGATATTCTAACATATCAACTGGTTGGAAAAGAACTCCCAAATTCACAAATTCCTCAAGTTGATGAATTCCTCAATCCATCCAGAAGGATTTGTTGAAATTCAATCATGAAAATCCCAGGCAAATTTATATATTTCCCTTGGTATATTGGCTTAAACATGGCTTATCTAAATATGAAACAACCAAAAATTCATGTCAATTCTCCCTAGGTTTGGACTTACCATTATTTTTAGTTTCCCAGAGCTTCTTCACTTCACTTCGACTCTAAAAACCACATTGCTTAGTTTGGACATCGATGTCACGTTCGTTTCGAGATTTCTCGGTGCGGTGATCCTCACCGAGACACGCCGTAGATGCAGCAAAAGTTGTCTCATGTTATCAGCAAAGAGTTGACCACAACGATGGCAACGCAAGGTGTCCTGGTGGGTGGTGGTTTAGAAAACGGACGTTAGAACGGCTAATATACAATAAACAGTTTCAGTATATGGGTGTTGAACCAAAAATAGGGGTACCCCAAAATGGATGGTTTATAGTGGAAAACGGAAAATCCTATTAAAATGGATGATTTGGGGGGTACCAC
The DNA here is from genome assembly GCA_000507305.1 of Breviolum minutum Mf 1.05b.01. Taxonomy (NCBI): domain Eukaryota; class Dinophyceae; order Suessiales; family Symbiodiniaceae; genus Breviolum; species Breviolum minutum. The sequence continues at coordinate 322,518 of DF239047.1, forward strand.
TATTTTCGGAAACATCCAAATAGATGTATTGACATATCATATAATCACATATGGATTGGGCCCTGCCAAAACACTGGAAAACCACTGGATGTCGTGAGGTACCAAAAATTCGATTTCCAAAGGATGATGCGGATAGAATGCCGCAATGATCCGACATGAAATGGAACCATCATCTGGAATTTTTGATTTCAATCCAAGTGGAACAAATATAGTCAAAATGGGAATCTTCCAGGTCATCTCCCTTGGGGGTTCCAATGGCTGGGTCTTTTCCACGTGGAAAACTAACGCATGATGCACCTCAACGGTGGGGCCCTGACTTCTTTTTCGCCAAAAAACACGTATTAACTCAAGCCATCCCGATAAAAGGGCAATGAGCTGGACCCCTGGTATAGCTGGTATCCAGGAAAAGAAAACATGAGCACCTGCCTAAAAATCGTAATCTAGTTGGTGATTTCAATCCAATTGAAAAATATTAGTCAAAATGGATCATTTCCCCAAATAGGGATAAACATAAAAAAATATTTGAAATCACCACCTAGTAATAGTGGATGTTTTCCAAAATCACTGTGAAACATCGTGTATTCCTGATCATTTTCTCACTCGAAAAACCAGGGCGTAGGCAATTTCCCCCCCCAAAGTCCCTTGACTTTGTTTAGGGGGGGGGGGGTTGATGGCGTCAGGTTACAACTCTGTTTTTTTTTGATGGGGGGATGATATTTGAATAGTTGTTGATGTTAGCACCGAATCCACTGCAGTCATTAGCTAGTTGGTGGTTTCAATCCATTTGGCTGATATTAGTCAGAATGGGAATCTTCCCCAAGTAGAGTAGAAAAAATACTTGAAACCACCACCTAGTGAACCATAAGTTCGGAAAAATTACCAGTTAAATGATTAATGATTGGTTAGAAGCGGTGTTTTGTCTTCAGTGACAAACTCCCAATCTTTAGTATGAACATACTATGAAAATGCACGAGTGCGAAAGAGACATCCAACACAAATGTAAAAAAAACACACCGGATCTAGCAGTTGGGCTTCAATACATGAAGATACACCAAAACAAAAAAACAACAGGAAGAATTCCCAATCAAGAGAAACGAATCTGATCAATGAGTAACTATCATCCTATATATTTCACTAACCTCCATTTCTCTGGAAGAAGTCCATATCATCTTTGATGGAGGATCTACCAAGCAAAAGTGTCACAACAACTTCTAACAAATATGTGGTGGTGGTTGAACCACCCATCTGAAACAGAGGCCCTTGTCAGCTAGGTAAATCTCTCCCAAATCTTCAGGGTTAACATTGAGCCAATCTAAAACAACATATATACATATATATAAAATCAATATAATACATAACCAACACCCCATCATCTTCCAGTCACTAAAAACTATAAGCCATCTTTTAAAAGATGCGAAAAACTGCACCCCTTCAACTCGTTGAGTTTCACTCATAGCAGTTGGGTCCCACACCTTCTCTAAGACACCGGCGTTCGGAACCACAGGAACTGTGCCATCCGACAGGCGTTTGGAGAAGTCATCCAGGGACATGAAGTGAAGACTTCCTGCTTTGAGGCATCAAACTTGGGATCTGGTGATGTTTGGTGCTTCCAAAAACCTCCCAAAAAGAAACTACTGCAAAACCCCGCAAAACTAACATGACAATGAAGAAAAAACAACCATGTAAACATGTATATCGTGTTAAAATTTGTGATGTTTCAATGTCATGTTAGTTGTTGGGAGGGTATAAGTTTCATTTCACTAAAGCCTGCAAAAGGCGGGTTTCTGTGTCTCTCCATTCCATTGGGGGAAACATACATAACAAGTCTTTCAAGGTTTCACGGGCCTGGCTGGTTACGCCGGGATTCAAATTCATTCACCGCTTCCTCATGTTGGCTCATGTGCTATATCTTATAATATGTTTTTGCCACTTCAACAGCGTTGTTGTTGTAAGGAAATGATGGTTTAAATGATGTGCCGAATCTGAGCTTGAGATATTCCAACTAGAACAATAATATATCAAATAAGTATTAGAATTAGATGTTGTGTTCAAGGCATTTTGCCATTGAAAATAGAAGATGTGGGTTGCCGCAAGCTTTCCAAAGTCTCCGACGTTGCTGTTGTAAAAATAAGATATATCATATAACCATCCTGTGTACCACCTACCTGGGGAATCCCAATGCTATTTTATCTTCCTAGAACTGCAAATCAATAATTATCCACAGCATGTGTACTGGCACAGTATTAAAAAAGCGTCAACCGCTATGACGGAGTAGCAAACAATCTGCATCCAAAATCATGCCCTTCAATCAACCGAAACAGTTTCAATCTCCAAGTATCGATATTCGACAAATCGCCAAGAGCCAATCAAACATTGACAAGTGACGAGATACCCCCCACACAATTTCACCCTCATTCCGCTGCCTGAAGGCTCGGTAAACTCCAGAAAATGCTGCCGTGTCAAATCTGTGAGATCTGGTGGCACCAAATCCATGCTGAGGAGATGCGCAAAAACCTGAGGGAAGGTGAAGCTATAGATGGAAAAGCTTCATTTCGTCGGGGTTCCACCCTTCATTTTTGCTGGTGGTCCTTTTTTGGTTAGGTAAAGCCCATTTCTTTGTATCCCCAAACTCTCATAGGGGCCTGTTTAGCTACGTTTAATACATTTACTTCCCTAAAAACAATCCAGGTTTTGTTCTACACATTGAGAGTCTAAGACTCTAAGACTGTGATTTTTCCAACAATTGAGAAGCAATTGTTACATCACCTCCGTCACATCGTAACTTTACTGGAAAGATTTGTCCCGAGAAACGGATGGGTTTGAACTAGATGCCACAAAAAATCAATATTGCGACATTTGTACAAGTACAATCTCATGAAGGCAAAGTACCCTACATCTTTTTGCGAAATCAACTAAGAAATTTCGAAAGACAAACATTCAAAAATGAGTCTATGCATTTTGTTTTTTGAACAAAAGGATTCTAATTTTCAGCCATGTCAATGTACTGCAAGGTAAATCTCCTTTGTCCTTCTGCAATGGGTTTTTAGTCAGAAACTTCGTTGGTAGAGAATCTAGTTGGTGGTTTCAACCCATCTGAAAAATATTAGTCAAAATGGATCATTTCCCCAAGTAGGGGTGAAAAAAAAATATTTGAAACCACCACCTAGGAATGTTTGTGTTTCCAATTCTCAGTTGTATATTTTTTACGGGGAGAATTCCTTCCACTGCAGTTTTGTGTGAATCACCTGCGTCTCCCGAGAGAGCTTGCGTGTTTGCAGGCCCACCTTGCACGAATCGAGGCATGGTGGGAATCCATAAGGAAAATTGAAGGTTTTAGTGCATCTGGTCAAGATAGCCCCCAGGCATAGTTGGTAAGCATAACCCATTGTTAAACATCAGGATACATCAGGTATCCTGCGATGTTTTTTTTTTGGGAGTTTGGTTTCCCTAAGTGGTTGATATGGTGACAAAAATGCCTGATTTCTTTCTTGCGACGGAGAAGTGTCAAGTCAAAGTATGTTGAGCACATAGTGGTGAACGACTCATATATTTCCTTCTAAAGCACCTCGGTCATAATACCGGCAATATATGAAACATCCATGATACCTCAAACACTCAAGAATTTCCACCCTACTTAAAAGTTTTGAAGTAGATTGCAATGACGACCCTATTCACATCTCCTCAGACATGTTTGTTTGACATGTACTTAGTAGGTGATGTTGATGATGAATATGAGAAACATTACGACTCATAATGATGACCGTGATGGGGTTGAAATGTAGCCATGAAAAAACATTCAATAACCTTGGTGTTCATTTCTGGCAAAATGTACCTCTTAACCTGTTTTCATACAAATCCCATCATGACAAATGTGTTCCCAAGCATGACAAAAACTAACCTTCTCGCGTCCTCTTGCTTGGTGTAAAAAATCCAAAGGTTTTCTCGATCTTTCCCAACTACATGCACAATATGTTCGAATTACTTTTGACAAAACAAAAAAAACAAAGACATTTACACCCCCGAAACTAACATGGAACCCAAAAATTGGTGATTTGTAGATGTTTCTCCTTTTCCAAGGGGGTATTGCCAGGTTCCATGTTAGTTTTCGGGGGTGTACCAAGGTTTTCTCGCGACCAAAACCTCAAATTTTCAACCCACCCCCACCGTCCAAAATCATCCAAACAGATGTGCCTTGAAGCTATGATTTCCTAAAAAGTTCGTGAGTAGACGACCGTAAAGTCCCAAACGCCTCCACAACAAGTGCTGGTAAATTTGGACAGGTGTTGCTGCTCAAGATTCAGGTTGGTCAAATTTTGTTTTAACAAAAATTGTTCGATGTTCAGCAGCATCTAGCGTAGTGGCAGGTTGATGTTTCCCATGAACCCACCTGCCATGCTGAGAATTGGCGGGATAACTGTGAACTATGCCTGAACATGCAGGCCTGTGAGACTTCAATTCCACCAAAAATATATGTCCAAGGGGCTGAGGGCCAACATACATCCCATTACCATGTGCTGAACGAACAGAACCGGGTACTTACTTTAGTGATTCTTCACTGGTACGCAGGCAAAACATCTACAAATATTCAATAGACTTCAATATCTTCAATATACTTCAAAGTAGCATCCTATCGTCCTATGTGCATCCCATGCATCTTTAACATCCGCACATAATCAACAAAAAAAACATCTGACATCTTCTGCACACCAAAAAAACATTTCAGTTGTTTGTTTACACTCCCCAAAACTACCATAGCACCTGAAACTAGGCCTTCTTAACAAAAAAAATCATCTTCCAACCCTGGTGTTTCGGGCGCGATTTGTTAGTTTCAGGGAGGTTAAACCCCCAACTCTTCCTCCCATTCCATCGGACTCAACCACCAACCTCAACAATGGCGCTTCCACGCAACTCAGCGTGCAGAAACGTAAGGGCCGTTTGGGCGTGAGTACCTTTCTGAAACAAGGCCGGGATTGTAAGGGAAAAGTCGCATCAAAACAGTGGTGGTTTCCAACCCATCTGCGAAAAACATGTGTCAAAGTGGATCATTTCTTTACAGGTGGGGGGTACAGGGCTTGATTGATAAAAAAATACTGCTCATGCTTTGTTTGAACATGGGTTGGATATTGTGATTTGTTGGTTGTTGTTTTTGTCCTTGTTGTTCGTGTTGTTCCAATCAAAATGGACCAACATACCGGGGTAATCCTGAAAGATCAGCAAGTTCATCCAATTTCGTCATTGATTGTTGCAAAAAAAAACGATGCGGCAAAAAACGATGCACCAAAATTCGGTGGTTACACCAGTTGATATCGTTTTTTTTTCTGTAGCAAAGACAGATTCCTACAGTAAAGATTCCTGTCACCAAAACTTCAACCATCCCAACCTGCTAATTTCGGATGTTGGAAATGTTGAGCAAACACCTTCCATGGAATACCATATAACTTGTTTTCATTGGGAAGGGTCTCCAAGGACCCAAGGCCTATGTTACCATAGCCATCCGTTCTAAAGGGCCAGGGTGCCAAATGGACGCTGCTCTTGGGTCGTGCCACATACAAGGCACAAAACTCACTACCTCAGAGCCCAGTGGCATTCGCTTAGCATGGCAACTGCCACCACCAGGTGGACGAAAAAACTCCAAGTTGGGATGACAAATGGTGTGGGGTTCCTTTGAAACAGTTCATAGATGTTTATAATTTTTATAGCCTTCACAGGTTTCATGGTTGGTGTTTCATTTGCCATCTTCTACCAGATCATTTCGATTCATCAACAGTTTCCACGTTATGGCTAAAACTATCGAAAACACAAACCACAAAAGGTAACTGGTTTTTCGTTGGTTTTAGACCCCCCTAACTACATTAATTCATGAGTTTCCGGCGGGGTTTTCAACAAACATTTTCCAGTGGATTCTTGGGGTCAATTCATGGTAGCTGCCATGGCAACACATGCAAAGGTGGTTCAAAGAACTTGTCTGAGGGCCTGAAGGTAAATCTGGTGTCCTTCACACTGACTATCAACTCCAGTTTCTCCATGAAATAAACCAGCTGCAAATGCGAGTCTGTGACATTTTCCTTCAATTTTATCGTTCACCAACAACTCTTTCACTATCGAAACGCTAAAAGAAACATGATGTGTCGACATGACAAGTTGACCCTCAGAGTGATTGTCAAACCTTTGATATCATTTATTCACGATATTTCCAAACCCCTTAAAAAAAACAATGTAACTACAACAACAACAACAACAACAACAACAACAACAACAACAACCAGAACGACAACGACAACGACAAAGACAACGACAACGACAACGACAACGACAACGACAACGACAACGACAACAACAACAACAACAACAAGAACAAACAACAAGAAACAACAATAAGCAACAAGAAAAAAATTCCGAGAAGCATTGGTGGTAGACCATTTGGCTGATTCGTCCTTTGCCTTTGCTCTTCCTCTGGATTCCCGACAGATTTTGGATCCTTGGTATTTCGACATCCAGTGAAAACAGAAGTAGATTGAGTAGCAACTTCTCCATACAAATATGGTTGTGGACATGAAAGCGTTTGAACCAAATGAAAAGGATCTGCTGTAAACATACATAGAATTATCAAGTCTGGAAAAATCATCAAGAGAAATCTTCACCTGATGTTGTAGACCTGCGCCAGAGTTTTTCAGCGGAGGTAAGTACAATGTCAACCCCGGATTGATCAACCCCTGCTTAAATTTCTGAATGAGCCCTCGTCGGAGGTCGTTTTATTCATTGTGAGGAATTATATAACCACTTTGTTTTTTGCCCATCATTTTTATGTTGAAGTGGCGTCTGCCAAAGTAAAGTCTACATAAAGTCTACAAAGTCAGACAAAAAATAGGGGAGCTTGAGTAATTTTATTGGATTTCAGATAAGTTTTTGATCAGGCAAATATCTCACCCTTCCCTCTCCCCTCCCCCCCCAAAAAAACAGCAAACAAAAACCTGTGATCATTTTGTGATTCAATTATATTATCCTGTTCCGGAACTCTTCACCGATGTCGACAAGGGATCCGACAAGAAAAAATTTTAGAGAATTTCTCGAGAATCGGTTACGATTTAGTTGGAGAATTGGCGTGACAACCAGGATCAGTCGTTTTTTGACAAAGATCTGCATATCTTGGATCTAACCCCCCACCCAGGATAACAGTCACCACCAGGATGATTACATCTTCAGATCATCTTTAGTAGGGTAACCCTATAATCATTCATTTGTCGAAGGAAGTTTAGAAGTCTAACTTCCGACAATATGCAGAGTTGAAAAAGCAGAGTAGCACAGCAGTCAAGTCACTAGCAAGAAGATAAACATGCGTGTAGAGTCAAGTCACTAGCAAGAAGATCAACATGCGTGTAGAGTCACTCGCAAGCAGTTCAACATGCGCGAAAAATGTTAGCGCAGTCGCGAATCGCTGTGTTTTTTCAATGATTCGTGGTTCCTGATGTTCGAAAAGTAGGCTCGCTAAAGCGGCGGGTGCGGAGGTAGCTGTTCGGCGGACAGGTGAAAAATGGCACGCGGCTGTGGCGAAAAGCACATTTGAAAGTCAAAATGTGCAAAACACCACATTCCCGGAGCCATTTTGGAAGTTCCGATGTTCCAAAATGCCACGCCGCTGTGGCGCGAAGCACATTTGCAAGTCAAAATGCACAAAACACCACGATCCCGGAAACATTTTGGACGTTCCGATGTTCAAAAATGGCACGCCGCTGTGGCGCGAAGCATATTTGTAAGTCAAAATGTGGAAAAACTGAGGGGTACGGACCACTTTTCGGAGGTTTGATGTCAAAAAATTGCAACTAGGTACGTAACTAACTCAGTAACTAACTAACTAACGAACTAACGAACGAACGAACTAACTAACTAACTAACCTAAAAAACTAAGTAACTAACTCACTTACTAACTAACTAACTCACTTACTAACTAACTAACTAACTCACTAACTAACTAACTAACTCACTAACTAACTAACTAACTAACTAACTAACCATCTGATCAAATAACTAACTAACTAACCATCTGATCAAATAACTAACTAACTAACTAACTAACTAACTAACTAACTAAATAACTAACTAACTAACTAACCAACTAACTAACTAACTAGCTAACTAACTAACTATTTAGTCAGCCAACTAACTAACTAACTAACTAACTAACTAGCTAACTAACTAACTCATTAGCCAGCTAACTAACTAACTAGCTAGCTAGCTAACTAACTAACTAACTAACTAGCTAGCTAACTAACTAACTAGCCAGTTAGTCAGTTAATCAGTTAGACAGTTCGGCAGTTAGATCCATCAATGTTTTCGCTTTGTCATCCGTGATTCACAACAACCAATCTCTCCTATACGTTTCCTATTCTTGAAACTTCCGCCACCGCCTCGTGCGGCACTACTGGTAAGTGTTACTGGGTGGGGGGCAATTCCAATGAATATCCTTTTCAAGATTCTTTAAAGGACTACATCGCTCAAGAAAGGCATAGAATCTTACAGATCATTGTTCAAAACATTTAAGAACAAGTCCTCTTAACGGTGATAACGTGCAAACCTCCCATCTCTTGCTAGGGGCATGCAAACTCCAAAGCCCCGTATCAACAAATGACCGCCGGGTCTTTGAAAAAAACAACATTATGACACAAGACGGGCCCCCTACTCCTACCAAGTGAGATTACTCCCCAGAAAACTAACATGACATTGGAAAATCCCCATTTCAATAGGAAATACATTTTCAAATGGTGGATGTTCCATTGTCATGCTAGTTTTTTGGGGGGTATAACTACTTATAGGGGTTATAACGTTACCCATGTATAGGGGCCGCAGAACCTCCATTTTTATAACGATCGCTTCGTTTGGCCCAAAAAATTGCATTTGCCCAGCAACACTTCTTGAATCCAGTTGTTGCTGTCCAACACCTCAAGGGTTGAAGACCCAGGTATCTAACCAAAACAAATGACAGCCAAAATCATGATAAGTTGTTTAAAAACAAAACTGGAAATTTACCGAGTGTGCTTCTGAGGCATCACTATTTTGGAGTTCCTATAAAGATGATTCGATACAACAGGGCATATGTTTCCCTTGTATTTTTGAGCAGATAAATCACGGTTGGCATCTTTTCAATCACTCTACAAGCGCATGTTCAAGGATCAACACACAAAACATCCAAACATGAAAACCCATCTAACGCTTCCTGTATCTTCATGGCTGATAAGGCCTTGAAGTGAATTGTTTCCCAAAAAAAAAAGGTCCATGGGCACTTGGGAAAGGCTCTTGGGGTTCCGTAAGGACTCTTTTTTCCACAGCAAAATGGCACACTTGAACCAAGCACAACAGAACCACAAGAGGAATCGTTTTTTTGTTGCCACCACTTTTGGCACTGTCACCATAGGAAAGACACTAATGTTATATATTTTTTCCGGGATGGATTCTGCCTCAAAGTATCGAACAATTGGGATGGTCAAATTGGATGGAACAAAAAAATCACAACATAGAGGTGTAAGGCAGCCATGATCTGGTCCATTTCCTTTTTTCCACCAATAGCAATACTATGAGAATATGTGGTCCCAAACATGGTCGAATCAATCTGTTCAACAAAACTGGCATTTAGATTTGTTTGGCCACTATCAACTGGACTTCGGCGAATTACAATAAGCATACTTCGATAATACATTCCTACAAGGTTGTACCATGGAAAACTAGTAACTAGTGTTCCGGGACCCTATTTTGTGGGTGCTATGTCAGTTTCAGGAAAATTATTTAATTTCATTTAATTTCATTGACTTCTCAAATGCCCTCAAACAAGATTGTTCCACTTTTTTTTAGAATCATTTCCAGCTTCTCAAGTGCGTTGCGTGAAATCTTTTTGTTCCAAGAAAAGGCCGTCGTTGCTTTTGGTCGTTTTGTTGTAACCGCCACCACAGCGGGACGACTTTCCCCCAATCCCCCGAAACCTCTGCATGTGGTGGTGGGTTATAAGGCCCTGGACAACTGATCTTCACCTGCGTGCCATTGGTTTTTTTTTTTGGTAGGTTTTGCAGCTGATCCTTGGTGAAGGCATGATGTTCGGAGGTGTTTCTAGGAGGTGTTTCTTAGGACAGTTCCTCCCAAAAGCATTTCCGGAAGTGCCAAGCGTTTGGCCAAGTCTTATGGCCTTTCAAAAACAAAAAACACCTTTCGTGAAGGGGGGATGAAGTAAACAATCATGCCGGACTCAGGAAAACTCTTGCAACTGGAAAATCTTCAACGAATCAAATGGCTTCAAACCACATGTGAAGATATACACCCTCTTGCTTTCCTTCCCTGATTGTCTAGCTCCATTTGCCATGTGAATTTGCCAGAGTTGTCTTTACTTGGTCAAATGACTGCAGAGGTGGTGGAATCTCACCAATTTCAAAAAATGGCTATGATAAAAACATTTCACCATCCAAAGATCATGTAGAGATGATTTGGAGATTGGCTGATATCTGCCTCATTTCCAAATTGAAATACATATTCTACGGCCATAATGAAAAAGAAATAACAAAAAAATTGACCGTTCAAAAACCCTCCCTTCATAGATTCATCATCCGTCATTAAGGGGGTCAGAGAATCACCACAAAAACATACTCAGTAAATCAACCACCATTATAACCGTCTGCCATTTTGTTGTTCCTTCCCTAGACTGCATTTTTGCAATACCCCCCCCTTCCAGTAATGGCGGCACATGAAGGTTTCTAAAAAAAAATCCCATCTACCCAAAAAAAACACAATCCTGGCATTGAAGATTACCCCATGGTCAAGGGAACTCCGGCCCCCAACTTATAGATTACCGTGAAGTATCCGACCCTTCAAAGGCGCCTCTCGCAACAACTGCAATCCCGCAGAATCCGCATTCTGTGACAAAGCGGCTGCCGCTTGCTGCTTTGTTTCACTTTCCTGTTTCAGGCGAGAGAAACTCGCATCAATATACACATATGCAGCATATGCAAGGTTTTTGAAACATAAAAACATGATGAATCACAAACAACAAAAACATATTTCCCAAACATTCAAATGTATGATGGGTCTGTTTATCTCCAAAAAATGGCTAGTTTCAGGGATGCTAATGGAAAGTATGCCAGTCCCAGCGGGAATGTTCTAGATAGGCTTAAAAACAATGCGCCCCTTACACATCACAACAACATCCATGGATAAAGTAAACATTAATTATGTTAAACACTTCAAAGTTATTGACCCAAAAAAAGGGACATTCATCGCAAACCCAACTAGCTCAATTCACTGGAAAAGAAGGGATTCAACATTTACAAGTCTGATATTATAAGAAAAATCCAATAAGTGGTCAAACATGACACGGAAGAAAACAATGGACATTTCCAGACATTTGTTTAGCACCTATCAGGAATCATTTGTTCACCAGCCACCTGCGTTCAAGGTACACAGCAAATAGGTATGTCTCACACTTAAGTAGGCCTAAAACCCACTTGATATTTTTAGTCGCCAAAAAAAACAAATCATGTTTAGACCACTTCGGGCGTCACTCGAATCATTCGATAACTCACCCCGACCACCCAGGTTTGTTTTGCAGATCCGTTTTCTTTTGATGCTCTGCTATTGGAATGGGCCCCTAACTCTATCATTCCCAACGATGACTTCCTTGAAGTTGCACTGCGAGTAAAAAAAAAATGCACCACAAAAAACGTGGATGGCTGTATGACATTGTATGCCGCAATTTTTGTTTCTCTTGCGGTTCAACGTTATATGCAAAAAAAACTGGGGAAATGTGTGATGGGAAAACATCAGGCCTCTAACAAACAAATCAATTTGTGCATGTTGTTTCTCAAAAAAAATCAGTCCTACAGCAACTTCTCCAAACATTCAAAAATCAAAATAAATATTCACACAGTGTTCACAATCCTTGTAGTGGCTGAGTATACTGATCGCTTTCGCGTCTTCCTACAAAGAGTTGCACAAAACCGCCACCACAAAGGAATTTGAATAGTTGTTGTTCCAAAAAACACGGTATCCAAAAACACTGGATATATTGTTGCTCAACCCACCCCCCAACAAAAAAACATACAATCTCACACGAACACTAAGCAACCATGGGCCCAACTGGTATTTTTTTCATACTACTAGCATGGTGCTGCAGCAATCCTGAAAAAACAATTGATAAGTCGAACAATTTTCTATTGCATTTTATCAATCTCAACTGGTACAACCACCCAATTTCCCCCACACGGGAAGTCAGGGAAACCTCCTTCACGGGGACTTCCACTTCTGCACCGGAGACCGGCCTAAAATCGATGGTAAAGGCAGAAACAGTCATCCTAGCTGCAGGTATATCAGGTATAACTGTAGGTATGGTAAGTCTATCACCATTTGTTTTGCCATATTTAAGTTGTACTACTTAAGTTGAAGTAAACAAATCTTAAAACCTGCCTTTGCTCAATGCAACATTCTGAACATTGCGCCACTGAAGTGAAAAAAAAAACGATCTATTTCAATAACGGAGATGTTGACCTTGGGCTTGGTAGCTGTTACATGAATTTGCGGGTGGGTCAACTTGCGAAATCGTTTTTGGTTGGCGCCATGTCCAGACCAACATGGGGTATACTTTGAGTAGATCAAAATCTGGAGAAAAAATGAATCACCAAGATTTTTGCAACAAAGTTTCCTGACACTTCCAAGTTTTGAGGTTCCCTTGTCTTCAGTGACAAAAATTTCATCATCAGCCCTCTTCCACTGTGGCTGTGACTTCCTTCCACCTCCGATTTTTTTCACGTCTAAGCTGTTTTTGTTTTTTGCCTTTGGAGGCGGAGATGTGTGGTTGTGAGAGTCCTAACTCAATGGCTTCCATCCACACATGAATCAGAATGTACATATCCTCATTTTGAAACACACCCAGACTGCTGACAAAGAATTCATCCATATATTGAAATTGCATACTACGACCGGTTCTATTTTTCCTAACAAGACGCGCCGGTACCGATGCTGGACTATTCACCCAACCTAGTTCCAACAAGTTAGCAGACCGGAGTTCTGAACCATCAACAATACTTTCGACAAAAAGAACAATCTGGCACTGTCACTACTACATATTTGAACCTTTACTAACCTGCCAAATTTGGCAATTTCATCTTCCAACCTCCTTGATGTTCAGGGAAAAACTCGCTGTTAGTTTCAGGGAGTGTGTAAGCATGCAGTTTTGATAATTACACTTCCCGCTTCCCTAACCATGGTTGGATCCGCAACATGTTTTCCTTTCTTCTCAGGTTTTCTTGGCATATTCAGCTTCCATGGTGGCCCTTAGGTTTTCAAATACTTTGGCAGCTTTGGCGGTTAGTTTTCAACAAATTAGCAGAAGGCATTTTGGTCCTAACATTTTACGTTCGATGATTTTCTTGGACTGGAACTGATTTGCCCAAAGAACAAAAAAACATCAACTAGAGCAAAACATGGAAAACAGTCTGATAAATTCAAAATTTCTACTTTTATCGGAAGACGCCAAAGATCTCCAAGTACCTCTTGGAATTCCACCGCAACAAGTCTCAGGTACATCCTTCTTTCGTGTCTTGTAAACTTGACAAATTCAATCTTGGGCACGGAAGTTTCACAACAAACAAAAAGGCTGCAAACCTGCGAAAGCTCTTTGTCCCAGTTGCGGCTGCACCGGCATTTGTTCAACTCTAGCCAAACTCCCACCTCACATTTTTCAGCCCAACACAAGCAAAGCACACATAACCGGACTAGACACTCTTGAGCTGATCTTGAACTGCTGAGCTGTCACCGCCAGTGCCTGCATTGCCCCAGGTTACCAAGGATCCATCTCCCAGAATCGCAGCAAAGGCTGCGAACGTGGCTTGAATCTGCTGGACACCCTTGAGCTGATCTCGAACTGCCCAACTGTAACCGCCAGCGCCTATACTGCCCCAGGTTACCACGGATCCATCTCTCAGAATCGCGGCAAAGGCTTGACGCGTGGCTTGAATCTGCTGGACACCATGAAGCTGATCGCGAACTGCAGAACTGTTACCACCAAAGCCTCTATGACCCCAGGATACCACGGATCCATCTCCGAGAATCGCAGCAAACGCATCACTCGTGGCTTGAATCTGCTGGACACCCTTGAGCTGATCTTGAACTGCC
>DF239047.1:337231-378770 GCA_000507305.1 Breviolum minutum Mf 1.05b.01
ACCGCCAGTGCCTGCTTCACCCCAGGTTACCACGGATCCATCTCTCAGAATCGCAGCAAATGCTCGAAAAGTGGCTTGAATCTGCTGCACACCCTTGAGCTGATTTCGAACTGCCGAACTGTTACCGCCATAGTCTGCACGACCCCAGGTCACGACGGATCCATCTCCCAGAATCGCAGCAAACGCATGACTCGTGGCTTGCATCTGCTGCACACCCTTGAGCTGATCTTGAACTGCAGAACGGTCACCGCCAGAGTCTGGATTGCCCCAGGTAACGACCGATCCATCTTCCAAAGTCGCAGCAAAGGCCATTTGGGTGGCCTGAATCTGTGCAGCACACCTCTGAGCTGATCTCGAACTGCCGAACTATCGCCGCCGCAGTCTGCATCACCCCAAGTAACGGCTGCGCTATCTCCATGACACCACAAGGTGAAGGCACCTCGTGTTGCTGCCAGTTTTGGTTGAAGTACCAGAGCTGTAAGGCACTCTCCGTCCTCTATCTCTGCTTCTTCCAAGGTTTGCTCGAAATTGACTAGGACTCGATTCTTGGCAGTGACAAGTTTGAAGTATTTTTTCCAAAGGCTCGTTGGACCTTTGTCCTTACATCTTGAACGGTGGAAGAAGGTAGAAGTGTGAGAAGTTCAGGATTCCCATTCAGCAAAGCTACATTTATCTGAAGCATTGAGCTGAGACGTCCTCAAAGCCTTGCCGACTTCAAAGCATCAGCAATGAATCTCCACTTCACACTTTGATGAAAAAACCTGCGGATTATCCCACATTCCACAAGGATCAACGGTTAATAAGCCCTTAAGCCTATTGGTTTTTGAATCCATCTGAATCTGAAGTTTTCCCAACTTGGCATTAACAATCGTCAGTGTTTGTTTGTGGGGATATCACCTTGATATACCACCAGGACTACAGTATTACAATTTTTAGTAAGGGATCCATGTAAACCTTCACTTTCCACTGCTACTGGGTGGGGGGGTAGGCCCAAGATATCCCCTCATGTTGTTTATTTTGACTCGCCCAGTAACATCAATTCACAGGTGAAGGTTGGGCAACTTGACGTCGAAGGCCAGAATCCTACGCGTTCCTTTGTAAGGCGTAGCAAACAGAAAGGAACATCCGAAGAAGAAGAAGCCCAAACACTGGAGGGGTTTGAGCCGGTAGAGCACCACTTTTGAGGGGTCAGGATTCTTAGGAATTTTCACTTTGTCGTCTGCCAACATTTCAAAACATGAATTCCTTCTGTAAGATCTTCAAAGAAATAATTTGTGAACGCTGTAGCCAATGTTTTTGTTCAAACTATGTGATCTTCAGTGAAGAAATGTATGATCATTTAATGGCACTCTTATGATCTCGAATGCATGTCATGTCTCGCATACCTTCACTTGTTATTTATGCATCAGGATAATATCGCTATTTCTTTTCCCACTTCAAGTGAGGTGAGAATCAAACACAACGGGGAAATCAACATGAACACTGTGACTGCATCCAAGAAAAACCCATCATTCTGGGTAGCATCGCTTCGTGTTTCGCCAATTACCCTCTAGTTTATACATTTCACCAACCATCACCTGAAATTGCCACATGGTGAATTGCAACAAAGCGTCGAATTCTTCCAGCAAAATGATATCATTCTGCAAAATCTCCGGTCCGGTGCTCGAACCACCTTCGGAACCGACGACATCCTGGAGGAGAGTGCATCTCGAGACGCCACCGAAGGTAATCGTTGAGGACAGGATTTTGTGGTTCTCCCGCGAAAAAATCCTGAGGAATTCCTACCCACTGGAATCAACCCTAGGGAATTCAATGAATAAGAAATATTATTCTTGTTTAGTTGAAAAACAGAAGGATGTAGAACCGCCAAGATACTTTGTGGGTGGTCCTATGGTAACACTACACAATAAAAAATGAATCTGTAGAACAAGCACTAAAAGTAACCTCAATCAACGCCGCAGAAAAACAGCCCCGCGAACACATTATATACTGCAATTAATTCTTGAAAGATGCCGCATAATAACTTCAATAAACATCACCTACCAAAAACAAAACTGACACTTACGCATCAGATCAGTTTGGTGCTTTCATTACACCATGTTGACAACCGCATTTTCCTGCAACATAATTTACCAACCCCCAAAAAAACGCTGGATGATTTCTAGTTGTGTTTTTTCACCACACAGATGAAAAACTTGGCAAATCAAACAAAATGGAAGGGTAAACAATAATAAGATCACCGCCTAAAATTGTTTCGGAATTCCCCTTGGCAAGTTTCTGCACCGGCATTGGCAACATCTTGGTTTCTATGTTTTCAAGGTCGTTTTCTAAGTGCCCCCCCGAAAAATCCAACAAAAACCAATTTCACCAAGCTTCAAATTCCCGGAATGTTGCATCAATTTGGGGATGATGAAATGTTGAAAATCCCATTCGCAAAACACCAGTGACTGGATAGGGCCATTGTTATCATATGAAGTTGATCCCTATCTCCATCCATCCACCCCGCAGCTTCCTTGACACTCAAGACCACCTCGCCAATGCCTTTGGGCAAAATATGTTCCAAAAGCCTCTTCAACATCTCACCAGTGGAAGTTTTCGGATCACGTGGAGCATCCACCTCAAGTCTCTGATCGATGAAAAGTTGTGGGAGAACAAACTACAAAGTTCAAAATTGGTGAGGAACTTGTAGTTATATAATGAGACAAACATACTTCAATAGATCTGGATTCTTTAAGCATCACTTGCTCACTTGAAACACAATCAGTAGATGAACCTGTCAATGTACTGTGCCAATCGAGAAAACATAGTAAATAGAATGTCACACCTCATATTTTCTTTACTTCCTGGACGTCATATCTTTCAAACAATGTCCAACTGTTCTGTGTGAAGTTTTATCATGTCAGGCCTGAAGGGTATTCTACTGATGGCATACGAAATCTTGCACCAACTGAGATGTATAGAAATCAAACACTGGGAGGTGCAGCATTTCTTCCATCAAGAGTGGTAGAACTTGAATTGCTACTCTCAAGGGATTTTGATCCTGTATTTTCATCGGTCATTTCCCTAAACGTCTCTCCCTCCATATTTGCCAACTAGTGCCAACAAAAAGAGAGGCTGATAAAAAAAAACGTGTGGTGCTTACTGTCAGCAAACAAAAACAAAAACAGTAGCCAAAGGTATCTTGTGAAAATGGATGATGCCAAATAGGGGGGGTGTTCTTGGATTGTGTCGGGACAAGTGATGCTTTAAACTTTGAAGTTTGAAGTCAGAGGTTTTATTTTATTAGCCAGGCCACAACACATAGGATCCTTGTATGGTATATTTATCGTACCTACACGTGCCATAAATTTAATGCAAATGTAGGTACACATGCCATACATGGATCCTATGGGCAAGGAAATATTGGCAACATGAATTCTCTCAAAGCAAATAGAGCAGTGCTTCAACCAAAAAACTCAGGGCAAGTATGACATGTCAATCTAGATTCTAGATAGCTGATCTCCAGCCACTTCGCAAGTTTAGGATTGTACCAGTACCATACATTTCAACCAAAAGTGGCTCAGGGGAGTCTTTTTTTTCTTGGGAGTTCCTAAGATTTAAGACATGTCCATAGGGTCAGTTTTCTGATCTCCTCGACTCCAATAGACTCTTCTCGGGGCAAAACCAGTGTGAAATGGTGTGATATCTTTTATTGGAAATCATCCACAACAAGTTTCCGGTACATTTCACATTTTCTTATCCGCCTTGTATTCCGTATACCGTGTACCTTAGACAAAAATTCAATCTGGGTTCGAAAGTATCCTCAAAAACAAAAGGACAGCAAACCTGAACAAGCTTGATGTGTCCCAGCTCAGGCAGCACCGGCATTTCTTCTCCTCTAAGACACCGAGCTGGAATCTTTCAGTAAAACACCCGGCAAACAACCACACATACACACACACACACCACTGGACTAAAGATCCTTCAGCTGATCTCGAACTGCCGAACTGTCTCCGCCATAGTGTGGATCACCCCAAGTAACGATGGATCCATCTTCAAGAATCGCAGCAAATGCCCTACTTTTGGCTTGAATCTGCTGCACACCCCTGAGCTCATCTCGAACTGCGCAACTGTCACCGCCAAAGTCTGCATCACCCCAGCTCACAACAGATCCATCTTCCAGGATCGCAGCAAATGCCTTACCTGTGGCTTGAATCTGCAGCACATCCTTGAGCTGACCTTGAACTGCAGAACTGTCACCACCAGAGTCTGCGTTGCCCCAGGTAACAACGGATCCATCTTCAAGAATGGCAGCAAAGGCATCACATGTGGCTTGAATCTGCTGCGCACCCTTGAGCTGACCTTGAACTGCTGAACTGTCACCACCGCTGCCTGCATGACCCCAGGTAACCACGGATCCATCTCCCAGAATCGCAGCAAAGGCCATAAGTGTGGCTTGAATCTGCTGCACACTCCTGAGCTGATCTTGAACTGCAGAACTGTCTCCGCCACGGAGTGCATCACCCCAGGTGACCACGGATCCATCTCTCAGAATCGCAGCAAACGCATGACTCGTGGCTTGAATCTGCTGGACACCCTTGAGCTGATCTTGAACTGCCAAATTGTTACCGCCAGCAAAGTCATTACCCCAGGTTACCACGGATCCATCTCCCAGAATCGCAGCAAAGGCCTGGCTCGTGGCTTGAATCTGTTGGACACCCTTGAGCTGGTCTCGCACTGCCGAACTGTCACCTTCACAGCCTGCATCACCCCAGGTAACGATCGCGTTATCTCCATGACACCACAAGGCAAAGGCACCGTGTGTTGCTGCCAATTGTGGTTGAAGTATTAGAGCTGCAAGGCACTCTCGGTCCTCTATCTCTGCTTCTTCTAAGGTTTGCTCGAAATCGACCAGAACTTGATTCTTCGCTGTGAAAAGTCTGAGGTGTTTTTTTCCAAAGGCTCTTTGGGCCGCAGTCTTTAAGTCTTGCACCGTGGAAGAAGGGAGAAGTGTCAGAAGTTCAGCATGCCCATTCGGCAAGGCTACATTTATCTGAAGCATCGAGCTGAGACGTCCTCAAAATCTTGACGACTTCAAAGCATCAGCAATGAATCTCCACTTCACACTTTGATGAAAAAACCTGCGGTTTATCCCACATTCCACAAGGATCAATGGTTAATAAGCCCTTGATGTGTTCAATGAAACATATTGGTTCTTGAATCCATCTGAAGCTTTCCCAAAGCCTCTGAATATCCTTCCTGCGACGAGAGAAATGTTTCAAGGGCTTCCGGTATCACCCTTAACAGCATGCTCGAACATGTTTCCAGGGGTTTCTGTCGGCAGCGACAAGTTTCCATGACTTTCTTGGAAGAAGAGATACACACATTTGAATTCGAAACATGTTCTGATTGCATACAAAATTTCAAGGGGTACATCTGATAAAATGTGAGTATCATCTGATGCAATGATATACTATGATGATATCTCAGCATCTCATCTGAAGAAAACTGATGTAACCTGAAAATGGACCCCTGGAAGAGGAGAGTCCCTTTGGAAATCACCATGTTCAGGTTCTATGTTAAATTTCGGGGGTGTATTTCTTTAACCTTCCAAAACAGCACATCCAAACCACACCTCTGCGTCCGCTGGTCTCTCAGGATCAGGACATGCAGGTGTCTTCTCTGCTACTCCTTCCTCCTGGCGAATGACAAATGACGGCCTCAGAGTTTTAATATGATCACTTTCCAACTGGAGAATTCTGATAGAAAGGGTACTGCATGAAAATCAATAAAGGTTTGAGTCTACTTTGAGTCTGAAATGATTCCTCTATTCAATGACCATTGGTGATGAGTATGGCTCGTCGTGACCATCCAGTCCCGAAAGACCATCCAGTCCCGAAAAAGATCAAAACTGTCCATGTCAGGATGAAACTGGCCATATCTGTCTTCGCAAAAACGCCACTGGTTAAGGCATATGTAAATATCACCTTGATAATAGGACGGAATAAAAATAAGTCATATCGTGGCATCTTTTCTGACATGCTTCTCCTGTATGTAGTGTGTGTATATATATATACCTTAAATCTTATGTCTTATATTCTATCCATGCATATATAATCATATTTTTGTACACATTTATATCTGGTGACCTATACCTTTTATATCTATCGGATCCATCCCCACAATTTTTTTCACACCTCCAAGCGCTCGTAGCCAATCCGTTCATAAAAACGCACGGCCGAGGCCAAGGATCGCAGTCGAACCTCGCCCGGTTGGAAGCCCTGGCGGCCATGGGTTCGGTGGAAAAACTGACCCCAAAAACGAAAAGGAAACTAGATTATTATTGGACCTGGAGTTTTTTGCCATGATTATGGGAGGAAGGGTAAAAATCTCAATAGCAAAATAGCCTGTCCTTCTCAACCTATGCAAGATATTTGTGATTGAAATCATGGCTTCCCCCATAGAAGCATTGGTTTCGCAACGACCCATTACTGCTGTCGATATAGTAAGGCACAACTGATACGAATGTATTCTCGGAAACGCAACCAGTTCAGCACTTGGGAGTCAGGTGCCTGTTGAGTCACGACTCCCAACATGGCAGCACGATCTTCCGCCACTTTCCTGGTACCGTTCGGAAATGAAGTTACAGCATGGCACCGAAAATGTCATGGATATCTAGATATAATAATTGCATCCACTCCATGTTCTTTTCAAGTTTCTGAGATCCGTCAGATGTTGAGATGATCTGAGCCTCATCGATTGGGGTGTTGCATTTCCCCATCTTCCCCCCATTTCCTCGTTCATTTGGCCTCCTTCTTGAGAGAACGGGGTGTTTTTCAGGCTATGAAGCAGGATCTAAATGTTGCTAAGAATCATCAGCTGCCGTCCATAGCCTTTTCCACGATGCTTGTCAGCCACACCCACAGCGCCTTTCAAAGTTACGAAGTACATTCGTGTGCTGCCAATCACAAGAGCCTCTATGGGAAAACAAATTCACAGCGCATAAGGGGCGCGCCTACACTGACACCAGGAACAGGTGGGCCCCAGGTCTTGTAAGCCAAGAAGCCAAGCAAATCTAACCTAGGTCGACAGATCGTCCGTGACTGCATGCAGAAAAGAAAACAACCTGTCTCACGTGAACGTTGGCTAATTCACCTCTTTTTTGAGGCGTGTTTGAAAGCTGTTTTGGGGGCTTGTGGGTGTACTAATGGTGTCCAAAGAAGCTAGCCAGGCTCCGGAAAGAACAGTGCACCGGTGCACCACTCATCACAACAAAAGGGCGTGTCAAACCGATGCAAAGCCTTGTGTACTTCTACATCAAGACCAAAAATTCATATAATGGAAATGGTGAAAAAAGTCCCCAATATAACATCACCAAGAACATCATGAATGAAACCCTTGGACAAAAAATTCAACAAAAAGCCCAAGCAACGCAGGATCTTCATCTGGGCGTTGCTCCACCAGCAAGCTCAGCTTTAAATTAAAGTCCTTTCCAGATGGCCGATTGAGACTTTCAAAACTTTCAGCAAGTTTTGAAAAACTTCAAACATCGAAAACCTTGAGAACTATAAACCCATGAGAGGACAGCTTTCAGAATAGCTTCAAACACCACTCAATTTTCATAAGGGAACAAAATTTTGGAGCCCAACCTGCTGCGCTCGTCGAAAGTTCTTGAGGTCGGCACCAAACCTTGTGACCACAGAATTAGAAGTGTTTCCACATGTTGTCGTCATGCAAATGGGGGAAACTTCCATTTAAACTCCTGTACAATGATCTCACCAAAACATGAGAATAGCAGCCAATTCAGAGGTGGCCAAAAGGTCAGTCACTATTTGATGGAAACCACTACAGTATGTAGAATCCAATATCCTCACATCATCGCAGGAATCCTAGGTCCTACGAATTGCCCTGTCTAAAAGATTCGTTTTGGTCGGCAAAAAAAGATGTGTTTGCAGTCGTTGTGAATAGTCAGGCCTCTTGCATAGCTCAATACAAGTATTTTGCAATGCAAAATAAATAAACAATTATCTTGGAATGACTCATGTTTTGCAAACCCACCATGATTTTGGGGAGGAAGGAAAGCACCCATCAGAACCACCACCCATAGCTAGGTATCCCCAACTCCTCCAGCAACAGCTCAGAGAGTTGTTCATCGATGACTTCACCCAAGCCCGAAATGGCCTCAACTGCCGTTGCGCCAACGCCGTTGTTTTAAGTAAAGATGGGAGGGCAACGTCGCGCAAAGGCAGGTTGATGATATCAAAAAGAAAAGGAATTGCCCTCAGAACCGTGAACAGAAGGGGAAAATGCAGGCACCATAGTCGAAGTTGTGATCACTACTTTGGGGAAAGATTCTGCACTGCTTTATGAAGCTCAAACATCTGGAACGGAGTATCGACAGCCATTGAAATGGATCTGATTGACACCCGTCACATCCCATCACCACATATCACCGCATATCACCACATTTCACCACATTTCACCAGATATCACCGCATATCATTACCATTGCTTAGTCTTTATTGCCATCCTTTTCAAGGCACATAAGCATCGTCAACATCTGGATCCTGAAGGGCCACGTCATTGAGAAGCACTTCCTGACAAGAGATTGCTGCACCGAGGCAACTCGTTGAATCAATCAATCTTTGGACTGAAAACAAAGACTGCGAATCAACAAGTATACTATTGAGTCCATGAGACTTCAAGAATCACACTGTGGTTGTTCCCATCTTAACATGCTTGCCATTCAATGTTGCCACTGCTGGTATTTCCATCTGGACGAATTTGATGAATTCAAGCTGAATTCAGGCATCAACCTCACTCAAACCCTGAAATCAAAACTAGAAACGACATTCCACCGACCTTCAGTTCGTGGAGTTCATCTTCCAACTGCCATAGCTCCTCTCAAGTCAGGAATAGGATCTTCAGTCATGGAACAGTTTCCCAGTTCCACTTCCAAACTCTGTAAACACACATCCGAAATTTCAAATGTTTGAATCATCCTAAGCATGCCATGCTAGACACACTTACATCATGTACCCATCTCCTTGTCCGTCAAGGGCTTCCTCCGATGCTCACGAATCCGTTGCTCGATGGCCTGGAGGTGTTGACGTTCCTGCCTTAGAGTCGGCAGATGCTTCGGCCCTGGGGTTGAGATCACCTTTTGGAGAGTTAAAACGCGTCAAAGAAACGCAAAAATGTTGAGAGAATGTCGCTGAACTGCAGTTGTATCATTTCAACTTGCTTCTTTTCGAATTTTTAGCAGCAAACTATATCAAAAATGGTATTAGCCAAAGTCGATGGAAGGGAAGAATCCTTTGGGGGAAGCAACAATGTCTGCTTCTACCTTGAATATGGGTATGGCCATAGCAGCAAATCCGGAAGGGTTGACTCTTCACAGCCAAAACGCATCATCCTTGAAACATTCAGCATCCTTCGGATGCGTTGTGACCTTCCACTCCCACCTAAAATTGATGGTATCACGGTACACGCCAGGAACTTCCAAAGTCTTGGCATTCACGCGGGCATCATCCTCCGAACACCAAGATTTGGATGGTTGCGTCTGAGTAACCCGCCATGTTTATCTCGGCAAGAATCTCTCAGCAGGAAAAAAAACGTGTCTAGCTGCTAGCTCATGAATAAAGAATCATCTCTTGTAAGTTTGTGTTTTTTTTTAGCTGGGGCATCTGTTCACCACACCCCGGTTCTGCGCCTTGAGATGTTCGATGTGGAGCACCCCATCATCCATAAACCATTTCTCTGTCGCTAAGCTGCGCAGGGTTTCCTGATGTGCCAATGCTTGGGTGAAGAAAATCCTTTGTGAATGCTGGATACGAAGGTATCTCAACCTTTTTTTGGGGACCTTGAAAACAAAATAAAAAACCTGCTCCCAAAAAAGTTGGAGTGGATGCCTTTACAATCTTTAGTGTCTTCCCAACCGGCATCTCATATGGCCGTATGGCCGTATGGCGCCAACTCTTACAGCCAAGTGGTAGAGGAGATGCCAACTTTGGCACAACCGAGGAGTATGGATGAAACTTCAAACAGTAAGAATCTGTATTTTTGGAAGACCCCAAAATAGCAGGATCCACAGAACCCACTGTTTCTGGGGACATGTTTTGGTTCAAAATCCTTGATAACCTCAATTCTGCCACTTGACTCATCATCACAGATTTGTCGCTGGAAGCGGCGATGATTTGTGACATGTGTAACCCCCTAAACACTCCTAAACAAATACAGTATTGATTTGATATTGGGAAATATTGAGAATGCAGGCAGCCAACTTTTTGAGATAACCCTTTGTGTTCAAAGAAAACTGCCAGATTTGGGGTACATGGCTTCAATCATGAATTGCGGATTCAACCAAAAACTTCCAAGTCGTTTTGCCCAACAGCTGTCGAGCTTCATTTTCAGTCACCAAAATGACACCACCTGCAAAGCGATCAATGGCAAAGCGCAAAGCCTCCAAGTCCTGTGTGCAAAAATGGCGTTGCAAAAATGCCTTTGTTTATGGGGCCTTGTTCATGCTACACCCCCGGAAAACTAAGATGGAACCCCAAAAAAAGGGAGCTTTGGATGATAATGTTCATGTTCAAAAAGGTGATTTTCAGGTTCCAGTCGTTTGTTTTTGTGAGAGGTTCGCAAATTTGCATGTTCATTAGGCATAGAAAGGAAAGGTGATGGCTCCCTGCTTGGCGACACCCGCTGTCCTCGCTGTCGACATAGTCCCCCAACTCATCCAAGATCAGAATGTGAGGATGCTGCCACAATGCCGCGGCCAACACAATCCTGGTGAATGGAGTGATGAAGAAAAGAAAAAAGTCAAGATCAAAGACTGGCAGTGCAAAAGCTCCAAAACACATCATCAAATCTCTCAACTTCCCAAAATCAAACAGAAACACTTCAGTACCACTTTCATTCTTACAAGCAACCATCTTTTTCACAAAAGGGCCTTTCACAACACCCAGAGATAAAAAACCACCGATGTTCATCAAATTCCACGCCACGGACCTGATCTTCATTGCTCGATTCAATTTGCCTGGCAAAAGATCCACATGCAAACAGGGCGGTCCAAACGACGAACAAAAATTCCCCCAGGTGTTCTCAAAAAAACACAAGCGCCATAGGATACATGTATGGAAATGAATTGAATGGCAATTTACCCACATTTAGCTTATTTCTAAGGTATTTATAGGTAAAAAATATAGTTAAATCTACCATACATAAATTTCATAAATCCTGACAATTTTTTTGCCAGGTGACCCGTGGGCATCTGGCTAGCAGAGGCATCTACTTGGAAACAGCTCAAATGCTTTTGCACGTTCTGCTTTGTCAGCTCCTGAGAGATGCAGTGTCGGAGTTGGAGTTGGTTTCCAACAAAACGATTGAATCAAGCAGCACCCATCTAAAAAGCTCAGAAATCCTATAAAAACAGATCTATACATAACGTCCTTGGCTGAATACGCGCAGGATGCCTGCCAGTCATCTTCCAACTGCATTAACTTGGCATATCCTTGGTTGACTGGTTCGCCAGTGGCCCCCGGGCCCCTCACCAACAATCCTCCAACCAAAATCCCCTGTTGATACAGGGATCATTATGTGACCAACCCAAAACAAGTCACTAATTTAAAGTGGCAAATCCCTCAAAAAGTACCATACATTTCCAGCTTAGCTTGCTTGATTCCCTAAGAATCAACGGTAATTTAATGATCCGATTGTTGATATCCAACAGAAACCCATCCTTTACAGCAACCCAGCAACCCATGGACGTTAGGATCTGCTTTGAGACCCAGGTCTTTTCCTCACATCGAAGCCATTTCACTTCATACCTGCGGGAAACACTTGGCGGTCTTGGCTTACGGGATTTTTCGTGAAATTCATCCCTAAGCTTTCCAACATGAACAAATCAAATCACGCAACGACTGGGGAAAATAGGAAAAAAAAACTCAAAATCATTTGCCAACACTGTTCCCAGATCTGGCTCCCAGATTCGGCGAAAAAGTCCTTCTTGCCAAGGAACTCAAATTCACCACTAACGGTGGAACGACGATCACAAATTTTGTCCGGTATGGCAAGTAAGGCCTCCGCCTGTTTCAGGTGCAGCTCTTCATTGACAACCATTGGACTATTGGACCATTGATCATCATGAACAGCCATGACATAGCGGCAACACCAAAACTAAGATTGGAGAAAAGAGACCACCTCAAAATTTCATCAAACTAGAAAAGATGTACCACACAGCTTTTTTTTTGGGGGGGGGGGTGTTATTCTTATTTATATATCCCCAACAAGAAAACATCATCGTCTCTTTCGGTTCGGTTGAGTGAAATGAAATCCTTGATACTTCCAAAAGGCACCTTGTCACCCTGGCGTGGCACTTGCTTCGCATCCAAGTACCATCGAACTTTCCTGCCAGGTCATGGCTTGGTTGAAACTCGGAAAGTTATGTGAATTGTATGTTATAAGTAACAAGTCCCACAGCCAATGATTTAAGATTGATGTCCTCAAGGCTTCTTCATCTTGTGAAATGTTGGAAGCAATGATCGCGGATTCTTTGTCCCCTCAGATGCAAAAAAGACTGGGAGAGAAGTTGCCATTTAGCCAAAAAAAAGACAGCTCACACAAACTCGCGAAAATCAGTGTGAAGATTCACAATGTATGTCGTTCCAAGCGGCTGTGATCCGAAAACCGCCACATGAAATATTGCATGGCGGTCGCCTCCTCGTCGAATACCATTGGACGGGCACACAACCAGCTGAGAAATCAGATCTCTATGATTCAAGGCATACAAATAGCCCCTAGCAGTTGCTCCAACAGGTGCAACAATACACTTTTCTTGGAAAGGATCCAAAGGTGAACTCAAGACCATGGAAAGGCATGGTAAACACCAATCTGTCGGATTTTGTTTCTAGAACCAAAGTCTCATTCGGTCACTCCTTGTGATGACCAAATCGCTGAAGGGAATGCTTGCACACATACGCAACGCCTGCAAGCTGCGTATGCTAAGAGAAAGGCAGAATTTGAAAATCACTAGAACGCAGCGTTGAAAATATGGGCAAGCTTCATGGTCGCCCTCAGCCATTTTTTTGACGAGCCACGTGATCCAAGCACTCGCATGGCACTCCCATGTGTTGGTCTTAGTCGTCCTTCCAGCACCTGCACTCTTTTGTGAACACTGAGGAGACCGTTTTTATTACGAGCAAGCTACGCAAAAGAAAGATTTGTCCATCTACAGCTATGTTATGTATCAATATATTGGACTGACAAGAGCCATAGAGTCATATCACTTGGTAACTTGGTATCCTTACTGGTGAGATATTATACATTATTCATTAATAAGATTTGGGTTGCAAACAAACCCAAAAACTACCAACTTAAGAAATTCTTTGGAAGTAACTGCACTTATTCTTCCAGGGTATCTCACCAAAACTGCATGCAATTCTCCTCCAACTGGGCCTGTAGCAAGGTCGATCGCCCTGAACCCATGGGGCCCATCACTGCCACACGACTGGCCTGGTGTGGAAATTAAAATTCACTGAAGGTTGAGATTCAAACTGAAGAGATTTCCAGATTCAAAATTCCCCTCTTCCCAGAGAAAATGTTGGAAACTCCACCTTCCAAGATGAAACAGCACACAGGTCCCGGGCTATTTTTGGAAAACAAAAAGACTCATCTTCCTTGCTGGCCACCAGATTTTCCACCCGAAAAAAAAAAATCCAATCCAACATTCGGAATACCCCCAACCAACCCGGACCAACCTGAGAGACTTCCAAGTCAATATCTTCGAGTGCCCAAAGTCCAGGTTTGGACTTGGGATATTGATATCTCACACTTTTCAACTTCAAGATGGCTTTTCCCCGGGTCTTCACACCCGTCAGCGGCCCAGGTGATGGAAACAAAAACTGAAGGCCACATGGCTCCTGAGGGCCCGGTTTGGTCCGAGTTGGACAGAAGTTTGAGTCAACTGGGTAAAACCAACTGCATATCATAACGTTCCTTTGGAAACTGTTGCAATTCAAAAAGATATGAAAATATGTGTATGTATTTATATACATATACAAAGTCATACTCATCATCTTCATGCAACCTTCACTCCTACTTGGCTCTCAGCACGTTGTTGGAAAGCACCCCTTGGACATCCCCATATTTACTGCCGGCCTTCAGATCCACCACCACTTGCGAATGTTTGGCCTGGTGGCTTTATCTCCAGAGTCTTGCGAAAAGTCTTGTCTGTTATAATCTTCCAATGTTGGGTCTAAAATCCAATTCTTGGAAGAAAACAAACAGATTTCTTTGGAAGATCTTCATCCATGCCATGTGCCTCTGCACAATGATAGCCCTGGCCCTCTGCAAACACCCCAGGTGTCGGCGACATTGCAGGCGAGAGGGCTGGAGTGGGCAACATTTCATGTGATTTATCAATTTATCAATTCCTGAATTCATATCTTGGCCTCACGATTCCAACATTCTGACACCGTCTGACCCTCGAAGTGTGCCCAAAAACCATGGACGAAAACCCGTGACCATGGTAACTTCCAGATTTGGGACTTAGAGCAAACTGATTCTCCAATTTCCCAACATGTTATTTAGATGTCATGACGAATCCCAGGAGCTCTCCATGATTTTTGGCCTATCAAAAAGCCACGTTGTGGCTGCAGCCATGTCAAGGTGTGCACAGCAAGTGGCCCCATGAGGCAAGGCAATGCAACAGAGTCAAAGCAAGGAAACCGCTACAAGTAGATCCTTGGGCAAGGAATGTTCCTATTTGATTGTGTCCATTCACACTCGTGCAACTCAGCCAAGGCACGTCTTGCCCAGATCAGGCCTGCCATGGCTTCAGAAGAAACGAAGGCAATTTGATTGAGTTTGATTTATCCCAATGCTGTGACCTATACAACTAATTCCTCAAACGGTCTTACTCCTCAGCACGTGCCCAATTTCCGGTTTTTCAACTGCAGATCTCTGACAACTGCAAGTCTTGTGGTGGCTCAGCTAAAGCTGCTGTACATGCTGAGCTCAATCTGTCGTAAAAGAAGATCAAAAGGCAGATCTGATTCTCCGTGAACTACCACGCAAGCTCAAACTGCCTGAAGTTGAACTTCTCAAGCGTCGGCATAGATGGCCTTGGCCTTTGCATAGAGTGCCTTTCCCTGAGCCGTGGATCCATTAATCGCGCAGATTGACTCTTTGATCTGGATGGGCCCGCAGTACCATACAGCTATTTCCACAATCACTGGCCGTTGTTGAAGCGGCGAAGTCCTTCAAGGAATTTCTGACATAGTATCAGATCTTTTGCATCTCTTGGCCACAAATGCCTCATGAGAAGAACATCTTCAGGTGCATCCTCGCCAGTGAAGCACTTCCAAAGATGATCCCACGTAGGATTGCAAATTCCACATTCTATGCAGCGACTTTCCACATGTGAAGAACGTAAGCGCACCTGTGGCGATTGGACCGCCCCTTGGATCAAAAGCCAAGCCAGACCATCATTTTGAGCCCATTTGCAGGCTAGCTCACGACGCTTGGTGATGTAGGGAGGAAAAGCATGGCCACTGAGTTCATGCCTCCCTGATTGTCCATAAAGTTCAAAATGTTGAAGCCTGTAGGATTCGCGGACGTAGTGCCCAACCCTCTTCCAAGCAGCTTCCTCAATCAGCTCATGTAGCTCAAAACCTTGTCTATACAAATCATGCACATACTTCCCATTGACGCTCCTCCAATTGAGTTCGCTCAGTGTAGAAGCAACGAATTGATCAAGCTGGCACTGAACCACCTCAATCCCTTGCTCTTGAAGCTTGCTGTTCCTCTGTGAAAGGAGACGGAGTTGTCTCATGAAAGCCACCATTCGCAAAGATGAATTTGCCCCAGCAACCACACGTCTCATGTGCGGGTTAGCATAGGTGAGTTTGCCAACTGCTTTCCACATGCTTTGTTCCTGCTGTTTGATCCAATCATTCTGCGGTTTGGTGCTGACCCATCCATAAGCCAGCTTGGCACGACCAAAGATACTGATGTCCTTGACTTTCCCATTGACAGTCGTGGGCAAGATACCAATCTTTCGGTACAAAGTGCCCACTCCACTGACTCTTTTGAGAAGCTTTGAGTCCTTCTGCATGTCCTCATCGAAGTTGCCCACCACCGTGCCTAAAACTTCAAAAGCACTGCCAGGGACATTCATGTTCACCTTTTGGATTTTCTCAGGGTTCTCCATCAAGTGGTGCTCTTTAGAGCGTTGCAACCATCTTGCCTGCACATCTTCGATGACTTGCTCATTAGTGGCGATTGCTGTGCGATCGTCCATGTATATTGAATGATACACTTCGTGCCCTAGGTCACGAAGGTCAGCTTCCACCAACTTTTTGAGAGCCAGCATCATAGTTGCCATAACTATGCAAGATCCTGGGTCGCCCTGTGGCAAACCCTGTGCCACACAATGTGGCTGAGGATAAACCCCTGAATCTATCGTCACCCACCTTTTCATTGTTTTCCACTGCATGAAAAGTAACGAATGCCACCGAGTACAACTACTCGGCAACAGCTTTTCAAAGACAGCCTGCATGACACTGACGTCTATCGTGTCGAAAGCGTGTTTGTAGTCCATCGTGACCCCAAACTTCTGCTTGTTCAATTCGTGAGCCAAGATTGAGGCCATAGCCTCAGGGCCTTGTGCACCTGGCATCCCGCCTGTGACGTTGGACGGGAACAGTTTGCATGACCATCCTCTCACCCATTCGGACCTCATCCATGTGGACGACCATGCCCTCCAAAAGGAGGACATGATAGCTATTGGTCTAAATTGTCCAGCCTGTAGGATTCGAAGTTCCTTCTTTGGTATGTGAACAAGCTTGCAATTGCAAACTGACGACGGCACTGCTGTGAAGAGCTCCCAGCGTGCCATGACATTCCATATGTCTGTTGCTGCAGTCTCTGAGGCTGCAATCGTGCAAAGTTCCTCAGCATTCCAACCATCGATTCCAGCACACCCATTAATGGAACTCAATTGCTTTCGGAAAGACGCAACTGAAGGTCTGCCTTCGCCAATATGTTCTGGTTCAAAGCCCTCCTGAAGGACCTCCACCATTTTGGCAATCTTGTCCGGCTTTTCTTCTTCAGTCCACTTTTGATTCTTCCAAAGATCACCCCAGTATTGGAATAGGGCCTCTGCAGCTTGCATCTTTGTGGCTGTCACTCCATGTGCTGTATGGATTGATGGTGACAGCTTGCTGCCTTTCTTGTTGATCCATCCTGACTTCTTCTTGATATTGTGTCTCATGTCAGTCTTCCATTTGCTCAAAGCATCATTCATGCTTTGTGTCTCTTCATTCTTCTGGATCACTTCCTGTTTTCTCAGCTCCTCCTCAACATCTCTCAGGTTGACCTCAGCAAAGCGATCATCGCCATAGAGTTTCTTGTAGATGTTCTTCGTCTCTCTGTCGAACTTATGCCTGCTGAGTCTTGCACAAAGTTCATGAAGTCTGCCAATTCGAATTTGCCGCCTTCTTGTCTTTTGGTTCCTGTGTCGAGGATCCACAGCGTAGCTCCTTTTAGCAATGCCACAGTCGAAGCCTTTGATGTTCAAATGATTGACAAGGTGAATAATCCTTTGAATTTCTGCTAAATTGTCATAGCTGGACTCAATCTCGCAGATAGCCAACCTATATGCAGTATTATAGGCCCACGAGATCTGTGCACAAACCATGCACCATTCCAGGTCTACAGCAACTTGTCCGCAATCTTCTGTCATCTCATCCCAATCTTGATAGTTTTCTACCATTTTGCAACAGTCCTGCCAGCCTTTTTCTTGCCCAATGAGGTAGGCCAAATCAAAGAGCTCATGCCACCGAGCTTGACTTAACCAAAGCGGTCGTGTGAAGTTCTGCTTCATCTTGAATCTCCATTGGTTGGCGTCCTTCTTGTGAAGATGATCAAACTTGCATTCCACAATTTTGTGATCACTCAGTTTCTCATCTCGGACTTGCATAGTGTGAAGATCAAAGTTTGCCACACAATAGTCTATAGCCCTCGAGCCTGACCATCTGGTAGATTGGAAGTTAGCTTCAGGTTGCCAGCCACCAAGCACCGTGGCTAAAGTCCCAATCCAAGAGGCCTCCCACTCCTCATTAAAATCACCTAGCATCAGCCACTTTCCTTTCCAGGAAGCTTGTTCCCAGAAATCTTGGCATTTGCAAATCTGCTGGGTAATATAGTCACCCCTGGGGGCGACGTAATAATTCATGACAAGGATGTGGTCCACAGCAACGGCATGGAACTGGCCACCCTCCCAGCTGCAGTCTCCTATCCAGTTGGCCTCCAACTTGTCATCCACAAACGTGAGAATGCCACGATGCCACTGGTAGCCAGCCTTGGACTGGCTCTCTCCCAGCTTTCTTCCTCCTGTATGGAATCCACGATAGCCATTGCGATTCATGACTCGTTGAAGACTGAGCCATTGTTCATCTGTGCAAGAACACTCCTGCATGCAAAGGATGTTTGGTTTCTCCTCAGGATCTAAGGTGTCAAAGAGATGAACCACTCGCCAAGCACCAGTCAGTCCGCCAGTGTTGATAGTCCATAGTTTGAGCTCATAGCCATGACCTTTCTTCTTTTCCATCTTATGCTTCTTCCTTCTCAGCTTCGCTTCAGCAGCAATTTCCCAGTCTGTCTTGACTCCGTGCTCATCTGTAGCCATGCCACCCCGGAGGAAGGTGTGCATGGGTTGCATGTTTCAACAGTTTGTTTTGTTGATGGTGCCTTTGTTGCTGCACCACCTAACCGCTGCATCTCTTGCCTTTTTGATCTCAGGCTGAGTCATTTCAAGCTTTTCTCTTGCTTCTGCCATCATCTTGTTGTCTCTAATGGCATTCCAAAACTCCAGACCAGGGCTGTAGTCTTTCCTGCCAACTTCAGCTTTGCACTGGATTCTTCTTCCTTGGTCACCATCTGATAAGCCTTTCCTGCACTTCTTGCATACCGCTTGCAGTTTGCCTTTTCGCATGCATTGTCTTTTGGCAAACTCAAAAACTACAGGTTCGTGCCCATTTTCAACTGCCTTCTTCAGATAGACAGTGTTCTTGTACCAGTCAGCGTCATAAGGCCTGAACTTGTTCACATAGTCATACCAATATTGACGCATAGTGATGTGCCTTTTCTTTTCTCTATGTGGGCAATCAAACCTCAGATGCTGCTTCTTGCTCAAGCGGAGCAAATACCCATGTGCATCACCTTGCTTCTTGCTGGTCTGTTTGACAGTCAACTTTGGCAATGCCATCTCACAGTAAGGGCATACATACTCAGCATGCTCCTTCCAATCTTCCTTTTCCATGTTTCGAAAGGGAACATGTTGCACGAGTCCAACCATGCCCATGCCAGCGCCTTTTCGATGTCTCCTTGAATTGGCAGCAAGCGCATTCAAGAAAATCGCATAGTGCCTCGTCTTCAAATGTGTCGTGATTCTGGATGTTGTTTTGCTTCGGTCGACAATCTTGATGGTTTCTTGGCATATAGGACATGCCCATGTGTTCTTCCTTCTGCTACTCTTTGTGGAACTAGCTGAAGCTATGCTTTCACAGACTCTTAGCATATGTTCATCACTGCTGGACCCTCTCGATGAAAAGGTCCTCAGTAGCTCATCGATCTCATTCTTTCGAATCTTCTTTGGGGGTGTCTGAAACACCTCCTGCTCCTCTTCTTCTTCGTCCTCTGTAAAGGTCTCTTCCTCAAAAGGCCTCAAAAGTGCTTCATCCTCCTCTTGTTGCGCAG
Source organism: Breviolum minutum Mf 1.05b.01 (assembly GCA_000507305.1). NCBI lineage: Eukaryota > Dinophyceae > Suessiales > Symbiodiniaceae > Breviolum > Breviolum minutum. The sequence goes on from DF239047.1 coordinate 356,969, forward strand.
TATCGGCGTCCCGGGTCACGTCCTCCGTGTTGCCCGATGCGCCACTGCTTCCTCTCTTTCCTCCTCCTCTGCAGATGGTTGAAAGCTGCTGTGTATCCACCATGTCCTGTGTCAGGTTGACCTGCTCCTCCTGGCTATCTGTGTTCAACCACTCCTTAGGCCAAGATTTGCGCAAAGCAGGCTGCCTAAGTGCGAAGTAGTGTCCATGATGTAATACAATCGGCAAAATGATGGGTTTGCTGGATTCCTTGCCACGGATGACTGCTGCCCTGTGCCAATACTCCTTCAAGTGCGTTTGGTCTGCTTTCCCTTTGAAATGCCACACCACGATGTTGCATTGTTGCATCAAGGCTGCACCTGCTAGGCATAGCCCACACATCCACCTTTTCTCGCGTTGGAGCACGTCATTCACAAAGGACTGGAAGTCCTTTGCTGGTTCGCCTGCTTCAGTGACCTGGTTGGCCACTGGGTCAACTGCCCAGCTCTCCTTCCATTGCTTCTGATGTTGGATCAAAAAGCTCACCGTCTTGGCCCTTAAAGTTCTCGACAGTGTTTCTATTCGTTCTGCCGCCTTGTCATGACCCTGGGGGTTGTGCTGGGTGGCGACCATATAGGCCAAAGCTCGCCACCCACAATCACCTCCTCCTCCCAAGTTGATCAAAATTGATCCCTCAGGTCCTGTGCTTCCACCCTGCAATACCGGTTTGGCTTTGATTTCATTCTTCTTTGCTTTCTTCTTCTCTGGTGATTTGGCCTCCTTGCTTTGGCCATCCTGTGTTCTTTTCTCTGTCCCATCACCTTCTTCAGTTTCCATGAGGGTTGGTGCAACTTCAGCCTCAAACTTATGCGTGGGGGAAACTTCAATGGGATCTTGGTCATCAGCCGACCACCATCTCGTTCCGCGCATTTTCTGCTCTTTTTCTTTCTCCTCCTTAGTTGGTGTCCTGACTTTTTGCCAGTGTTGGATGGTGATGTGCTGCACCTTATCCGCATTCTTCATCTCATAGGCAAAGTTCATCTGCAATGGATGCTCCTCACATCTGCCCTGAAACGCCCATGTCTTGAATTTGCCATTTGGTGGCTTTGGATTGCTCTCTACTGTCCATCCCACCTCCTGTAGCCATGAACGAACGCTCAAAGGGCCCCAAAAGACAGGGATGCCACTAACTGACCATGCTCTGTTGCGGATTGAATCATCTGCTTTCAATATGCCTAGAAAGGCACCTCCTCCCGATCTCCTCGCCATTGCAACTCCATTTGTAGCTGCCAGCTGTTGCGTTCTTTTGTAGTAGTCCATGGTGGGCTCATTCTCCTCAACCTTTACCCATGTCACTGGTGGCTGTGTTGTGACATCTTGACGCAACCTTGTGATGAAAGTTGCAGAACAGCCAGACAAACTGAGCACCTTCTCAACGTCAGTGTCATTCACAGTGCAGTAACCACTGATAGTGTGTTCGCCTACCGACCATCCATGTGTTTTGATCTCTTGGATTTTCCCTTTGGCAACCCCATGTAGTGCAGCATGAGGGTGTTGCTTTAAGCCTTCTCTCTTCTTAGCGTCATCTATGAGCCAAAGATCGACAATGATTCGCAGTGTTGTCTGCTTCTCAGCAGTTGGCCCATTCTTCTCTTTCTTGATGGGCTCCACACCTTTGACATCTGCAGCTGCCCCAGTTGTAGTGGCAACCACTGCCCTTGCCAAAGCCAAATTGCTCAGATAAGGCAACCAAAGCACTTGATGATTCTTGACATTGGTGGGTTCTTCATCGCCAGCACGTGTGACCATGATGACATTGTTCACCAATGCGTGTGCTGCAGCTAGGCTTTGATATTCGGCCATCTTCTCAGCATTCTCGACAATGACCACCGAGCCCGATGGTTCTTTTCCACTTTCAAGCTCCTTCTGCAAAACTTGCCATGTTGAGATGGCTCGAGACGGCCATATCTTCATGAGATCAAATCTTGGAAGTGCCTCAGTTTTCTTCCCTTTCTGTTGGTTCTTCCCTTTATTTCCTTTCCCTTTTCCCTTTGTTTTCCATTCTCCATCTGGCTTTGCTTCTTGTCCTCTCAGCCTCTGAACAAAGTCACCATAGAAACTCTGTTTACTTTGCTGGGTGTTTTCTGCATTTGCTTCTCTGCTGGCCTCTGAGTCTGCCATTCGCTGACAGTCTTGTTCCAGCAGCACGTGTAGCCTCCTCAATTGAGTTCTCATTTCGCCTTTTGTGGGTGTCTTGTCTTGCCATTGTTTGGCTAATTGTGATATCTGTTTCACAACTCCTTCTGCTGAATCCTCATCTTGGTTGGACTCCATTGACTTGCACACTGCTGCCAATGCATCCAATGCATTGGTAAGTTGTTTGTTCTTAGTGGCGTTTGATGATGCACCACCAGCTCCTCCTCTCAATGCCGCTTTCCTTTCATAGAACTCAGCATAATAGCTCCTACCACTCTCATTGGAGTCAAAAGAGCAGTTCAGTTCTCCTTCTTCATCATGGTCTTCATCTGACAATGTTTCTCTCTTTTCTTCTCCAAGTTCATCGTCGATGCAACTGGACAGCTGATCAAAGACGTGATCCTCTATTTCATCCTCCTCAACTGCAAGAGGTGCAAATTGATTTGCCCCTCCTCGCAACGATGCTGCAGCACCCGTTGCACCCAAGCCTCCAATCATCTGGCAGCTTCTCTGTTGGCCATACTGTCCATCAGCCACATAGAAGCCATGCCTTTTGGTTTTTGCCACTTTGCTTCTTTTGAATCTTTTGTTGATTGTCCAATCCTCAAAGTCGTCCATGCATCCAAAGGCTGCCAATGCCGTTGGAGCTTCATCTACATCACGAAACTGAACCTCGTCATGTGTCAGATAGTCATGTTCTTCTTCTCCGCAACACAGCGTCTCCTTGGCATCTGCTGCATTGCTCCTTTCACCATTCGCTGCTGTTGCAACCTTACCTGTGTCCCGGGGCACGTCCTCCGTGGAGCCCGATGCACAGTCAGGTTGCGCAGCGCCCTTCTTCTCTTCTACAGCCTCCTTCACATCTGGCAGCCCCTGCTGCTGTATGAAGAAACGCATCTGCACTTCTACACTGATCCTTTCCACCATCGTCTCAAAGACAAATGCTGTGAACTGGTCTCTATTCAGTCCAAGGTCTCCTGTGCCTTCTCTTTCCCGATAAAAGACCTGAAAAGCAAAATCCGGGACAAAGATCTGTTGTTGCATGAAACGCTTCCAATTTTCACCAAAGAGGTGTTTCACATCCATCTTCTTGGCTTCATTCCACACAATTTCTGTGCCCACAGCCAGGAATTTGCACATGTCTTCCTCGTGACTTGCTTTCATCCCTGCATCAAGGCCAAACCATGCTTCGTCATTCACTTGTTTTACTGCATCCTCAATTTTGTCTTCTTTCTGATCACAGCCCTCAATGCCATGTGATGTGCAATCCATAGCACTGGCCTCCATCTTCTTCTGCTTGCCGATCCAAACTCTTCTCCTCCTTGTTTCAGCAGCTACATTCTCCTCCTTCTCCTCCATGTTGTTGCTCCTGTTGTTGAAGTTTGACGTTGTGGCTGCACCCCAACCACTTTTGTCAAGCACTCCAATACAAGAACCCATGCTATCCAGCGGTGTCATACTGCATGCGCCGCAAGAACCCATGCTATCCAGCCATGTCATACTGCATGCGCCGCAAGAACCCATGCTATCCAGCGAAGACATACTACATGCGCCGCAAGAACCCATGCAATCATCCGCCTGTGCTGTTGATCTGCATCTCCCACAATCCAGCTGTGTCATTCTGCACACGCCGCCATAGTTCAACTCTTCAGCACCAGCATGTTGTTCACTATCAAGCACCTGTTCGGCTGCCTGTGTTCCTTTCAAAGTAGGATCTGTCATGTTTTCTGCAACTTTGTCATGAAGTCTATTGTGCAAATGGCATGCGAAATCAGCCTCACCCAAGCTGCATGATGCCTCTTGCACAGTTCTCTGGTCTGTTTGCGCGTCAAACTCAGCAGAGTCAGACACCCGACTACACCACGAGGAGGTAGACCTTTGTAGCCCATTAATCGCGCAGAAGCCCTTGATGCCCAACTCCTTGCGTGCCTTGATCACACCTGGGCAAAACTTAGGTCCCCTGCTAAAGGATTTAGCAGGTTACATCTCTCGCTGTAGAACCCCACTAAACTAAAAGGGGCTAAGGGTACCAAAGATTTGCCAAGACACTGTTGGTCCAAGTAGAAATGTTCGCATACGCCTTTTTTCCTGCTGCATTCTGCTTCTTGCTCACGACTTTGTTCCTCTTGTTCTTCATGAGGTCAGAACGGGTTTTCCCAGATGCGGTTTTCTCCTGATGCAGGGCATCCAAAAAAAACACACATCATAAAAATAATTGAAAACATATCAATCAAAAAACACACACAAAAAACACGACTAATCAAAAATACATGTTCCGCACATTGCAGAAAATAAAACTGATTTAGAAAAATGGCTCAAAATATAAAAACACAAAAAGCAGAGCTGAAGCGTGGCAAGGGCTGCTACTTTAGAAAAGATGTTTTTTGATCACAAGATTTGTTTTTGACACCGATCCCTCCTTATTGCCTTTGAAGACCACCACCTTTGCCAACTTGCCTCGTGCAATCTTGCTAACTGCCTTCTTTTTCATCACGCGCGCTTTCATTGCAGTCTTCTTCATGCTGCTCTTCATGGTGCTTTTCATCACTGACTTCTTCATAGGAAGGGCCATTGTGAATCTAAGACGAAACACGAAGCAGTAGGATCAGAGGCAAAATGCAAGAGCTTGCAAGAGGACTTGAACCAGTCAAAAACAATCGCATGACAAAAAACAAGCTGCTCACTTCTCAACTTGTCTTTGCCAATCTCATCTGCTCATCACTGCCAGCAAATCAGAGACATGATAGGAGGCAAGTTTCCCTTCAGGGAGAAGAATCCAATCCATCGATTAAACAGAAAAGCATCCAAAAAGACACACAAAATAAGTTTGTGCTGTTTGCGGGATATTTCCAGATCCATTCCTTTTTTCACCCCAACCCCCAACCCCTCCTTGTCGGCACGACGCGTGGTGGCACGGTCGCCGGCCGGGGCCGAACCTCAGGTTTTTTAGAAATCCTGGGCTCCAAATTTGGGGGAGCCGCAACCAATGGCTTTAGGGAAGTATTCACGGAAGTGGGCAACCATGTCATCCCCGATGCAACTGGGCAACTAACCAAAAATTTTTTGTGGACAACTCACCTCAAACCTCCCCTTGACCATGCCTGCGGAGGTCTCTGAGGTCGATATGGATGTGAATGCGGCCGTGGGGCACGTGGACGAAAGGCTGCCTGGGATTTCTTGTAGGTGGAACGTGATGAAGTTCTGGGGGACAGCGGTAGGAATAACATATCAAAATATCAAATTGAATGATAATCCTAATGTTTGTATATACATTATGTAGTTGGTGTTTTCAACCCATTTGAAAAATATGCTCGTCAAATTGGATCATGTCCCCAGGTAGGGGCTAAAAAAAAGAATGTTTGAAACCACCACCTAGTTATTGTATTTTATGATTTACCCCTGTATTTGACGGTGGAACTGAGCCTTACACCTTTAATAAAATCAGAACTTGGCTCCAAAAAGTACTGCGTGCCAGAGCATCACTGGTAGAAAATGTGATCCTTTTGGCGGGACTAAAAAAATATGTCAAACACCACATTTCTAGCACATATCTCTAAGAAAAGAAAATGAATATTTATCAAATTTGGTAAAGACTTGTTGCATCTCTTACAATCTGCTTGTTCAAGAGAAGTAAATGAATTAGTTTGTTGAAAAAAACAGCTATTATGAATTTGGTAAAGACTTGTTTCATCTCCTACAATCTACTTTGTCAATGAAAATACATGAAGTTGCTGATTGAAAATAGCTAACGAATGCTTTAGAGAATAGTTTTATCTCCTACACTCCATATAGACGGTTCCAAACAATGAAAGATAAAGAAAGAATAAGGTTTTAAAAAACTGTGTTTTATCTCATTCCTTTTCTTTTCATAATTGATAGATATATGATATGTGTGCCAAAAATGGTACATATTTTACATATGTTTTGTGGGACCATAGCAGATCCAAACCGTTGATTCCTGAGGTCCCCAGCTTCAGGATGTCCCATACCTGGCCTCATGGCTCCCATAAAATCTGGCCTCGCAGTTGTACACATATTATGACTCTTATGACTATGTAATAGTGTTGCATACAAAAACCCTGCTGACCTTTACCAGACATGAGCTCATGTTGCAGTTGACCAACCCCGGGTCTTTAGAAATTGCCTCATTGACTCATTGGATATATCACATCTTCAAACTGGAAGGCTTTGGCACCTGCAGGATCCCGGCCGCTCTGGCGGGGACTTGCACCTTTGCGACGCCGGGTGGGTCGTTTAGCAAAAATTGGACTAAAAGATGGAGCATGTCCTCCAGTTTGGTTCAACTCTTGATTTTCTCCTCGCAGGGCCACCTTTTTAGAGATGATTTGGATCCCATGAAACGGAGATAAGCTCCACACATGGTGGGAGACAAGCTGGGCGGAAGTTGTCCAGCAGGGTGCCTGGGCAAGTCACTGACTTGTAGAAACTAAAACTTTTAAAAAAATAATGATTAGATGTAGAATGAATGTAGATCCAAAAATAATACAATGTGATATATAATTGACCCTGTGATGGTTCCATCCTGATTGCTTCCAATCAATTGCAAGCTCTTTGTTGTTGGCAACTCTAGGAACACCGAGTCCCCAAACGGCATGGGACGACCTGGACCAGGAGGCCTTGGGCCAATCAATTCGGTTCCGGAATTTCATGCTCCACCCTTGCTCTCAGCTCCCCTACATGTTGAAATGTCCCATGCCAGGACCGGAAGGCATACCAGGCATCCCAGGACCTGCAACATTGTAACATCCTTCTCTACAGGTTTGTCTCAGGGCCCCAACAAAACATAGAAAACCCACAAAATTTTGGGGGGACATCCCCTGTTTTGGACATCTTCGAGAAGCACCGTCTTCATCCACGTCAATTTCCCCCCGCATTTTCCCACCTGCGGGACCGCCAAATGCACAGGCTGAAGGCCTTCTGCGTGCGGATTAGGGGGTTGGACCTTCAATCTCAACGAAGAAATTGGATACTAAAGCTTGGAATCCTCAACTGTTCTATTCAAATGAAACAAAACACTCAACGGATTCACCACCTGATCACGAATCATGATTCTTCTTGATCGACTATTTCTATTTCTTAATCTAATCAAAAATTGCACTTCAACAATCCATCCATTTGAAACAAAATAACATGAAAAATCATGACATGTGTCCTATTCTCTCCCTTGTTTTTTCAGTTGAGTCGGATTTTCCATACCATGCTCTGTTTCACAGGCTATCCGCGGTCGAGTCACTCGACTCCGAGGCTGGAGAGCATTATTTATCGAGGCCAAGGTGCCAAGTTTGCCCCACGGCCTGCATCAAATTTGAACCGCCACCGTTCATAGGCATCCTTGGTAAACAAAAAAAAGGCTATGGAAAGGCCAATGGTGATGGGATGGTTGTTATATAGTTGGGTTGTGGTTTTGGTTGTGGTTGTGGTTGTGGTTTTGGTTGTGGTTGTGGTTGTGGTTTTTGGTTGTGGTTTTTGGTTGTGGTTGTTGTTGTGGTGGTTGTTGTTGTTCAGAAATGCTTCACAAAAATGATTCGGTTTCCACGTTACGGACGGTATGTTGAAGACATTAAAGAAAAGTAGAAACAAAGGTCATTGAGAATAATGGCGCGGCAAAACAGCCAAATTCAGCGGAGGGAGTTCTTTCCACTGCATCGCTGCATCGTTCGTTTGTATGGAAACAGCTTGACTTGAATCTCGTGGTTGAGAACCCTATGGCATTAAAGCTTTTTCAAGTAACACTCATCACATCAACATGATCCTCAAAGGTGACTTGACACTTTGGTCCAAAAAATTGGATTCGCCTCGACTCTCCCGGCTGCATCAGATTCATGCCTCCCATCCTCGGTCGTTCACGGGCGATCCAACGGCGATCCTCCGAGATGTTTCCCTCCCGTTGTCCCCTTGAGGACTCGGCGGCAGGCCACCAAAACCATCCATTTTTGGCGTAAAAAGCACACGGAAAAACAATCCCAAGCCCAAGTCTGGGAGCTTTTCTAGATGTCGGATTCGTTTCAAGTATTGCCTTATCTTTCAAAACTTGGAGAGTGTAAGAATTTTAGGAATCGGACATTCAATTTCATGCAATTTTTACAGATCAAAAGAGGTTGGGTTGGGAATCATGATTGACATTTTCTATGAACTGAGTTTCAAGCAGAAATGGCTCCAACTGAACACCCCCCCCATTGCTTGTAGGCATCAACCTCCAGGGACAGGTGTCAAGTTTCAAAGCCAAGTCTGCGTTCCCAACCGCAACCTTTTCTGTATCCAAGACTTGACATTCGCCCTCGACAATACAGCTGAAGGCCATGTTGCATCTCTGCCACTTTTGGGATTTGAAGAAGCCAGATCTTTTGCTGGTCTCCCTTGCAAATGACAAAAAACAACTGCCCGATTTCTTTCTGACGGTCACGCCTTGCAAAGCATTGGACAGAACGGCCATCTACAGTTGGCCCAACCCTCAGGACTCATCTTTACAATGGGAAAAAAGGGTCAAAAAACCACTCTGTACAAGTAGCAAGGCAAAATTTTCACACACCAAATGTAGGTCCTCAATCTATTTCACCAAAGCCACTTGAAGTGGCACAGTAAAGTGTACAGAAACCGGCATGTGCTCTTCATCCATACTAAATTGATCTAAGAGTTGATAATCCCAAACTTTCACATGGTTTGCAAGGGCACCAGGAATATTCGTAGCCTAATGATCAAAGCGACAACAGGTACTGGGATGGCAGCAGGTTTCCGCGTTGGGCACCACAAACACGGGAGGATTGCCTCCAACGAGTCGTTCCCAGGAGTTGAATGCTCCACCCATCACCCCAGCAGCGTCCACGTTCCAATCGCCCAAGGCAATGGCGCACATGGTGCGAACGGAGCCACAAACGTCTTCAACAATTTCCTGAGAGTTTTGGTGTGAAGGGACACCTCAAAATACCCATCAAAATCCATTTGAATCATTTGAATTGATTTGATATGCCCTGCTTATATTAGGATTTTCTCAGCAATTTTGATTGCCTTTTTGTGGGGCCAAAGAAAAAAATGTGCGAAAAATCATCAAGGTTCACTTCCACTCTCAATGGGGTAATGACCTGGATGCACTGCCATCAAGCATAACTGATCGCAGTTGGCGACAGGAAAAGGTGGTTTCACCAGCATCACGGCCAATCCTCTCTGCCCATTGCAACAAATGTTACCTCCACCTTCCTTCTGCACTTGCCAGCCTGGTGCAACCATGATTGAGACTGCATCCTCATACTCTTTGGAGGATGACCAATCAGGCAACACGGTGGATGCATCTTTCAATTCCAGGGCTGCAGCAATCTGCGCTCCTGACTCTTGAACCAAGTTTAGAAATGTTTGTTGCGCAGCTGCAGTGCAAGCAGCGTCTGCTTCAGCACACTGCCAATGTGGTTCCCATTGGAAGGTCGTGATGTTCACTTTATCCACTTCTGTTTCCACTTCTGGTCTGGGTGAGCTTGTATTCAACAAATTTGTGGCCTCCGTTCCAGCTACAGGTCCTTTGGCAGGTACGTCATGGGTCGGCTTCACCAACTGCAACATGCCTTGAACATCGCTTTCGCACCAATCCGAACGCATAGATGAATGGGCCAAGTGCGCCTTGACCACCATCCATAGGACCAAGCACAGTCGCAACATGGCGTTTGTGTTTGCAAAAACTAAAGTGCGGCACGGAGACTTTCCCGAGCCCAAAACCGACTCATTGTTCTTGCATTCTTGCGGTGATTTTGGTGGGAGAGTTGCATTTTGATAACTATCCAATTTGAAATTAAGGAACTACAATATCCTATATTCTTAACACCTTTCGTGGGTGCCATGAAGATGAAAAGATGGTCAAATGATGTGAAGTGATTGAATTCGCATGTTGAGTCTGCCGACTCCAGCCCGCCCCGTTTTTTGCTATGGGCGATCACCGCCTCTGGGTTCAATCAATCGAGCAGCCCACCTTTGGAAGCATTGTAACCATTACAAGCGAGTATCACTACTGATCTCACGTTTAACAACAAAAACTCTCACAAAAGGATCACGCTCGCAGTGGGACTGCTTTTTGTGCTTTGTCTGCCCAAATTGGGATTGGTCATTCAGTGAACTTCAAACTTCACATCGTTGAATTCCGGCGCCACGAAGTATGTGGCTCTCACTGTCGGCCTGAGTTCCAAAATGCCAGTGCAAAGACCCGGGCACCAACACGTTATATTTCCTTCTCAGTGTGGTGAGCTACTTTCTCGCCCTAAACCATTCAGAATCAACATGCCTCAAGTGATGAGCTCTTGGTTCCAGCTGACCCAACATTCATATTTAACACGAGACAATGACTTTGGAGTTTAAACCAAAGAAATGTCAAAACTCATGTTGAAACTACAAACTCATGCTCCCAACCCTTCCGGGATGAATCATCTTCCAGCATTGCTGGATGATTTCAGTTCTAGTTGGGTAGCTTTTTAAGGTCATCGAACAGCGAAGTGCTCACTAAGTGAGATAGATGTTCCTGTAAAACTCACTTGTAACAAGGATATCTCATGATATACGGTGTTGATATTTAGTAATTCCAAAATCTAGGGAGTGGAACCCTTTTTCACAAACAACCCCAACAAAAATCGCAAAGATTAAAGACATTGAGGCTCTTTCCATCTCCGTTCGCAAAAAACTTCTATCCCGCATCTGTGTGGAAAATGGGGCTCAATTTGGTCATCTGTTTCGCTGACAGATCTGAGATTTCAACAAAAACAAAACCTATGAAGGAGAAGTATTTAAAAAAGTGACATGTTCTTTAGTCAGATATATTTCAAATATATTATATATATACATGTTTCAAAAATCTGCTTGGCACTTTTGCCACCAAACATCAAGTTGTATCATTCCATTCCATGATAGTTTCTTCGTCTTCTTTGATGTTTTTTTGATTTTGCACTCCTACAGATCCGGATTCCTTGAATCTCTTTAATCCGATTTTCCTGAAGCATTCTCAAGCACGGCCTGGATCGCCAGCAGACACCCTTGGTGGTCGTTTCGGCTAAGCCCCGCGGCCAAACGTATGGAGAGGGTTTGAAGGGGAGGATTGATTCGCAACAACTTTAGTAGCAGCGGTGATGCTTCCATGGGCCCAAAGGCCAGGCCACAGTTAGGTTTCCATAGGAAATGATGATTTTTGGCCCGATCCGCTCCCATGTTTGAAGTTAAGGAGCATTCAGTGACATTGGGAAATTCAGCTGTTAGGTGTTGAGCTCCTTCCGATGTCTTTGAATAGTTGAAATGGTTTTTGGATCCAAATGACGGGATGAGAGGAACCTTTTCGGGGTGATCTGTCGGGTTCCTGATTTTGAAAGGAACCCAATGTCTCCTGAACATTCCAAAAAAGCACATCTTCCCAGCCATGATGGTCATCTTTCAGGAAAAGGTAGCTCTAGATGTTTTTCCGATTCGACGTGGTCGAACTTTCCACAGCAATTTAGTGCTACAAGAACTCACCAAACACATCAACATTATTCCTTCAAACAAATGATTCAATTGGGCAGTGGGGAAAACATTCAAGCTTATATTTTTCAGATGGAACAACATATGGAAGCATCTACATTTGGAACCCATCACTAGATTTAGAAATACAAACTCTGGCGGAAACTTCAGACTGAAAGCTTAAGGAGTGATGACCAGTGACGGCTTGACGGAGCGCATTCAATATCAACATGCTGAATGGGTCTCTATTCACCCTTACTTCCGAGAACATTTTCATGGGATTCTATGCCGCCTCCGATGCTGCCGAAGCCCCCACCCTCAAGAAATAAGGCCTTATTCACCTGGTCGCTTCCTAAGACATTATTAAGACCTCAATAAGGTCGGCTATCTCTTAGGGTTTTGGGGGGCCCCTGTGGTGTTTTTTCAGGAGCTCTGAGGGCCCCGGCATCGGGAACAAAGCACCTGAAAGCCCCGCGGTGCAGGGCCTGAGATATTCCAACTCGTCATCTGTCAAGTTTTCAACAAAATTTGATGCTTGGGTGAACCTAGTTTCACTTGAAATCATACACAGGTCATTTTGGGAGAATTCTCCACTCCTATGACATTTGAGTTTTTAGCTCGGCAATTGACATGAAACCCACGCAGGACTTTTGCAATCCTTTTAGCAATTCTTTCTAATAACCTTATCTTGGGAAATCCCCATCCCAAACACGGATTGAACATCTCGGGATGCTTGAAGAACCATAGTGTAGACGATGTGAGTTTTTCAAACAAAAAAGGATAAGTGGAATGGCTAAGCAACTTCCAGTTTCAATTCACGTGTCTTTTGTAGAGATTAAAAAAGGGAGTTTGGGGATCCAAATTCGCCAACAAAAAAATGGGGAGTCCTGGTGATTGAACATCTCCGAACATCTCCGAACATCTCTCGATTGCCGCAAACTCTAAAAAACAGCCCACTTCCCTAGGCCAAGCAATCACACCGCTGACTTATCCAAGGTCTCTTTCCCACAAAAATGAAATCAACTGACACTAAAATAGGTGCCCAGAACCAAAGTAAACAACTAAGAATTTCAAAACCTGTGTTGCCATTACCCTGCGCTACCGTTTTCACCTTGCAAAAATCAAACATGGTTAATTCATAACCCCCTTAAATTCCCTGCGTTTTTTCCAGTCATACATAACAATCCCATCATCCCACGTGACCAACCATCCACCTCGTGACATCCTGGTTGAATAACCGAGGGTAGGATTCATCCATAAATATCAATCTATCAACCAGGTTGAAACGAATACCCTGGAAACAGGAGAAACTGACCAACGAAGGTGTAAAATTTCCCATTGAACATGTACTATTTTCAGTACGTGAAATTCACCAACCAAGGGCCCTGGGCCAAAGCAGTGCCAAGTGACGTGGGAATGTAGGCTTTTACGGTTTCCTGGCTCCCCAAGAATTTGACGACGCGAGTCGTGGAAACAGGAATGTTTTTTTGATGCAGATATAAAGTATATATATATATGTATATTCAATACATATCATATATAGATAATATGCACTTCTGGATAAACTGTTGACTTAAGTTAAGAGCACATCCAATGACCACAACTGTCCCTACCTCTGACTCCAGCTGCTCCTGCATTCCTTGCAACAGCTTCACCACCTGAAGGGGGATGGGATGTTTCATCATTGAATGATATCAAGGCCCAATCATCTTGGAAAGCGTATTGAAAATACTTATAATAGTTTCATACAGTATACTGTCCATGTCGTATAATCATATCAAATGAAACTAGTTGTTTTTTCAATCACTTTTTAAAAAATATTGGCCAAATTGGATCATTTCCCCAATTTTCGGGATGAAAATTAGAAATGGTTGAAACCATCACCCAGGAAATGATGGTAAGTCCGAGGGAAACCATCCATTCTGTTTTCTGGACGTCACCATATGATTGACTGCTAGACAGCAATCCAACGAGGTCAGAAGCTTTCAGATCCAAATTCCGAGATCCAAAACAAAACCACAAGAACTACACTCCGGGATCAACGAACGTAGCTGGCTAGAAAATGGACCCGGATTGAGTCGATGTGTTCCTATTAAAAAGGAAGAGATCCAGCCAACTATGTTGGTTTCAAAGAAACATGTAAACAACATTTAAACAATGTGCCTTCAACTTCATTCATGAAATTCAATCTTTCTTCAATTTTCTGCAGAAAATTTCCACCTTTCATCTTTTCAGTTGGATCCTAAAAATGTTTGGAATAGTTTTTTCTTTTTACGCTGATGCCGTGCGGCTCGGAGACTCTAACGGTTAAAGTCGAGTCAAAACTGCAAAGCAATCACAGAAAAGGAAATACAGTCAAGTAGCAAACAGAATTTTGTCCAAATCGCTATTTCGTTGAGGTGCAGCACTGAGAGGAATCTGAGTGGCCGCCTTGTTTCACTTGCTGCTAGGCAGTTTTTGTTATTTCACCGCTTTGTTCTCGATTGACACTGTCATTCGTCTAATTCGTTGCTTTTGCTTCAAGAAGGTACATCCTTGTGTAGTTAAGAGCGATGCTTGAGCAATTTGGGCAAAGCCCTGTTTGCTTCACTTGATTGTATTTCCTTTTGACTGCTTTGCAGTGTTGCTATACACTAAACCACAAGACGTTTTGATGACCGTCAGAGCCTGGAGCGCGCAGGGCATGAGCTGAAAAAAAAAGTCCAAATCGCTCAAACATCGCTCTTAACTGTACAAGAATGTTCATTCTTGAAACAAAAACAACGAATTAGACGAATGATACTGTCATTTGGAAACAAAGCGGTGAAATAATAAAAACTGTCATGCAGCAAGTGAAATAAGCCGGCCCTTAGGGTTCTCTCAGTGTTGAATCTCAACGAAACAGCGTATCCAAGATAAGCCACCCAACACACCACCACCAAAAACTCTGGTAGCACAATGAGTGAAACAGTGCAACAAATAGCTTCCAGTATAGATCGGCGCAGAGAAGCCATTGGGTTCGAGAAACCGGTGACGAGGCGCAATCGATCAAGGAGAAGGAAGCACTGATGACGTGAAGTATCACCAAACGAGAAACGACACTGGCCATAAAGTCCTATGAAAACAGGAAATTCTGTACAAATGCCGGAAAGAAGTTGGAGAGCGCAAGCAACTTAACCAACCCAGAGCTGATGAAACCGTGTGAGACGTACACGCAAAAACGCAAAAAGAGCATGCAAAAAACCGACCTCAGAGTCCACTCAAACGTTCTTCATCTCGATGTAGTGAAGTACAGCCAGACCACATGGAAAAGGTAAATGAGTTTACCTCGAAATGGAAGTCGATGTCGAAAAGCCAGCGGCCCAGCTGGTGACTCAAGAAGTTCATAGTAGGTCCAAAAAAAGGGAATCGATGGCATTTTTTTTTGAGCTCATGCCGTGCGCGCTCGAGGCTCAGACGGTCATCAAAACGTTTTGTCTTCGATTGGCTATTCCCACATGTTGGAGAATAGGTGAGAGCAAAAAGCTAGGTGTCTTCAAAACAACACAAACACACAAACAGCAAACAAAAACCCAACCAAAACAAAACCAAAACCGACCCAAAAAACATCCAGGAAACTACGTGAAACACTACGCTTTCAGAAAGTCCCCAAGCCGCTCAGTATTGCTTCGCGATGTCATAGCAAATCCCACTCATAGATGTCCCAAGTGACTCAAAGTCTTGAAGTGCATGTAGGTGGTAGTCCTGTATCATCCCAGTCATGAACAAGGGTGAGAAGTTGGTTCACCCACGTCCACGTAGATGAAACTGCGCAAGGAAGGAGACCATTGAGATAGTAATAGCCACAACACATGCCAGAAACCAAAGAAGGTCTTTATTCCTGCTTCCGTAGCCCAGATGACTCAAAGGTGATCCTGGAAGAAACTCCTTCCATTCCACTGTGGTCAAGTAGTAACCCTGACGAAGGTGAAGGAGAATACCAGGTTCTATTCCCAGCCTGTCTTGTACCATGAGGTATTCCTACCATGGACAGATGTCTGTTGCATGCCCATGTAGCATTTGTTTTGTCATCACTGACACGAGGGTCAAAGAGCCTGGGGTCCGCGACAGACGCCAATGTCACCATGTATAGATGCCACGAGGGCATGTGGTCGGGGGTATGAGTGAATAAGCACCAAAGAGGCCGATGCAGCCTCCCATACCCACCTGAAGCAGTATTCCATCCTGTGCAAAGTCAGTAATGGATAGCTCATTTGAAAATCATGTGTTCCCAAGCTCAAACTAACCTCTCGACGAGACCGTCTTGTCGTTTCTCAGGGTCCGGTTGTTGCTCTTCCGCGGGCGCATTATCCTTTGCGCTGGTGGTTGGCCACCCTCTGACCTCTCAGAAAGAATTGTGTATCGCAAGAGGTGTGATAGCAAGTAGCCTTTCAATGACATGCAAAGGCGGCACCCTCAATGGTATACCAGCAGGCCAAGGCATCGAGTAGAACCTGAGGGCATGACGGGGTCAATGTGGCCCATGTCATTGGCAACATTACCATTCCTGGTGGTGTTTCCCAATGGGGCTGTTTGTACACCGATAGGTCCCTGCCCAATGTAATCAGCTACAAGAGGTAGCGAGAGTGTGANCCTGTTGAGAGTGATGTTGAAGAAGGGGGAAATGATGCAGGTGAGAACATTCCCACTACACCTCCAAAGTCAGATCAGGGATCCGATTGGGAACATCCCGGAATTGGAGGGAAACCTTTTGTTTCAGCACGAGAGCAGGGGCCCACTGGCCATACGATCGTGGGTGTGATGCGTGTGTAGAAGCACGCGGGAGAACACCAGCTCGTCGCAGGAAACAGAAGGCAGAAGAAAGTGGACAGACAGCTGAGTTTCAGTTAGCTGCAGATTACATACATTGCTGGACGTCATTGGAGACTTTTGGTCATGCTCATGATCCACACAGGTATGCTAGGAATTGCCGTAGTGACTGGAAATCGTGAAAATGATGTCAAATCCGTAGCTTCTGTTTTGAATGAGATGGGAGTAGGAGGGTGAACATCGAGATTGCTACTGATAATGAGCCTTATTTGATGGACTTGATTGGCCAAGGGTTTGAGTAAATCCAATGCACGAGCCTATCATTGGCCGAACATCTCCGAGTACCGACCTCAGGCAAAGGGTGTTGAACGTGCAGTTGGCATTGCAAAAGAAGGAATCTTGTGAAAATCCAACAACCCGTCACTACAAGTACTTACACAAAGTACGGTCAGCGTTATTGGCGTCAGCCAGCAACAAAACCCAAAACAAGCGAAACCTCGACAAACGTGACAGCGACTCTTTTCCACAACACAACAAGGAAGGTACATGCAGGTAAAATGAACTTAGTAACTTGTTGTTACTTCGGAAGCTCTGCACTGCTGGTCTTGAGATGAGGCGAATGCATCATGCATCAAATTCACCAAATCTATCCAGCAAAATAACGTGAAATCGTGAAAACAAACTCGACCTCAAAAACATGTCTTGTTCTTCTTCCAAATCGTCCAAAAACTCTTCCAGACATGCAAGGTCATGCAAAAGTTTGTAAAAACAACTCCACAAGCAGAAACATCCAAACAATGCCAGAAATATATCATCCGTGCATATCAACAAGTCACATAAGCTGTAAACCATGCAGTCACCATCGTCACGATATCGGTAAGCTACAGTTCACAGACATACCAGCAAACTTTCATACCCCCTTTTGAGCTGTAGCTGTACATGCAATGCAATCACCAAAGAAATACAATGCAAATACAGTGCAAAATAGAATATTGTAGCTGTAGAATAAATAGCCACCTGTACTGTTGTCAATCCATTGACCAAATGCAAAAGAAATCACATACATTTGCCACATTGTAAGGCCATCACACATCTTGCCGCATTGTACCAGTCGAAGACATCTATCTTGCACATAACTCTGCCGGAGTTTCATAGCGTGCAAAATAAATTCGTCATGCCACCATCAACAGACTCCTTTCAGTACAAATCGTAATTCCAGGGATCATCAAGGCTTGAATATTCAGCCACATCCAGATACTGTCGTCTACGATTCGTGCCTGGGATCTGTGGTGCTGTGTAGACCGCCACTGCTGCTTTGGCTGCTGAGACTGCCTTTGCCGCCGCCTTTGCCTTTGCCTGGGCGATCCTTTCAGCTCGATAGTGCATATCGTCTTCGTACGTGCCAAAGTAGTGTTCTTTGACAGCCAGATACTTTATGAAGTCCTTTCCTAGGACGGACTTCCTCTCAAGATGCGTTCGGGCCCACTTCCTGTATTGGACATAGCGGGGTTCTGCACCATGGGCCACGGCATAATAAGACTCACCGCGCATTTCTTTTCCGAATTCAATCATTGTGCGCCCCCACTCTCCATACGACATCACATCCTCCGGGCAATGCGAATTCGCCCTGCGATGTCTCTCAGCTATATTGGCAGGTTCTTGCCAAGTGCTTCCCATTGGTGGTCGAGGACCAGGACTGATACCTGCTGCATCAGCTTGTGGGTCAAGGACAGGTGCATAAACCACATCTCCGTTGGCATACTCAAGATCGACCTCCTCCCACTCGTCGAATTCTGCAAGGTGGTCGTCAAACATGGAGCCGCCTGGAGATCTCTGTCTTTTACTTGCGTCCGTCATCGCACCAGCCATACCACCATCAGCTGTCAGAGGCATCTGCTTGTCATCTTCCTCATCACCTTCAGGGGATTGCAGTTTGCAACGACACCTGGACTGGCTGTCGGTGACGCGGCTTTTCTTGTTGAGCGTCGCTGGCGGGTCAGGCTTTACATATCCTGCTGGTCGGTAGCCCGGACCAGGGGGATATGACAAGCCTGGAGCTTCCACCTGCGTCGCCAACGCTTTTGCCACCACCTGAGGGTCCACTGTGTGGCCCAAGTTGCTGCGAAAGATAGCAGCTTTGGCTCTTTGAACCTTGGCCTCCTCAACTGTCGGGAGTGGGTCCCCACGTTCGTGTGCTAATCTCATCCTGTTAATCCCCTGTGAAGTTTCCGGGTTCGTGGATGCTGTGGAAACTTGCTTGGTCTGCATCGGTGCATTTGTCTGAGGCATATAGGCAATGGCATAGGCCCTTGTGACATTGGCGGTGCGTTTGATGATGCAGGCACATCTGCAAGCAAAGTACTTTTCGGCACAGCCTGAATTCCCGGAGCTTGAATTCCTGGGGATTGAATTCCAGATGGTTGCACACATGCACTGGGCTTTGCCATATTCGCAACAGCATGATTGAAATCCGCTAACGGAACGTTCTTCCGATTTGGCCTCTTAGGCACGGGCATCACAGAAGTCGCCGCAAGTGAGGATTCTAATTCACCTGTGGCACGTGCTTCTTTCATCAATTCCTGGAGCATCTGTAAACGTGCAGAATCCATGGCTTCAGGCAATACCGGAAGGGAAATCGGGCAATGCAGTGAGTGAGCTTCCTATCCGAAAACACACAACCGAACACAACAAACAGAGAGTCACTTCCACGCCTCGGGTTTCATTCTTGGGAAACAATCCGCCGTCTTCAAAGGTGTGGAGATTACGCTTATGATCTACTTGTTTGTCATGCAACTGATTGTTCGTGTGTTAGGTTCCGGACCACTCACGCTAAGGTCGAAAACACAGACGATTGAGTTTCGGACTGTTGGCTTCTGCTGTACGGCTTAAGTTCATGACTGAAAACGCACAAAAAACTTTCTTCACGAACGTATGAGATCTTCAATGAAATGCAACATGAAGACTGAAAAACGGCTTCTTCAGCAGACTATGCACTAAGCTCGCCAACTCCAATTGCCCCCTTTTAAGCTTCTTACGAAAGATCACACATGTAAATCCGTGCAACTATGCTAACACCTTGGTTCCATGCAGACAAAAGTAGGTTCCCAACTGCTAAGCTCATCCGGTGACGTTCGCGAAACACATTCATGCACATGCACGTGCAATTCACCAGATACATTCCAAAATCACCAAATCACCTCCAGGCATACCAATCATAGGAAGTCCTCATGCATCCACAGGCCCAGGCAGGTTCAATCGTAGAATTGCTCTACACCATGTTCATCCCAATATCTGTCACCTTCACCTGGGGGGATGCGGTACTCGTCCTCTTCCACAAAGTCTTCTTCTTCAGCATCTCTTGCACCTCGAGCACCACCACCATGACCAGCTTCTCGGGATCCTCGACTGCGCACAATCTCAATCAGATCCTCAGGTGGAAATGCAGATCCTTTCCCACCATTGGCCTCATACTCTAGCTGGATTTCCTCATTTTGCTCACGTACATCACCACGGAACGAGAGCTCGCAGGAAATCGACACAAGAAGCTCACGAAGGCCTTTCTCTGTGAGCATAGGCAACTGGTCTTGCATGATCTCAAGAAGCCCGGCTGAGGTGGTTTTGCCTTTGCTCTTGCGTTTCCTACGGTCGTTCGCCCAAATCCTTCTATCCCATGCACAACCGTCTATAGGAAATGGCCTGTTGTAGGGGCCAAGAGGCTCACGCGGAAGTCTTCTATCTGGTCCTGTTGGTTCTTCATCATCTGCTGACTTGCCACCTCCTTTGCCACGATTCGGCATGACGATAGCAATGAATTCGCAGAGATGCAATGGTGAAACTCGAGCAGTAAGGGACTCCATTGTCATTGCACCATGACCACAAATGTGTGTATGCATGCACAGGTACGTCACACAGATACCATGTAAAATCAAAACTTGCCTGTTTTCAACTCATGCAAAATCTCGCAAACTGACATGTCCGCACAAGTTGAAATCTGCAAAAGAAAACTGACTGACAATCACAGCAAAATCTCACTCAAAAACGCAAACAAAAGGAAAAATCTCTAAGAGATACAAGTTCATCGGTCACCTCAACACATTCCAAAGAAAGTGAAGCCGCAACTCTTCATGCTTTGACCACATGAATTCGAGCACAAACATGCATATGGCTCTATCAGCAAGGTTCCCTTCGGGAGGACCTCGCCGCTGCCAGAATGGCCTTTGCCAACGTCTTGCTGTAATAGCCTGTGCGATGCCAATTGACGGTGTTGAATTCCGCATGAAATCGGCATGCACAGGTTCCAAACTTCTTTGCAAGATTCGCAAAGCAAGGAGATGTTGCAAAGAATTTCAAACGCTTTCCAATCGGTGTCCCTTCATCATTGACCAGTCCTGTCTGACACAGTGCAACTTCTGCATCGTAATTGAGGCCGCAACGTTCCAGAATTCTCTGAGT
The DNA here is from genome assembly GCA_000507305.1 of Breviolum minutum Mf 1.05b.01. Taxonomy (NCBI): domain Eukaryota; class Dinophyceae; order Suessiales; family Symbiodiniaceae; genus Breviolum; species Breviolum minutum. The sequence continues at coordinate 377,865 of DF239047.1, forward strand.
CTCAGGACGCTGCCATATCTGATTGTGCTTTGGGAGTTCGAACGACCTTGAATCTCCAAGTGTCAGATACGCCTCAGCCGATCCAATGATGGAATGCCAATCTCTGTCTGCCTCAGTTTGATCTCTTTTCTGGTTCAGGTGTTTAAGTGGACTGCCAGAGCTACATGGGGTTGAACAGTGAACATGCAACCATCTGCCACAATTCCTTTGGACCACCACGAAAGCTTTGACTTCATCCAACACCCGACGCTCCTGCATGTTCTTCGTAATGCCCAAATATGGCATTCGTGCAACCTTGCAAGCTTGTCTAAGAGATGAATTCTCTGAGCAACAGACTTCAATGAATGCCATTTCCTGACCAACACTTGCAGAAACACCTGTCAGCAAAATCTCCCGCAAACTGTTCAAATCACCAACTGGTACCTCATGCTGTGCAAATCTCAGAGTTGTGCGGTGCTTCACAAAGTCTTTGGTGCTGAGACACTTCGTAAACATGTCTGCGCAGTTGTCAGTGCCTGGTTTATACTTGAGTGCAAGTTCTTCTGACTCTATCTTACTGCGCATCCAATGTAGGCGTATTTCGATGTGTCGAGACTTCTTGGGTACGTCCTTACCGGCGATCAGTGTAAGAGCGCTTTCGGAGTCTGACTCCATAACCACATACCCAGTTGTTTCTCTCGTGCACTCTTCAAGGCCTGCATAAATTCTCATGCAGAAGGTCGATAGAGCGATGGCTTCTTGTGAAACCGATTGAAGGGCATATAATTCCGCCTCACATGAACTCAAGGCGACACTCTGCTGCTGCTTTGCAGTCGTCTTGATCAATGTCCCTTCAACGAATATCGAACCTCCAGTTATGCTGCGCCGTCCGTTGAAACGGTACGGTGCATGAGAAGCATCCGAAAA